>ML788520.1:191194-219781 GCA_009831015.1 Picea engelmannii | reverse complement strand
GGCCCCCCCCCCCCCCCCATTAAAGGTAGAATGACAAGGGGGCTCCGGAATGCATACTCAGCCGTAGATCTGGACGGGTGGACTCTGACCGTCCATATCTACCCACCGCTTATCCTAAATCATAACAGCATCCTGGCTTAAGTCAACGTCTTATTTTCGCATCTAACGGTGAGGACAGACTCAGAGATCCTCTGACAAAATCTCTCCCGTCCATCGGGGTATTGAATATCACAATGTTGGAATACATAAACATTTTGTCCTCTGAATCCCTGATATCCCGATATGACGTCACCTTCCGCTAGTCCCCTGGACTAGACCTTTTGGTCCACACGACCACCCTCTATATGACCGCAGTCATATCCTTTCATCGGGGTTTCGGGGTTTGCGATGTCAAAATACATTCGCCCACGAAACTCGCGATTCCTCGAATCCTGATGCGCTCCTTTCGCATTAGCCCTCCTGACTATAAGCCTCGAACCATATGACCATTAACCTATGACCACGGTCTTATCTCTTATCGGGGTTCGGGGTTTCGTGTGTCAAAATGCACCAAACCTCTCGTCAACAGAACCCCCGATTTCCCGATGCACAGATTCCTGATTTCTTCGATCTCAGCCACGCGTCCTCTAGAATGGACGGTTCTCTCTGCTCCTCGCTATTTCGTGGTTCGTGAAACCAAAGTGCATGAACACTTTTTCACCGAGATTCCCAATATCCCGATGAGCCAAATGCCGATGGATGGCTTCCATATTGGGACTTTTCCCAATGGCGCTAATGATTGCCATGCATCCTTCTCAATGGATGGTTCCGATCCTCTCATGGCTTCGCCACTCGTGTCTTGGAGCATCCAAACTTTGGGCTCTTACCTCGCAAACCTTCGAGGTAGTGAGATCCCTGGATCTCTGCCACCTGTCCTCCTTGGATGGATGACTCAGATCCTTTCATGGCTTCGCCACTCGCGACTTGGAGCATCCAAACTTTGGGCTCTTATCTCGTGAACCTCCGAGGTAGCGAGATCCCTGGATCTCTGCCACCTGTCCTCCTCGGATGGATGGCTCGGATCCTTTCGTGGCTTCGCCACTCGCGACTTGGAGCATCCAAACTTTGGGCTCTTATCTTGCGAACCTCCGAGGTAGTGAGATCCCTGGATCTCTGCCACCTGTCCTCCTCGAATGGACGACTCGGATCCTTTCGTGGCTTCACCACTCGCGACTTGGAGCATCCAAACTTTGGGCTATTATCTCGCGAACCTCCGAGGTAGCGAGATCCCTAGATATTTTCCACATGTCCTCCTCGGATGGATGGCTCGGATCCTTTTTTCCCCTATTCACGAGGGCTTAACCATCGTTTATCTCCCTATAGATCTAACGACTGTCGGGTTTCCTAGCTAAGATCTGACAGTTCAGATCGGTCCTGATGCCGCGCCCCTTTTTCCACTGCTCTTTGGACGTGGGCAAACCAACGGTCCAGATGTTCTCATGGAGTCTGGGTTCTACGATTCATATTTCCTCTCTATTCATGAAGATAGAGGGAAAAGGTTTAATGGCACTTAACGCCCTCGTTTATTCCCTCGATTTAGTGATCGTGAATGACCGCAGACTCTCTGACAGGGTATCATCCATTAATCAATACTTATCCCTACGCTTATAATTCGGGATTTAAGAGGGTCGTTCCTCTTTATACAGGGTTGTTAAAACTTGTGCGTTCTAGCCCCTCTTCTGGGAAATGTCTGTGAAGAAATCTGTACTGGGTATCCCTGAGACAGATAAGGGGAGCAACTTCCCAAGAATGGGATGGGGACATAACTTAGTTCAATCTAGGCATAAATACAATTGCTTCATCCACGCACATCATGTGTGGTTTCCTCTGTTATGAGCATATATCTATTCATTCTCTTCAAACACTGCACATACATTATTACACAGAAATCATTCATAATTTGACAGTTCTATGAGCATATATATGCATATACCAGTCTATGAATTTTAAGATGCAATATATATATAAAACACTTATCAGAAATAACACCCGAAGTGGATGCAACTACTGAGAGGTGTGATCGTTTCCACCCAACCGTAGGCTCAACGAATCCCAAAGGATTTACCACTAGCCACCCCTGAGCTGAGACCATGATGCTCTGAGACTGCGTTTCTCTGTCTGCCAGTGACCAGGAGCGAAGGTTGCAATCCTTCCTCTCTGCTATCACTCACTTTGCGTAAAAACTGCCAGTGTTTCCCCTCGCGTCTGCCCCCCTTCTAATCGCTTCTGCCATACGCCTTATCCTCTCGCGAGGTTGTGTGTGGCATGATTACCCTCACGCCGATCAGGCCTGACGGCTCTACGGATGGGCGATTCACCATCCCATCCCTCATCAAGCAATCCGCCTACCAGCCTGCAAGGCATTGAATTTCAGGGCCAGCGAGCTGCTTTTGGTTCTCCGGGCCAGTGGAGTCCAAATACGGTATTTAATTCTCGGTGGAAGTTAACGCCAACTTTTCAGGTGCCTTCCACCGCCATCGTGGTCTCTTTTTCTGCACATCCCCTCATCAATAGTCCTGCAATAAATTTAGAATGTTATAAACATTCATTGACCTCTTCCTCAAGGTCCATTTACATCACATATTCACATTTATGAGTTTTCCATAGTTCTTGGCCAGTCCAGTTATATTTACAAGTTGGGGGAAACAGGGTGTTACACCTGTTGCAGTCCTAATTTTGCGGGAGCTGTTTCGGCAAGATGGAGGAGAATTTGGCGAAACAAAATGAGGTTTTTGTCTAGTACATGCCCATATAAAATAAACTCCTTTTGTTTTTTCCCAGGTGTCACCTATTGAGAGAAACAAATGTCTGAGCGTACCCCTATTTTCAGCAGATTTGGCCAAAATCTCAGTTCAAATATTTTTGGGATTTATTTGCTATTTTCGGCCAGGTGGTTAAATTCGACCTCCTGAGCCTGAGGAGAGTCTTGTTTATATATTTTAATG
The DNA here is from genome assembly GCA_009831015.1 of Picea engelmannii. Lineage (NCBI taxonomy): Eukaryota > Viridiplantae > Streptophyta > Pinopsida > Pinales > Pinaceae > Picea > Picea engelmannii. The sequence goes on along the minus strand of ML788520.1, from coordinate 216,797 downwards.
AATCAAATGTGCAAGACATCAGTTAGGGGACCATGTTTTAGTTTTTGTAAAACAACTCACTGAGCTTTTTGTACTTTTATCAATTCATTAATACAGTTCTATGCTGCAGGATTCTTGTGACTATTTCCACTGGTGATGTGCATCCCTTTTTGTAAATTTGTTTTTTCTGTTATCATAATTAATGTCTTCCTATGAATTATTCTGAGAATATTAAGAACAAAATTGGTTTTAATGTACCCTCTGTCTCTGGCTTGGTATAGTTTTTTATGTTTTCCACTGAAGATTAAACTCAGAATTCTCAGTTGCTCTGTGTTTAATTGGATTTCTTAACCTATTCCATCTCTCCCATTTCATTTAAGTTAAAGGATCCAGTGAATTGTTTACATTTCCCTGCAAACATTAGCCTGTTGACATGGATTTTCGATCATTTTGTTACAGTGACTCGATAGTCCATGGTTTCTCTTCTCTGCCCCTACCCAATTCTTAAAAACAAATCCCATGTTTTGCATAGCTAGCCTAATATCCTATTTAAAACAAATCTATATCAAACAGAGAGATCCCTCTCTGAGTCTTGAAGGGATAGATCCAAGACTTGAAGTGGTTTTGATGTTTCCTTTGTGACTGCCTCCACAGCCTTGGGAAAATTACAGAGTGCTAACACTAGGGAGATTGGGAATACAGGTGCTCATAGTTAGCACATTGCATGGAATTGCTTTGAAGAAATGCATGTTTACATAAAGGGAAGACAATGGATTTTCCATTGAGGAAGGAGGACCTTCCAATAATTTACTTACATTGTATAGGAGTTAAAGAAAATAAAATTTGGGTGGCCATGAGTGTTTGCACCCTGGTTACTAATGAAGGAAGAATTCTTGGGTTCATTCAAGAGAAAATTATAGTTTAATATGTGTTGATTTGGTATCATGATCATCCTATAGTAGGAAGTACAATCCTGCTACAATAATGAACGAGAATTAATAGGCCCTATGGTGAAGAGGTTGGTTAAGCTCCAACACACCATGGAAAAGTGCTTGTCATAAAGCGTGGAAAACTTGAAATCAATCCAAGGGTGCATTGGTTGTGAATGTGGACATGAATATTGACACATTGATTACAGACAATTGATATTTTAATTGCATTTGGAAAATCTAGTATGTTGAAAGGATGCATACGTAAATAATGATATTTCATTTTGCTTTGTCTCCTTGAATAGATGAAAATAACTTGGATTGTTATTATGCATAGTTTTGAAAATATAAAGTGCATGAAAACTAACAATTTGTTTGGCTGAGGAATGTTGAAGTTGTAGGAAGAAAGGGTCTTGGATATGGCAGTGTTATAAGCCGACAAGGAAGACCAATTGTCTGTTGAGACAAACTGCGAGGAATGGTATTTCATTCTTGAGAAAATGATTTTGTTTTTTAGTATGCACAACTATGAAATTGTTTGTCAGGCACTGCAAGTGTGCAATGAAAATATAGTGTGCATGCAAACTAACAATTTGTTTGGTTGAGGAATGTTGAAGTTGTAGGAAGAAAGGGTCTTCGATATGGCAGTGTTATAATCCATAAGGAAGACTAATTTTCTGCTGAGCCAGACTGCTATGGGAAGAAAAATCCCATGCTTGTGAATATGGTTCCTGTGTGGAAAAAATCTGAAAAAAAAAATGTGGAATTTGGAAATTTGTGAGTGACAGATTTGCAAGAAAATTATGAATTTGAAATTGATGATAATATCTCATAATTTCTGTATACCTGTGATACAGGTGAGATGAAAAAGATCTGTCTAGGGAGGACAGGTGAAGGTTGTCAAGATGGAAAGCATGAAAAAGGCTATTGTTGAGACATGAGAACCCTATGGTAAGTCATGGTCACCCTAGAATACATTGTGTTGTGGAAACACAAACTGAAGGGATGCCTAAGCCGAGAAAGTCTGAGGAACACCCTGACTGTAAGGCTCAATGAAGTCTATGAAATTATTCTTGTGCAAGAAAGCCTTGGAAAGGAGAGATGGATCATGTGAGGAACTGTATAGTGGAGAAGGGGATGCCTGAGCTTGGGCATGGAGGGTGAGTGACCACAAGGAAGATGAGACTTTGATAATTCTTATAAACTATTGATTGGGATCATGCACATAATGGGTATGTCCAGGAAAAACAATGATCCCATATAACAAGACAACCATGTGGATGCAAATCCATAGACTGCACAGATAAGTATTGTGCTAGATTATGAAAATTTCCCTCTTGAATTTTGAACAACAATAAAATGTTTTTGCATGAAATTGTGATTAATATGCTTATTTTCCAAGATTACTGAAGGCAAGTGATGAAGCCCAAGAGTCTGGAAAGGACTTGGTCAAGGAAGATGATCAATACTTCTGAAGCAGCTGAATGATAAAGGTATGGCATGTGTTACTCAGATAGAACACCAAGGACAAAGTTCCTTTTAAGGGGGAGGGGATTGTAATACCCATGTTTACCCCAACTTATAATTAATCATTAATTATGATCACAATGTTATGGGATGGGAACAATGTAAATGTATATTTTGTTTATATTGCCAACGACTGACTATGGGGGTGATGCCTTGAAGTACTGGCCATGATATCACTAGAGGAAACAATAGAGGGGGTCCACTGTGTCAAAATGACCCAAATTTCCCCTTGATGAAATAATAAGCCTCGTACTGATTCCAAGGAGAAATAAGTTAATAAGAAAGTGACTAGTGGTTGAACAATCAACTACCCCAATGAAGAGAAGCATGGAGGGTCTAGCCGAGGAGACAAAAAAATGTCAGCCCGAAGTACCACATAGGGCAGTTTTTCCTGCAGGCCTAGACTGACCCAAGTTTCCTTCTGATAGAAGGAACAGTACAGGTTTGAAACCTTCCCGAGGAGGAGAAAGGTGTACAATATACGTGCGATAGTAGACATGAGGAAACATAAGCACACAGGGTGCGTGTGACCCATATATGCTAAGAGGAAGAAAGGAAAAGATGAGGTGGATCTTGTTATTGGAGAGAACCCAGAAAACCTGACTTGAATAGGAGGTCATGGGATTGATGCTGAGGGAGCATCTGATAAACCTCTTAGGCGATAGAGGCCGTGACAGAGAAATAATATTTGAGAAACTGCAAAATTTCCCTAGTGATATCATGGCTTGGCACAAGGGTGGCCAGAGTGCTAAGAATGAATGCCTCTGAACCTATGGTTGGGTGGAAAGGAGAACACCCACAGTCAGTTGGTCGGTGATCGACTGTAATAGATAAGTATTTCATTTACCCTGTGCACTTGGATTGAAATGCATTTTGAATGACTGATTTTAATTATCTCTGAGTTAATTGGGTAATGATTGTTTTATCTAGTTTCAAAGTTTATATGCATGTGTGTGTATTTAATGGTTGAATGAATGAACCTTTGAAGTTCTATAAGTTTCCATTGTTTTTTTTCCGTCATCCTGGTGCAAGGAATACACATATACCCATATGATTATAAAATCTCGAAGGAGAGACCCATGCAGAGTGTGCAGGGACAACACTTAGTGAAGCGTTGAAAGGTTCTCAAGGTGAGCGAATTCTAGGAGTGTGCAGGAGACTTTTATAAGTCTCAAGCTCTGGAAAGATAATGAGATTTAAGTCTCGAAAGGGAGGATTCATGTATTTGTAGGACGAGAGGATGAGATCTATTCGGGAGGAATCACATTCTTTCATGACTATTGGGTCTGGAGAATAAGCGCGAGTGTTTACCCCTTGAGTCTTTTTGACTTCACGAGTTTGACGGATGTTGTGTGTTCCTAGTAAAATAGGTTATTTCTTCGAAGTCCCAGGGCCCAAATTTAATCTGGGCCATTGGTAGTAGAGGGACACATGGTCCTTAGATCAATGGTTATCCAGAAGTTTGGTTATCCGGTGAAATCAAAGTGCGATCACAAGAGCGTGCAAGTTTCCCGAAGCTCCGAAGGCTAGAGAAAATCCTAGTTGTTGGCGCTAGGTGCACATGGCGATAGATTGAGTGTGGTTCGAAGTTTGACACTCTGGAAGATCTGAGGTGTGTTTCACTTTGGGTCGAGAATTGTCGGAGGCCTGAAGGCCGGAGTAGATCTCCACTGCCCATTATAGAGTGCACGTGGACCATTGATCATAGTTCTTTGCATGTTCAAAGTTCAGAATTCCATAAGGAAGTGTAGTTCAAGGCAAGGAAACCTCTGAATGCCAAAGTTATGAAGTGACATGAAACGTCGATTTGAGAATGCATTGGTATCCCTCATGTCTGTTGGATCCATATTGTAGTCAACACTTTGACGAAGTCTTACTTCGGGAGGACAATGGTGCCATGAAATTAAACTCCTTGATATCTAGAGCTACGAATAACTGTAAACCATAGATATAGAGACCCTTTGGTGTCTCTCTTGACCGTTATATATATACCATTTTTAGCTCGGTGTTGACCACTCTAGGAGCAAGGAGTAAGTCACACCACAAACTCCCCGAATGTTGAAGTTACGAAGTAACGAAGGTCGTAGATCCATGGATTACATAGGCACACCTTGACCGTGAGATCGAAAGGTTCAGAAGGTCATCAGTACGAGATGGTGTGGAAAAATGACATCACCCAGGGTGACATTGACCCACGAACGATGTGCCACATGTCACCTGGATTCGTACATTTTTCATACCCTATATGTCCATTAAAATGTGACACGTGTCACCCACTGAAGTGGCCATGCATCATCTCTGCCTTGCTGTGTGTCACCTCCCTGGCACACATTTGTTTTTCTTACTAGTGGGGGAGTACTTAGGACCCACCTATCCTTACCCCTGCTTTTAATATGTCACCTCGAGCAAGGGTGAACCCTTTAGGAGTCTAGGACTTCGATACTTTGGTGGTCTGGGGTGTAGTATCATAGATAAGCCAGAATGTTCGAAGGCTGGAGCCACATGGCCCTCAACTAATAGTGCTCGAAGAACTTTGGGAGACCATAACTTGCAATCCAAAGCTTGGATTTGAGCCTGATAGCAATTGTTGGAACGCTATGATTGAGTAGACGAGGATGGAGACCTCAAAAAGAAGATTTGAAATGATTAAAGTAAGAAATTTTTTGATTCCCCATCCCTAGAAAGGGTACTTAGGGGTCGGGTGTGTTACATGAAGGATGCTATATTAGGTGTGAAGGCACCTTATTTATGGGTTGAATATATGATGTTGCTTCACTATAGAAGGTAATTTGAAATCACATGACATGTGAACCTTCTAAGGTATGTATGTTGAATACATGATTCTTCTTCTATACTAACGTCGATAAAAATATGCTATGCACTCACAATTTTATATAAATTAATGATGTGTGTGTCTATTTTGTATTGTCATTATCTTTTGCTTGTGCATGGTTGTGTGGAACATGAATTCCCTCAGGACCTGTGACGTGCCATATAAATATTATATGCATTTGTCCATTGGATAACATCAAGGGAGATTCATATGGCTATCATTCCATGGTGGCATTGAGAGATAGATAATATTTTTTGTATGTTTGAGAAGGAACTTCCCACGATTTTTATGGACTTGCAAGTCTATATTCTAATTCACCTACTTGTTGAGGTTGAATTAGTTGGGGTGCTCTAATGTTGTTGGATGTTCTTCATAGAGAGGTACATGAAAATATTGAAGGGGTTTGTTTGACGAAGGGAAAAACCATAGGACTCTATGGTAGAGGGATACATAATATATGAGTCATTCTATTATTCCAATGAGTACATCAAGCAAATTGACGACACTATGGGGGTAGTCATTTGGGACAACCATCAATATGAGGAAAAAAGGGAATGGGAGCTACTCCAAACAAATAGAAAAAGGCACTTGATAAAGAGTAATTCATTTGTATTTTGGTAATATAGTGAAAATAAATTGTTTACATTGAAGTTGATAATATATATTTCATCCCATGCTATTCATTTTGAATTCTTGAATACATCAACGGATTTAAAAAATGATGCCATCAATAAATTCTTTCTTTAATTTGATAATATATATTTGATCTCATGCCATTCATTTTGAATTTTTGTATACATCAACGAATTTATGAGTTGATGACATCAATAAATTCATTCTTTACAACGTGAAGACAACACGACCATGGGTTTCATTGTATGAAGAGAAAAGAAGGAAATGAGATAGTGACAGGAAATAAGTCAGAGGGTTGAATGGTAGAAGCATGCCTTATCACGATCATTTAAAATAAAATATGCCAAAAATGTCCCAATAATTGGGTGGATGACCATATACAAGAGAAATATGTGGTGTCTGGTCATAACCCACGTGGAAAAGATATGGATGCACTAAACATAGGGATCATGTGCAACAACTCTATAATAATCTCTATGAGTACCACGTTCTATTTATAATATTGCACATTTGAATTGTAACATGTATTATTTTTTTATTAATGCTTAAGTTATTAGACATATGACACCATCCTTTGTTCACATTTTTACAGGTGCATTTGTTCCCATCTATGTGGACATATGGATATCATTTTCACACTGAGTATGATAATGACAGACATATCAAACAATATTGTAGAGTGGAGTTCATGTTCAACCAGTCTAGTCGTGATAGCCACTGTGATAAAAACCTAATAGAAGGGAAATTAGGTTACATTGGAAAGATACAAGAGATCATGCAAGTGGACTTCTCATCATTTCGATGTGTTATTTTTTGTTGCAAGTGGTGGGATACCTTCGACCGAAGAAATGTAAAGGAATATTTTGATAGTGGGCTAATATGTATTAATTCTAAAAAAAATGTAGGTTGAAAGTAAGGAACCTTGTGTTTTCCCAAAACATTGCAACCAAGTGTTTTTTTACCCAATATGTTGGATGGGGATTGGTAGTTCATAGTGAGACATGATACAGGATATAAACATCTTTTTGAGAAAAACAATGTTACAATGCAAAGTGAAGAAGATAATAATGGTGATGGAAACGAAGATTGATTTGTAAATGAGTTGTTTCGACATTTATATTGTGGATATGTCATTCTATTATGGGTATATATAATGGCCAATTATGGTTTTTTTTCTTCACTTTATAATTATGTTGGATATGAAAAGTTAACAACCATTTACAACCACCATATTGAAAATACATTAAATAGTACAAGCATAAGATGTGGTTTTGATATTTTTTTATTGTCATACTTATTGTTTATTATATAAAATTTATGTTGTATTGTATTAACATATGTTTATGTTAAAATTTCAATTACTAAGAATTAATTAAGATATCACAAAGGTGGTGCATATAGTAGTAAAGATTTATTATAAATTATATTTTATTTAATAAAAAAATGAAGATATTAAAAATCAAACCTACAATTTTTTTATTGTTTGAAAAAATAAAAATTCAAATAAATATATACTTACTTTGATGGACCTTATAAAGACAATTCCAACAAAATAACTGTGTGCAACATCTATGCTTTATGCAATCACAATTGTGGTGTTGGCATTACTGACTTTGATGACATTCCCAACCTTAAATAGTGCAATTATCATGGCCTTCACCTATTCCACTCCATCCTTTGGTTTTACAGTCATATAAACTTATATTAATCATTCTTTTTACATTCTCCTTAAAATAAGTTTCAATACAGGAAGGATATGGAAATTCTAAAAGATTTTTTTTCTAGAGCCTAGTTAGAATTAAGAAAAAATTTAATGATCCATACTTATCTAAAAGTATAGAAACCTTTGTCAATTTTACTAATTCTTAAAATACTAATTATAAAATGTTGGGTGCTATTCGTTTTTAATAGAAGATTCATAAAGTTTGTATTAGAGTAAAAAGTTGTGAAACCATTTCATCAAAAGTATATAGATCAAAATGTATTATTGTTATCTATATTAAGTATTTTAAATTTAATTGAATAAATTTAATATATCATAATAGTTGGATAATATAAATTAATAAAATCTTTGGAAGAAAATATTGATAGAATATAATAATTGTGATTTTAGTAAAAAATTACATTATAACTTTGTCTTGTAATATTTGAATAATAAAAATAATAAAAACAACATTATCATTACATCATCTTTTCTTTTTGTAAGATAACTTTTTCTATATTAAAGTATAAATGGAAAAATTATAGGTGCTCTGCTACTGGCCTGTAACTCAAGAAACCAACACAGTAGCAGAACAATTGCTTCTTTAGGCTAACTACCTGGGATATATCAAAAAATAAACTGTTACCGTTTGTACAATGTTTTCCCAATAACCCATCATCACTGTTAATTACATTCATATCTTTTATATGAGGATTGGCAACCTGGTTGCTAGAACTATATAAAATATAATCATCTAAAAGACAAAGCATTGAAAATTAAGCTGTGGAGGAAGGGATATCATCCATCGAAACCTGGGGGATGTCGTCATTGAGGTCACTAAAGATAAATCCCACCGTATTGACTGCCATGAGGTTGATATTTTGTAAATTTCTTGGAGTTGCAACTGAATATACTCTAGCTACATGGAGAGCTCATTATGAGCATTTAGTCTATCAGTTAAAGATTTTCTCAAAAGTTATTTAAAATGCTAGTATAAATCGATGGTGTGGAAATATTTTTTCTCCCGAGAATGAGTAGAACCTATGTTAAGGATCCAAGGCATAAATTTGACATCAATTTCTCCATCATGGTTCAATCTCCTCTCCTGTAAAACCTTTTCTTCGAAACTGTCCATAACGACCTGTGATTCTGGTGTAGTGTGAGTGGCATATATCTTAGAAGCTATGAATCACTCTCGATGAGCATGAGAGAGTGATAGTTGAACCCATTGATTTTTGCCTCATCATGCAGTCCTTGACCTATGCATCCCTCCTCACTATCTATTATAATGTCTATGAGCCCCTAGTGCAAGTTTTGACTAGGGTTATTAGGGAACCAAGAGTCCATTTAATTACTAAACTCAATTTTGGATTTTCTGAGCCGTAGAAACAAAAAGGTCAAATGACGACTTATACCATCTCGTTTTCTAATATTACTCATCCCCAGGTGAACATACTAACATCTTTACTTCACCTTGAATTTCTTAGTGTCCGACCTACATCCTCGGATTCAGGTTTGAGAGGGGGGTGACTATAGAGGGTCGTCATTGTTGGATCAAACAAGAACAACCATATGTTTTGGCATGGTGAGGTAACAATTCCATTGTGTGTGAATCTCCTCACTGATAACGTTCATAATTGGATTTAAATCCATTCTAAAATTCCATCCAAGTCATAACATTTTGGCTTGCGTAACGTTACGCTGTCGAAATTTATCTTGACTAAGTTTTCACTTGTGGGAGTTGGGATACCCAGCTCGGTTAATGAGTGGTAGCTCGACCTTGCGAGGTGATTTGGGTGCTATAATTCTATGGTATTGTGTGCATGGCCCCTTTGCGGCTTGGGGGGCTCAGGGGGAAGAAGAGTACCCCTAACATTGGGTGGTAGGTACCGGTGAGGTCACATCGGTTGGCAAGTGAGATCTGGACGGAGAATGCGCAGGACAACGATTGTGAAGCATTCACATTTGGCTACGGTACGTATGTGTATATTTGTATTGAATGATGGTTAAATTATGTTCCTGTGCCTTCAGTTAAGGTACTTCTATTGTGTTAAAGTTTATGTTTTATTTAGCGTAATACTATCCAGAGATTTCCTTTTTATCCTTCAGCGAAATTGTTTTGATGAGCCCAACATTTTATGATCAAAGAATTCAAAGTTATCCCAGCCTTATGCTCACTATACTTTTGATTTGATTTCCAATGGAGAAACCAAACTCCGAATGAAAATGACTTCTCTGCATTTTTATTGTTTTTAATACAAAGAAAAATTGTGTTTTTATCTTCTGTTCCTTTATCCTTAAGTTATTAGTTCGCGCCTGAGCATTTGGCCAGGAGCCGAATCGACTGTATTTCACTCCGGTGTTAAAGATTTAGATTCAAATGCCCTGCTTTCTTGTGCATGGATAATAAGTGTAGGATAATTTCTCTGCCCAACAAGGAATTATGTCCTGGGCGTTTATTCCCTTCATTGCTCTACGATTATTGTGTTTTACTCTCTGCGCATTGATTCTCTACGTTTGATTCTCTGTGTTTTAATTCTCTGCATTGTGATTCTCTTCATTTTGATTCTCAGAGTTGTATTGATTCTCTCCGTTTTGATTCTTTGCAATTTATTCTCTGCAATTCCTCTAAGAATAATTTCCTTAACTCTTAATGAAATCACAACTATAAATGGATTTACATAATAGTTAGTGGCCACTTTAAAATACATTTGACCATGGAGGGTCAGACAGATCCTTCTCCCACTGGTTTCGTGCTTGTTGATTATATGTCTAGGTGGATGGTGCCTGGAGCCATAAGACCCCTAACGTAGTGATTGATGTTTGACCTCAAGCTCACTTCGTTGCTTCCCAAATTAAATAAATACCGCAGCATGATAGTTTTTCCAAACTTGTAGGACTGCAATTGCTCCACTTTTATGTTTTAGCAGTTTTTAGTCTAACTTTCAAGCTTGACCATTTCATAGTCATTTTCGGGTGTGGTATCAAAATGGGAGAGAAACAATTAGTTGTTGGGTATAGGTAGGTCTCGAGCATTACTGATCTTTCCTTTAGTTCAATCACACCTGGTAATTATCATGAGAAACCCGTAATCTCCTCATGGTAATCGAGCAGAGAGTTTAACGGGAAGCCATATTTTCATTTTTGAGTCTGATACAAAGTTGCATGCTCTACTTGATTGGAGTCAGACTTGTCTGAGTTGTCTCTACGTTTATTCGTAACTGTCTCTATGAGGATTCCTTAATTATTCCTGCGTTTATTATTTCCCTTTTTATTTACAAGGATATTTATTATTAGAAAACCATAGAGATCCCTTTATCACTACCTTGTTTGGTTCCGTTTTTGCATGGAGGGATCGATTTTAGTTTAAGCCCGATATTCCTTGCGTGATTATTTTTAATTGTGTTATGTTTTAAAGTAAACATGGCTATCATTATATTTTTCTCCTTTGATTATAAGTGTGAATTTATGAAGTAATCATTCCACAGACTGAAATTTATTTTATTCCTTAGTATGCATGGTTTCATATATTTCCAACTAGACCCATTACCATTCATTGCATCATGTATTTCTAATCAGCAAAGAAAGAAAATCCGAGTAATATTGTTTTTATCGAATAATATATGCTCATACTTTTGCAAATACATCAAAATTAAACCAAGAAAAACACTAGCTGGTTACACATTCACTTTAGATGTTTCCAAAAAGCATTGCCTGGATCTACACTTACAAGGATGTTCAGGATGAACGTCCAAGCTTAGAAAAATTAGCAAATGCGTTTTCTAAATAATTTTGTCAATCACATGTCATTTCCAAGTGGTCTAATTTTCATTTTGGAAAATATAAATGCTATCAATATAATGTAGAGAGGATTGTTGTTATAAGAGGTAAGGAAAGGGGCTGGAGTGTTGCATGTGGTTGAAGTTTGATTAGATGTTTTTTGATGAGTAAAACATATCTGTATAGATTAGAACATGAGTATATGTATAGTCAGGGTGTTCCATTAAGTTGCTCGTCAATATTTTAAATAAATTTTAATATGCTTCCTTCTTAATGAGGGTTGGGGAGTTGTGTTTAAAAGGGAGGCGTGGTCACATGGTACAATCATTATTAATGTCAACATTGAATTATTTAATTATGAGATTCTTCTTGTACTGATGAAGGGGTGTTTAAAGGAAGAGATGTATTATGCCTTAACATTGTTTGAATTGGTTAGGACATGCTTGACTTAGTCCTTATGGTGATAACTCGCTATTGAAATACATCTAGTTGTTGCTCAATTTAAATTGTAACGAATGGTCACCCTGCATCCCTTATTGCTTGATTGTTTAGAGAAAATTCGTCGCATGACGTCGCATTTTGTATATTAGTGTCAATTGGATTTCAGGAACATTGGATTTTATGTTAAATAAAAGGTTTAGAAGCATTTGGTTGCACGTGAGTTCCTGGCGCATTGGTCTCAATGCAGCAACATGATCCCTTACAATTAGGTCATTGCACACGTTGATCGATAAGCACATGTGAAACCTGGCTTAGGATTGTGCGCCTCTCAAGATGGATGATGACTGTTGTGTTAGATTTATCAATGTTGTCTGTTGCCTGATTTGTGGGCATTGTGTTAGTCGTCAACTTGCGTTGATTAATTTTTGTTGTTGTTACCTTCCTGCAAAAAAAATAAAAATAAATTTCACTTGCTCTTCGTCGCATGTAGTCGTAATGACGAGGGTCATTACAACATTAATTTTCGCTACCGTAATAACCTAAAACGTTTTGAAATTTCAGAACACCGCCTATTCTAACCGCTCAGGATTTCTCGATGTAAATGAAAATTGCGCTGTAGTTATTTTAAAGGGAAAATAAAAATCTTCATAATTTAAATCAATCTCGGCATAATAAGGCTCTTAACCATTAATTATTTAAATTTTTGTGTGAGTGGCTAGAATCTTGGTGTGGTATTAAACTCTCTGTGCATTTTTAAAAACCACTGTGTAGTATTTAAAAGGGTAAATAAAAACTCTGCAAGATGAAATCAACTCAGTTTAAAAAGATCTTAGGATAAGTACAATCTGTGTGGGTAAAATACGAGATCTCTTGGGAAGTCAAGTTGAAGGAAAACGTTCTATTGTTTAGTTAGAATGTTGCTCTTTCCAATGTCAATTAAGAAGGGTGTCGGTTAACACTACACACAATGTCAAATACCGAAGGCACAACAGTAAGCACGATGGTGGGGGAAATTCAAAATTTTGGTAGCGACTGAAACGAGGTAATCCATTGAATCGAGGCATCTGGATGGCACAAAATTTAACCATGATTTGGCAGCTACCGGAGTCAAATTGAGGAATTTATACGGGAACAACGATTGTTTACCTCATGTGAGTCATGAGGGAATCAAGATGAAAAAAAATAATTCAAACAACAACTAACATGCTCATCACACCACGCAAGGGAAATTCGTAAGATTGGTGTACAACGTCAAGGGAGATCCCTAGGTTTTTTGGGGCTTGATCCTTAGTCTCAATTTTGATTCAATCACGTGGCTCCACCAACACCACAGTCAACCGATAACATCCATGCCTGAGCCTCAGTCCTCAAGCAACTCAACAACACCCACAATAGGTGCTAAGGGAGGATTCTATACATGTCCATGAGTGGACTACTACAAGCAAAATCTTGCTAAGCTAAATCAACACCAAGGGAAAAGATAAAGAACTGGTTATACATGAACTTCCCACGCATGCTCCATCCAACTCCCACTTGCCAACCGATGAGACCTAATAGGTACCTCCCAACCAATGCTAGGGGTAATATTATTCTCCTTGAGCCCCCCGAGCCACAAAGGGGCCACACACACAATACCAGAGAATGGTAGCTTCCCATATCGCCTCGCAAGGTCGAGCTACCACTCGTTGTTCAAGTTGGGAATCCCCAACTCCCACAAGAAAAGTTCAGTCAAGATAAAATTCCGGCAGCGTAACCTTACGCATACTAGACGTGATCCATACTCCTCCTCCGCCATCCTTTTATAAAGTTCTCTTAGTCATTAGTTTCCCAAACCCTCATTAGATTCTTTTTATTAAATTTAATTAGGACAAACTTCCCCTGTACACATGTCACCCGATCACTTAGTTGCCTATTAATTAATTAAATTTTCCTATTTCCCTCACCCACCTAAAAGCATTCCTAAAAACACTCCTCGATTTCCTTGTATTCCCTTACATTTCTTAAATCACTTACGCCTTACTTAAAGCCTAGTTGAGTTCATGAATAGAAAGTTCCAAAGGCTAGATTCCCTACTAAGTTAGACATTCCCCTTTTTCTTTAAGTTTCCCCTTTTTTTTAAGTTTCCCTTTTTCTTTAAGTTTCCCCTTTTTCTTTTTAACTAAGTTCAAAATTAACAAGTTTAGACAAAACAACCATTTACCCTTTTAATAATTTAATTCTCCATTATAATTTTTACTTTTAATAAATAATGTTTGAATTTTCTTTACCCCATTCTTGTTACATGTCTATTTAGTTTTTCTTTGATCACATGTTCTACTTTGACCTAGGTTTTAATTTCACTAGGTTGGGCGAATTTTTTTAAGGGAACAATTAGTTATTAAGCTTTACTCATACCATCATCTATTTTAAGGCCGGCCAGGTCCTAAGGAGGCATAGTTTTCTAGGTACTAGGTTTATTAAATTACTCGAGAACCACGACGTGCCCTTCAAGATGCACTACGTGCTCCAAGGGTGCCACTTGCCTACATTCCTGTTTTATTTGTGCGACGTGCCCTTCAAGAAGCACTACGTGCTCCAAGGGTGCCACTCACCTCTTGACTGAATTTGGTAGACACCAAACCCTTGGAGTCAATACTCCATCAGGTGATCTCGTGAGAGATTAAGGGCCTCTAAGAAATAAGGACCTTGCCTTATTGTGCACCCCTTAGAATCATCGTGATCGACTGTCACAGTCTTCCCTCACAACATCGCCAATCTCTCGAACTAGGTGATAGTTAACCTACAACTTGAGCCACGATGAGAGTGCTAGTATGCTGTGGCAAGGATGCTGCCACACCTCTCCCTCAATGTCTATGGTTGTCGTGCGTGACCCATTTACTCGAAATGTGAGTTTGGTTAGCAAGATATCGTCAGCCTGCATCCATCAATGAAACATGTCAGCTATAACAATCAACATCATAGTATCTAGTCATACGTCACATATGTAATATCAAACATTCAAACCATAATAGTCCACTCCCTGACTCGATCCAAAGTCCAAGGAGATCCATCGATGTCGTCGACATCCTCTAACGTCCGGAGTCCTACACACTCAGGAGAACCCAGTCAATAGCATTTTTCGATGTAATTATAGAAAAAATAACATATCATCAGATCTAAAATATCTCATAATCATAATCAAAACCACCAATCGTATAAAGAACCGAATCACTTGCACACAAGTGTCCTAAAAGAATAAGTCCGCTCAATGGGTGCAAAGGCGGGATGTTATTCATTTCTGGTGGCTGAGAAATGGAGTAGATAGACAGTTGAGATTCATCGATAGAGTCAAGCAAAGTTTGGTGAGTAAACAATCAATATAGTTTTGAATGGGAGATCGATGACCTAGACTCATCTTTAAATTGGTCAAAAATTTCTAAGTGTTGGAGTTTACCAAAAGAAATAATTGATGATCATATCGACAAAATTGATGACATGAATTTGGGTTAGTAAAATAAATCGTTGATCATCGATGGTTAGGTCAACAAAGCGAGAAAATATTTTTGTTCGATCAAAGGAAATCATTGATAGTTTATGATCAGGGGTTGGAAAAAATTGGTGAAAGGTTTCATGTGTCTAAAGGAAATCACTTATGATTGGGGCTCAATAGATCTAGTGAAGTGTTCAATTTTTCCAGGAGAAGTTATCAATCGTCAATAAAGGAAAGAGGATGATGATGTGTCTTTGCATGTCAACATCCACATGTCATTCCATGTCATCTTGAGTGCCATGTCAACTTCTACACGTCATGCCACATTAACAACTACGTGTCATGCCACATTAGCATAGTTTCCACATCAACCAAGAGATGGTCGATAATCGATGATTAGGGTTCAAAAAAATTTGTAAACAAGTTGGTTGCTAAGGAAATTTGTTGATGGCCAATCGTCGATGATTGGGGTTCGATGAGATTCATGGGAAAATTTGGTTTTCCAAGAGAAACGATTGATTACTAATGGCCAATGATTGGGGTTTAGGGAAATTAGTGAGAAAGTTTTGTTTAACAAACGAATTAGCTTATCACTGATTAGTGATGGAAAATCAATGGTCCAGATTGCTTTGAGTTGGAAATTGACAATAGAAATTTATCTATGGGCCCGGGGAAGGTCTAAATAATCAACAATTGATATTTCTTCTGATTTTGAGATCAACAATGTAGGTTGAAAGTGGTTAACAATAAAATCTTTGATTTTCCACGAAAATTTATGATTTTTGAAGCTCATAAACTTCTAGAGCAATTTTTAAGTCCTAAATAAAATTTTTAGGCAGTGAAACACCATGAGAACAAGGTGTACCAAGGTACACCATGTATCTATATATTAAATAAAATGAATTAAGAATATATTTCCAATGAGCTATCCTGGATGCAAAACAAATCTCGTATGAAAAATTTACAACTGAAACTGTAGGGGGTCTATTTTCGATACCAATTTACTTATGGAGGGAATAAATCATTGCTTGGTGGTTCATTTGGGGAACATGAGAAGTCTATGTAAATGTTATGGAACATAGAATAATGTTATGAATCCATATTTTAAATTTGGGTACGTAAAAATGTGCAAGAAGAGAAAGAAGATACATGTAGCATACATAGATAAAATGGGAAAATAGTGTAAACTTCTAGAGACCATAAATTTCATCTTGAATCTAAGAGTTGAGTAAATGAATAGTCGTTGGAAATGTTTTGAGGAGGAGAAGGCACCTATCAACCCCAAATTTTTATTATTTCATTTACGTGCTTCATAATTTGAAATGAAGAATCACCAATAATCTAATTAATAAATATTTTACAATATGTTTAATTCTAACAACAATTATTGCATGCACATTCTTGCAGAATTAGAGGTACAAGAAATAATAATTTGGTTTATATATGAGAAATAGAGATATGTAATATTCCCAATGGTATTAGAACCATGAGGAGGAGATTAGAGGTTTTCATGTCCGCATGGGTAATGTTGAGGTAGAGTCTAATTGAAGAAGAGGCAGGTAGGAGCCTGTAACTATGAGAAGCCTGTAAAGATAAGTGCAGATCTATAGGTCTGATACTGAAAATATTATGAAATATTAGGAGGATATACTAAAGATCTTGAATATGATACAAAATCAATTCGACAAATATTATGGCACAAGACAAGAAGATAGTGCAAGGAAGGTAGAAGTATCTATATCTCATGATAGGAGGGATGATCATGGAGGATTTAGATAGTCAAGGAGTGCTATCAGGTGTCAACATCATCATTCCCCAGGGAACTCAACTAAAAGAGAATATGCACATTGAAGGTCAGAAAGAATACCAAATATGTATTTTTTCAAACATCAGAGGAGGAGACACCAGTCAAATATATTGCAAGGGGAGATTAGAAAGACAAATTCACCATCATTTGATGAAGAGAATAGGAAGGGAGAAGATGAAGAAGCATGGTTTTTGGGAATGAGGAAATATTTCTAATTGCATGATTACTCACCAAATATAGAAGCTATAATTTCAACCTACCATCTCCAAGGAAAGGAATCTATGTGACGGGATTGGCTTAAGAAGGTTAAGCAACTTGATGAGAATAGAATTTATTGGAAGCAATTCAAGAAATATTTATAGAAGCAATACTTTTCAGAGAAATGTTAGGACAAGAAGATGCAAGAGTTATTTTAACTAAAACTTGGGAACATGACCATTGAAAAATATGAGAGGAAGTTATTAGAATTTCTCATGTATTTGAATTTCATAAGAGATGAGAAGGTCAAAATTTAGATGTTCCTAAGTGGATTTCCATCCTTCTACAAGGATTAAATTCAATTTGATGAGCTCGAGAATTTGGAAGAATCCATAAGAAAGGATAATTATATTTATGAGAAAAACAGAGGAAGATCATCTTTCCAAAAGGGTTTGGATGATAAGAATAAAGGAGATATGGATAAAAGAAATAAAGGATTCAAGCCACCTTTCATCAGGAGTTGATCTCAAACATATCAACAAGGGAAGCTACCTCAAGTTGAAAAAAAATGACATATTCCTTTGGAAGGAGGCCAAGACAACAACCCATAAAATTTTGGGGATGTGAAGGAGATCACATGTATAAATATTGTCCTCACCGGGGAGATAAGATCAAGACTATGAATAACATAAATCAGGAGGTGACAATAGAGGATGTGTGTAGAAGCATTCCCAAGATCTATGTAGCCTTGGACAATAGACAAGAATACTATCAATACCACATGAAAGAAGTGGAAAGTAAGATTTATAATCATCCCATAGCTATTTTGATTGATTATGGAGCTAGTCATAACTATATAAATACAAATCTAGTTTAAATATTTAAATTGAAGAAATGTAAGCATGAAAAATACTGTTTAGTTCAACTAGCTACTCAAACCAATAGAAGAATAAATGATATTGTTAATGATTTCCTAATAAACATGAATGGATTCAACACTAAGGTCGATTTTAACATCATACTACTTGGGTCTTAAGACAACTTGATTGGTATGGATTGGCTAGAAAAACATCATGCTATCTTAGATTGTTATAACAAGGGTCTCACATGTCTTGATGAGGAAGGTAATTCAAGGATAATGTAAGGTATTCCAAGGCATATATCTATCCAAGATATTTTAGCATTATAGATAAAAATAAGTTTTAGAAAAGGGTGTCAGATATATGAAGCCCATATGGATGAACCAATGAAGGATAAGGAACCAATTATTGAATATTAACTAGTATTGAAATATTATGAAGATGTGTTTGAGGAGTTTCCAAGATTTCCACCAAAGACAAACATTGATATATTTATTGATTTAATGCCTAGAGTTGTCCCAGTATCCAAAAATCCCTACTGAATGATCACATCGTAGCTAAAATAATTGCAAATGAAACTAGAAGATTTGTTGAAGAATGGGTACATATGCCCAAGTGTTTCTCCTTGGGGAGCCCCAACTATTTTTGTCAATAAAAAATATGGGATGCTGAGGTTGTGTATTGAATTTAGACACTTGAACAAGGTTACATTCAAGAACAAATATGTTTTTCCAAGGATTGATGATCTTTTTTATAAGATGAAGGGAGAATATATACTTTCCAAGATTGACTTTAGTCAAGCTATCATCAAATGAGAATCAGAGAAGAATGCAATAATAATACAACCTTTAGGACAAGATATGGACACTATGAATTTGTAGTGGTGCCTTTTTGGTTGACAAATGCACCCACTACATTTATGTGTCTAATGAATGGGGTGTTCAAAGATTTCTTGGACAAGTTTTTCATTGTATTCTTAGATGATATTATTATCTTTTCCAAGACATAGGAGGAACACAAGAAAAAATTGAGAATGATGCTAAAAGTGTTGAGAGAGCACCAATTGTATGCCAATTTGAGTAAATGCACTTTTGATCAAAATTAGATCCACTATTAGGGTGACATTGTTTTAGAACATGGCATAGAAGTGGATCCGAAAAAGATTGGAGCAATCAAAAGTTGGTCTGTGCCAACAAAAATTTCATAGGTTAGATCATTTATGGGTCTAGCTGGTTATTACATGAGATTCATTATTGGATTCTCCAAAATTGCACACCCAATAACATCTTTGCAAAATAAAGGAGTAGAGTTCAAATGGAGTGTCAAGTGTGAAGAATATTTCCATCTCTTAAAGGATTTATTAACCAGTGCGCCTATTTCAAAAGTTGTAGATCAAGATTAAGAATTGTTTTTGTGCATTGATGCATGCAAGGAAAGGATCAATTGAGTTCCTACACAAAATGGACATGTAATTTTTTACGAGTATAGAAAATTGAAGGGGTGCGAAATAATTATGCTACACATGACTTAGAGTTGGCAGCCATAGTGCATGCTTTAAGGATGTGAAGGCATTACCTCATGGGAATTTTTTTTGAATTAAGAACAAACCATAGTAGTCTAAAATACTTGTTTGGAAAACCAACATTAAACACAATACAAACTAGATGGCTAGAATTTCTAAATAAATATGACTTTGAAATCAAGAACATAAAGGGAAAAGAGAACAAGGTGGTTGATGCACTCATCAGAAGGGTGCATAAAATGCATGCTGCAACCGTTAATATGTACTTGAAACATTTAAAAAATAGAATTGTAGAGGTTGTAACAAAATGTCAACATTATGTGTAAGTTAAAGAAATCCTACAATAGAATTATGTATAGAAGAAGTATAAGGATCACAAGCTAGAAGAGGATGGAATCCTCTTATCCTAGAACATAGTTTATGTTCCCAATACTCAGGAATTGAGAATTTTTTTTTTAAAGGAGATGCACAATGTGCCATATTTTGGACGTCCAGGATACCGGAAAACTATTACAATTGTAAGAGGCCAATATATTTTTCCTAGTATGAAGAGAGATGCCACTGATTATTTGGCTAGATGCATGGAATGTAATAAGGTAAATGTTGAGCATAGACATCCAGTGGGATTGTTGTATCCATTTACCATTCTTGAATGGAAATGGGAATTTGTTACTATCGATTTCATTACCAAATTTCCTAGGATGACAAGGCAACATGATTCCATAATGGTAGTGGTGGACAAGCTTACAAAGGTTGCACATTTCAATCTAGTAAAATTAACTCATAAGCAAGCCAATATTGCATAAATGTATATGAAATACATTTCTAGACTACATGGTGTGCCTAAGGAAATAGTTTCATACCGATATCCCAAGTTCACTTCCAATGTTTGGAAGGGTTTATTTAAAGGATTTGGGACCAATTTTAATTTCAATACAACTTATAACCCAAAGTTAGATGGGAAAACAAAGAAAATTAATCGGATAATTGAAGATATATTGAGAATGTATGTAATGGAGAAGACCTCTAAGTGGGAGGACTATATCCATTTAGTTTATTTTGATTACAATAATGGGTACCAATAATCATTGAAGATGAGCCCCTTTGATGCATTTTATGGTATACAATGAAACACACCAATAAGTTGGGATAACCCAACATGCAACACACCAATAAGTTGGGATAACCCAATAGACAGAGCCATGATTGGGCCACGATTGTTAAAGGAAATGGAAGAATAGATGGAAAAGATCAAGTAGAATTTGAAAGTTGCACAAGAAAGACAAAAGAGATATGCCAATAAAAATAAAAACACATTGAGAATTCAAAGTGGGAGAGAATGTGTTTTTAAAAGTTAAAGCCAAGAGAAGCTCGTTGAAATTGGGAAGTTGCCCAAATTTGGCAGCGAGATATTGTGGGTCTTTTGAGATATTAGAAAAGATAGGGCCAATTTCATACATGCTAACATTACTTGAATCCATGAGAATTCATAACGTGTTCCATGTATCTTTGTTAAAAAGTATGTACCTGATCCTAATCATGTGATTGATTGGAATGTGATCTAGGTGGAACATGAAGGGGAGTTCTAGGTGGAACCATTGCACATCCTAGACCGAAAAGTCAAAATGCTCATGAATAAAGCCATTGATTTGGTAAAGGTTCAATGGATCTACTATGGTCTTGAATATGCTACATGGGAGCACGAGGAAGCCATATGGGAAGCATACTCACAAAGTTTTGCAAATTTTGAAGAAAATTGAATGTACATTTGTACATAAGTAAATGAAGACTGCATTTTGGTAGATGGATTTCCTAGAGCCACAAGTTTGATATTTATTGTCCAAATGATGTGCAAGTCGAGGGGGAAATAGATTCATTGGTTGGAATTGTTGTGAGTCATTAAGTTTCAAAATTATCAAGTATTTTTATGTAATATTTTATATATGTCAATGTGTAAATTGTATGGTTATGTTCACTAAGGATATTGCAAGGGGGGGGGCATGTAAAATCCATATTTTCAAACCCCAAACTAGAAATATATATTGTAAATGTAAGGTATGGCCAAGGGTCAAGCGATGTAATATGTAAATGATGTAAATTGAATATAATAAATAAAATGTATTTCCAACTATAGATGGAAAAATATGGAGATTTGGGGGCTTAGTTTCCACAAGAGAGGGAAGGGGTCCAAGGGGAATATTTTACCCATGTCTATTAAACCCAAACACATTTTGTTTCTAAATTATCCTTACTTCGAACCTTCTATTATATGTTGAGTGTTCTAGATCCCAATCACTAAATTCATGTAAAAGGGTGGGTGTGAGAAGTCACATCCCATATTTATTGAGAACATGGGGGTTAAGTACAATCAACTTTAGGAAGAGTGTAAGTCAAGCAAGCAAGAGAGAGAGAGAGAGAAAATTTGTATGGGTAGGGGAGAAGAATTACACATTCATGTTTTTGGAAGGAGAGACATTTTTACATGGAGTTTTCTAGACAACAAGGGAGTTTGGAGTGTTGAATATTGAACACAACCACAATGGACATGTATGGGATCTATTTGTATATGTAATTTCATAATACAAGATTTTTTGGTCCTGTAAATAATTTATATTCGAAAATTTCCAAGAGAAGCAAGTGTTTTTCTACTATGTGAATTCATGTTGTAGTTGTAGAATTCTCGAGGTCTCAAAAAATATATTTATTATCCAACCATGATATAATCCTTTGAGGGAAATGGGAAGGTATGAGGGATTGTGAGAAGTGAAGGGGGATCCCATCCATTGGCTTGTGCAAGTTATGGGGAAGAGATATGGTAGACTAGAATTAGTTTTGGGAATTGTCTATTGAGAGCAGGACTTTATCCAGCCTGAGAGACCACTATCTCTTGTGGATTCATTGTCTTAGCTTGGGGTTGACTTGTTTTTGAGAAATTAAACAAAAAATATATGGTTGGGAGGAACGTCTGTCCTCTACAGTGGGTTACATATTTCATAAGACAAGTGTTATTATTGGTTAAATGTTGATATAGTTTCTTATGTTTTACTCCGAGTTATTTTTGTTAATACTACTTGATATGAGTAAAATGATGCATATGAATTTCCATTTATGTGGTTTAATCCTTGGATATTAGAGATTTCATGCTCTACTATTTAACGTTAATGAGGATAATCCTTTTTGTCCTAGCTATTTTTTGTAAAACTCTGATTCTTTTGTTGCACTTGTTGTGGACTATTTTGCTACTTTTTGCGTAGCACTAGATTTGTGTAAGAATGTATTAACTCCCCCTACAAGCTCATTGAACTCCATGCAACTTATTTTGGAAAGTTGTAGGTAGCAATTGGAATGGGGTTTCCTTGGTGGTGGGCATCAACCCATTGTCCTCTTCGATGGTGATGCAGACTTCCTATATTTCCATCACTCCTTGGTCATCTTCCTCTCCTTCAGTTGGATATACAAGATTATATTACAATTATTGAATCTTAACTCTTTTCACCCTTCCCTTGTGATGCAGGAGCATCACCAACACATCAAGCGAGCCAACACGGAAGCAATTGGACAGCTGGACAAAGCCAACACAAATTCTGAAAACACCTTGGAAGTTGTTGCGTGAACATTAATGTGAAGATTTAATGAAGTGCACTTGTATATTGTAAATGGACCTTGAGCGGATTGCTCTCATCCTTAGTAGATAGACAACATTTAATTAGTTAATGCAGGTAGATAGAAATTAAATTCTAGAATAGACAGCTGTAGAGCGCAAGAGGGAAATGGGATATAGACACCCTCATTGTGCATTGTAACATTATTATTGAAGCAGGAGAAGAGCAAGAGCATGTAGAGAACTATGTAAGAACACCCATGTACAGATATTTGAATTAATAGAAGAGTTTGATTCAAATTCATGGTTCTGTGTCTGTTCTCTATGTATTGATGCTTAATGGTGTGCTCATGAATATTTGTTTCCTGTTATACATTTGTTTTGATATGTTGTGTATATGATTTCATGTTTGAGTTTAAAGTCTGAAGGGGTGAAGGAATGAGTTTCAATTGTTTCTCTATTTGAGCCAGAGAATTCCTGCAAGGAGTGTAGTTGAAGTGTCCGCAAGGAGTGCGTTGACAGAGGGTTCAGGTAGAGATAGCATTTGTTCTCATTCATCCCCAAGGGGAAATTCAGGCACAGGAGTCGTGCAAGGAGTGCGTAGGCCAAGGGAAGCTTCAGGGTAGCGAACTTGAGCAAATCATTGAGAGACTGCTACTGCAGGCGTGCGCAGAGTTGAAGACTTCAACACTTAGACGTGGTTGAAGGTTTTCCGCAAGGAGTGCGTGCAAGAGTTTTCCTGAAGGACTTGGAGGTCGTGGAAAATCTCAGAAGGGATAGGCCTTCGAATTCGCTAAAGGACAGCACAAACAAGTTGTGCCTTGAAGGTTGGCAAGAAGCGTCGCAAGTTTGAACGCAGGTGGACGAGTTCCATGGAGGAACACTTGGTCATTTCGCAGATTCCATCAGGAAGAGTGGACGGTTGAAATTCTCCGAGGAGAATTCACGACATCCTGTGGATCGTCAGATATCACAAAGGTGCAGGGGATATATAGTGGCGTATTCCCGAAGGTTTAAGCTCAGGGCAGATAGAGCCGTTGATCCAAGCTAGCCAGGGCCGTTGGATTATTCGCGAAATCTCCTATCTGAGTTTCGTGAGAAAAGAGTCGAAGATTTGGCAACGGGAATCGCGGTATTGCGATACGCGATATCCTGACGGCTACGTGAACAATGGGGGCCACAGGAGTTGGTGGAGGATAGGTGGCACGAGTCATTGGAGTTTCGTGGCGAGAAGTCCCGAACTCACTGCATTAGGATTCACGATATCGCTAACTCCGAAATGCTGATGGAGTGAAGTGGCGATTGAATAGTCAACTTGCATGTGTATCGGACTTTTGGCACATCGGGACTCAGGAGTCGGAGAACCGAGTTGCTTGACATCACGAGTAGCAAAATCGCGATAAGAGAAGTCCCGATAGGGTAAAGAAAGAGTCAGCATTGACTGGCATCGGGTTTCGGGGATTCAAAATGCCAGCGCTCCACTACTGACCTTGCGAAGTTGCGAGGTCTGATCCTCCGAGTGCAGAGAGGGGATCGAGTGAGAGTTCTGTGGGTGCAGATTTCCCGATAGGGAAATAGAAGAGCCTTAGAGTTCTTTGGGTCGTGATAAGGGAGAAGATCCTGTGAGTAGACGTGCCTGTGGGTGCGGCTGCGTCAGTTTGGTATCAAAGCATAGAAAGATTCCTTGCTTTCTGTAGCAGAGAAGAGAAGAGAATTCACCATGCCGCCAAGAAGAGATAGGCAGTCACCTGATCCAGAGGATAGGGAAATGCCATGACGAAGAGGCAGGAAAATGGCAGATCCAGCCATAGAGAGACAAATGTGTGATCTCCGAGCGAGACTCGAAGACATGGAGACAACGCAAAGGCGCACAACTAGTGCAGGGGATCTGAGTGATTCCGATAGTGAAATAGAGGCTGAACGTGAGGAGGAAGTTGTAGCTAAAAATGCATCAAACGAGCGTTTGATCAGAGCTATTGCCAGGATGGGTGCAAGAGCAAAGATGGACATTCCAGTTTATGAGGGAAACTTGGATGCAGAGGAGCTTCTAAACTGGATTAGAGCTCTGGATACTTACTTCGACTATGAAGATGTCGAAGAAGATAAGAAAGTCAAGCATGCTGTCACACACTTGAAGGGACATGCAACATTGTGGTGGGATGAGCTACAAGCTGATAGACGCTGCAAGGGAAAGAAGAAGATCAAGAGCTGGGACAGGATGATCACAATGATGAAGGCGAAATTCATCCCGAGAGATTATCAAATTACTCTGTTCAGGAGGATGCAAAACCTGAGATAGAAGCTGATGGTAGTGAAAGAATA
>ML788520.1:175913-191144 GCA_009831015.1 Picea engelmannii | reverse complement strand
AGGGAAAGAAGAAGATCAAGAGCTGGGACAGGATGATCACAATGATGAAGGCGAAATTCATCCCGAGAGATTATCAAATTACTCTGTTCAGGAGGATGCAAAACCTGAGATAGAAGCTGATGGTAGTGAAAGAATACACTGAGGAATTATATAGACTGAACATCAGGGCAGGTCATTGGGAGAGCGATGATGAGAAGGTTGCCAGATATACGAATGGCCTGAGATATGATATCCAGGATGAGATGAGCATGGTAACCATATGAACGGTGGAGGATGCTTATCAGGTGGCTCTGAAAGCTGAAGAGAAGCTGAGCCGAAAGCAGAGTCAGAGGGGCCGAGGCAGAAGCCAGCCCAGAGGCAAATCAGTTGCCCAAGACAAATACTAGAAGCCCAGGGAGGACTTTAAGAAGCCTCAGACTCGTACAGAGAGAGGTGGAACCTCACAGAGAGGGCCATATGTTGAACAAAGAGGGCAACATAATGAGTAGAGAGGAGATTATGCTGACAATAACACTTTTCCTCGTACTAGAAGTAGAGGAAGAGGAAGAGGTGGAGTAATCACATGCTTCACATGCGGGAAAAATGGACATAAGTCTCACGAGTGTCCAGAGAAAAAGAAGGACATTGGAGAAGCTCACATCACCGAAGCACAGAGGCGGGATGTTGAGGCAGAAGATGCAAAAGGCGAAAAATCGCTTATGATGCAAAAAGTCCTTTTGACACCTGAGAAGGAGGTGGAAAGTTCAGTCCAAAGGACAAGACTTTTCAGGATGGATTGCAAGACCAAGGACAGGGTATGCAAGGTCATTGTAGACAGTGGTAGCATGGATAATCTCGTATCTACAGATATGGTAGAGAAGCTGGAGCTGGAGACGACTGATCATCCAAGCCCATACAGAGTTTCATGGCTACAAAAAGGACACCAGGTAACTGTCACTAAACAATGCTTGGTTGAATTCAAGATAGGAGGATATAATGATAAGATCTTATGTGATGTTATTCCCATGGATGTTTGTCATCTATTTCTGGGTAGACCATGGCAATATGACAAAAATGTGATTCATGATGGGAGAATGAACACATATACCCTGGAGAAGAATGGGCGGACACACATGTTGCTTCCAATTAAGGATAAGGAGGTGAAACTGGAAGTAAGCAACACTGTACTTCTCATGAGTGGGAAGGAACTTATTACAGAGGTTAAGAAGAAGAAGGATCCACAATTCTTTGTGGTCAGAAAACCAAGGATTGTTCTAACTAGCACAAGAGTGGATGATTTTCTAGAAGAAGTTCAGGAAGTGTTGGGAGAGTTCGCTGACATCATAGTGGACGAATTACCTCATTCATTACCACCGATGAGGAGTGTGAGTCATCATATTGATCTCATACTAGGAGCCAGTTTTCCAAACAAAGCCGCGTACAGATTGACGCCGCAGGAGAATGAAGAAGTTAAAAGGCAGGTCCAGGAGTTATTGAACAAAGGTTTAGTTAGGGAAAGCTTGAGTCCGTGTGCTGTTCCAACAGTAATCTGTCTGAAGAAAGACGAAGGCTGGAGGATGTGTACTGACTCAAGGGAAATTAACAAGATAACCATCAGGTACTGATTTCCATTGCCGAGGATGGATGATCTGATGGATTTCTTAAGTGGAGCAAAATACTTTTCAAAGATTGATTTGAAAAGCAGATATCACCAGATTCGCATGAGAGAAGGTGATGAATGGAAGACAACATTCAAAACAAACGAAGGGTTGTATGAATGGCTTGTTATGCCGTTTGGCTTAACAAATGAACCGAGTACCTTCATGAGTTTGATGAATGAAGTCCTGAAGGAGTTCATCGCAAAATTTGTCATCGTGTATTTGGATGACATACTGGTTTACAGTAAACAGTGGCAGAACACTTGAAGCATTTGGCTACAGTGATGCAGAGACTACAATAGGAGAAGCTGTTGATTAATATGAAGAAATCCTCATTCATGAAGACATAACTCATTTACTTGGGATTTGTTATTTCAGCAAATGAGTTGAGGATGGATCCAGATAAGGTGGAAGTGATCAAGAATTGGCCATCATCGAAGAGCATATTTGAGGTGAGAAGTTTTCATGGTTTGGCTAGTTTCTACCGAAAATTCATCAGGAATTTCAGTGGGATTAGCGCATAAATGATGGATACAGTGAAGAAGCGGCATAAATATTTTCACTGGACAGAAGAGGCTGAGAAGAGCTTCAAATTGTTGAAACGGAAGATTACGGAACAACTAGTTTTGGTGTTGCCGGATTTCCTGAAGACCTTTCAGGTGAAATGTGATGCAAGCAGATTTGCAATAGGGGCAGTCTTAAGTCAGGAAGACAGGCCGATAGCATATTTCGGTGAGAAGCTGAATGAAGCGAAATTAAAGTACTCCACTTATGATAAGGAATTCTATGCTATCATACAGGCATTGAAGAAATGGAGGCATTACTTGATACCTAAAGAATTTGTCTTGTACAGTGACAATCATGCACTGCAGTTTGTGACTCAACAGGAGAAGTTGAATCAGAAACATGTCAAATGGGTTGAGTATATGCAGAACTTCACGTTTGTAATCAAGCATATTTTTGGTACTGCTAACAAAGTTGTTGATGCTTTGAGTAGGAAGTGTTTACTGTTTTAGGAGTTCAGAGTAAAAACAATGGGTTTTGATGATCTCAGGGACATGTATAGAGATGATCTAGATTTCCAGGAGGCGTATGAAGCAGCTAAGAATCCAGTTCTCAGAGATAGAAGCCCTTGGATAGACTACATGATCCAGGAAGGATTGTTGGTCAGAGGCAATCAACTGTGTATTCCAAAATGCTCCATGAGGGAGAACTTGTTAAAGGAGAAACACAGCGGAGGATTGGCCAGACATTTCGATCATGACAAAACATTCGCAAAGCTAAGCGAGTCATACTTTTGGCCAGGGATGTGATCAGAGGTCAAGAAGTTTGTGGACAGATGTCAAATTTGCCAGCATTTGAAGGGGAGGAAGAAGAATGCAGGCTTTTATCAGCCATTGCCCATACCAGAAAGGCAGTGGGATGCAATTAGCATGGATTTTGTATTGGGGTTTCTAAGGACACAAAGAGGTGTTGATTCAATCTTTGTGGTAGTGGATAGATTTTCCAAAATGGCACACTTCATTCCATGCCAGAAAACTAGTGACGCAACTCACATTGTGAACCTATTTTTCAGGGAGTTCATTCGACTTCATGGGTTGCCAAGGAGTATTGTTTTGGACAGAGATACTAAATTCATAGGGAATTTTTGGAGGACCTTATGGAAGAAGATGGGAACTAACTTGGCATTTAGTTCATCTTATCATCCGCAGACGGATGGACAGACATAAGTGGTCAACAA
Organism: Picea engelmannii; assembly: GCA_009831015.1. Lineage (NCBI taxonomy): Eukaryota > Viridiplantae > Streptophyta > Pinopsida > Pinales > Pinaceae > Picea > Picea engelmannii. The sequence goes on along the minus strand of ML788520.1, from coordinate 187,766 downwards.
AAGTCTGGGAGACTTGCTGAGAAGCTTGGTGACAGAGCACCACAGCCAGTGGGACCATATATTGCCATAGGTAGAGTTTGCGTACAATGAATCAGTCAACCGAAGCATAGGCCAGAGTCCATTTCAGAATTTTTATGGCATGCAGCCGAGAGGAATTTCTGAACTGAGAGATTCAGAACAGACTGCGACTATGAGTGCTAGTGTAGAAGATTTTGTAGAGGCGATGAAAGAACTTCACAGCCAGGTGAAGGAGCGACTGCTGAAATCAAACCAAGAATATAAACGCAGAGCAGATCAACATAAGAGACAAATTCAGTTTGAGGTTGGTGATTTGGTTCTGGCACATTTGAGGAAAGAAAGTTTCTCGAGAGGAACATACAATAAGTTGAAGATGAAGAAAATAGGGCCATGTAAGGTCTTGAAGAATATTGGGAAAAATGCTTACGAGATTGAATTACCCAATGGGATCAAAATTTCTCCGATATTCAATATCTCAGATTTGTACCCATATAAAGCTGGAGAAGCAGAGACTGGAGATGAACAACCAGTGATCTAGTGGACGAAACAGATGCCAATTGTAGAGAAGCCACAGATGGAAAGCATACTGGACAAGAGAGTAAGCAAGAGGACCAGGAGAAAGCAATACTTTGAGTATCTGGTCAAATGGAGGAACCATCCAGTTGAAGATTCCAGCTGGGAGACCGAGGCAGAGATTATGAAGCATGGACAGACTATGCAGGAGTTCATGGACAGAAGCCCATGAAATTTTTCAAGTGAGGGAGTATGATGCAGGAGCAGCACCAACACATCAAGCGAGCCAGTGCGGAAGCAATTGGACAGCTGGACAAAGCCAACACAAATTCTAAAAACACCTTGGAAGTTGTTGCACGAACATTAATGTGAATATTTAATGAAGCGCACTTGTATATTGTAAATGGACATTGAGCAAATTGCTCTCGTCCTTAGTAGATAGACGACATTTAAAGTAGTTAATGCAGGTAGATAGAAATTAAATTCTAGAATAGACAGCTGTAGAGCACAAGAGGGAAATGAGATATAGACACCCTCTTTGTGCATTGTAACATTATTATTGAAGCAGGAGAAGAGAAAGAGCATGCAGAGAACTGTGTAAGAACACCCATGTACATATATTTGAATTAATAAAAGAGTTTGATTCAAATTCATGGTTCGGTGTCTGTTCTCTGTGTATTGAATGTTAATGGTGTGCTCATGAATATTTGTTTCCTGTTATACATTTGATTTTATATGCTGTGTATATGATTTCATGTTTGAGTTTGAAGTATGAAGGGGTGAAGGAATGCGTTTCAATTGTTTCTCTATCTGAGCCAGAGAATTCCTGCAAGGAGTGCAGTTGAAGTGTCCGCAAGGAGTACGTTGACAGAGGGTTCAGGTAGAGATAGCCTTTTTTCTCATTCATCCCAAAGGGAAAATTCAGGCACAGGAGCTGTGCAAGGAGTGCAGAGGCCAAGGGAAGCTTCAAGGTAGCGAACCTAAGAAAAGCATTGAGAGACTGCTACTGCAGGCGTGCGCAGAGTCGAAGACTTCAACACTTAGACGTGGTTGAAGGTTTGCTGCAAGGAGTGCGTGCAAGAGTTTTCCTAAAGGACTTGGAGGTCGTGGAAAAGCTCAAAAGGGATAGGCCTTCGAATTCACTGAAGGACAATGCAGAAAACTTGTGCCTTGAAGGTTGGCAAGAAGCGTCGCAAGTTTTCACGCAGGCAGATGAGCTCCGTGGAGGAACACTTGGTCATTTCGCGGATTCCATCAGGAAGAGTGGACGGTTGGAATTCTCCGAGGAGAATTCGCGACATCCTGTGGGTTTTCAGATCTCACAAAGGTGCAAGGGAGATACAGCAGCGTATTCCCGAAGGTTTAAGCTCAGGGAAAATAGAGTCGTTGATCCAAGCTAGCCAGGGCCGTTGGATTATTCGCAAAATCGCCTATCGGAGTTTCGTGAGAAAAGAGTCGAAGATTTGGCAATGAGAATCATGATATTGCGATACGCGATATCCCGATGGCTACGTGAACAGTGGGGGCCATAGGAGTTGGTGGAGGACAGGTGGCACGAGTCATCGGAGTTTCATGGCGAGAAGTCCCGAACTCACTGCATTAGGATTCACGATATCGCGAACTCTGAAATGCCGATGGAGTGAAGCGGCGATTGAATAGTCAACTCACACATGTATCGGACTTTCATCACATCGGGACTTAGGAGTTTGAGAATCGAGTTGCTCGACATCGTGAGTAGCGAAATCGCAATAGGATAATTCCCGACAAGGTAAAGAAAGAGTCAGCGTTGACTGGCATCGGGTTTCAGGGATTCGAAACGCCAGCGCTCGACTACTGACCTCACGAAGTCGCGAAGTCCGATCCTCTGAGTGCAGAGAGGGGATCGCGTGAGAGTTCTGTGGGTGAAGATTTCCCGATAGGGAAATAGAAGAGCTTTGGAGTTCTTCGGGCCACGATAAGGGAGAAGATCCTGTGAGTAGACGTGCTTGCGGGTGCGGCTGCGTCACCTTGTTTATGTGGTTCCTGGGGTGAATCTCGATTCTCTAGATGAATTTTCCGACACTTCACTTCCAAATGTCCACTCAACTTATAATGGTGGAAATAGTTATTGTTGTTGCTACATGGACTGCTTGACATTTGTTGGGTTAATATTGACTTAGTCATAGATTATATAAAAAAAACTTGATACAATCAATGATGGGTTTACCATTGGTGGTTTACTAGCCCATGGTATTGGGTAACTTGTGGTATTTTTCCATGGTATTATATGTGATGAATACTATTTAAAGGCTTGAAAAGATCCATCACAATATGCCTCAAATGGCATGATGTTTTTCCATCTTGGATAAGGAAAATAAAGATATATATCTTGTGTCTTGGTTTTCCTGGACTAAGGGTTTCCAAGGTAAACATTTTCTTTATGTGTGCTTATTGTTTATTTTGTGCATATCTTATGTTATTAATTTCTCTCGGATGTTATCGGTTAAGGGTTTCCAGGGTAAACATTGGCTTTATGTTTGCTTATTTTTTATTTTATGCATATATTAAGCTATTAATTTCTCTTCGATTTTATCAACATTCTTCACCTCTCCTTCCAACTCCGAGTTTTCTACTGGGTTGGGGAAGTTTTATTTCCTTTCCTCCTCTAAAATAAATCTTTATTATGGCATGTGGCTTGGTTTTCCTAGTATGTTTCCACCTAATGGATATCTTCCCACATAATGATAAAGCCTTTGAATAATAAAAACTGGAAGCATTATGGTCTTTCCTCTTGCATTAGTGACAAACAAGGGATATCTTGTTTGATGAATACCTCTTGGTATTCTTCTCCTTCCTCACTCAACTAATTAAATTTCCACTAATTTTTGGTGATGGTGCAAGTTGAATGTTCGAGCTCTTCTCATCATCTCCCACAAGAAGGTTGAGGTGGTAGTCGTATTCCACCTTCATTTGTTTTCTCTTCCTTCTGTTGAGTAGACCAAATCTGTCATATATTTCACCTTCACAAATGTTGTCTTGTTGTTTGCAGAATTTTCATTTCCACCATAAAAATATAGGCCTTCATGCTTGACCTTATTTCTAGATACAATGGGGATTAGGATGCCTTTTCTTCTCTTGGCTAGCCCTTGTCCATCCATCTTCCTTAATATTTTTAAACCAATGCTTCTAGTATGATTTCCAAATTCACCAAAATATTGTTGAAAAAAGAATAAGGAAGTGATATTACTAGAGTTATCTTGGTCATGGAGTTGGATTCGATAGTGGAAATGGAAGGTGGTCTTGATTCTTGGTGCTCTTGGACAATTTATTGGAGATTTTCCAAGTCTCATCCTTCTCTACAAACTCTTATTGCAACCGAGTATCCATCCAAGTGAGCCTATATTCCTTCTAGCTATCCATTTGGATGACCCTCTCTCCCAAGTGTACAAGCTAGAATTTTCTCTTCTCCCAATCTACCATAACCATGATGAGGTTGTCTTGGCATTAAAAATTGCTTCTTTACTAATGGAAACAATTTGGCATAGGTCTCAAGGTTATTCTCCATCTCTTCCATCCTCTGGATAAATATTTGAAACTTCTCCTTCAAGTGCTTGTTATCATATTGAAGCTAATAAATGTTGGACCTTAAGTCTTCTAGCCTCTCTCTTATTTTTACCTATGTCGAGGTATACAAGGTTCTAGTAGCTACATCATAGTCAAGGATTAAAATTCTCTAATACCTTATGATCAGTAATTGAGGGAATTATATCCCACTCACTTCACCAACACAAATCCTCTGTAGAATCAAAATTTTTGAGATTTGGTTTTAGTATTATATATGGAGCTCTATATTTAGAAAGGATACTACACCTATATCCTTTATGAAATTATAATTTCAATATCCTTTAAAAACATCTATGTTCACTATCCTTCATTAGGTGTGTGAACATAGTATGTTGGTTGTCCCACAAATTAAGTGTTTGGTTTTCTTATATAGAACCCTTATGCTCTCTAAATGGATAAAAGGCCTCTGGTCATTGAATGTTTCATACAAATAACCACTATCTAACAATACCAATCAATAGATGATATTTTGAGTTAAAAATACACCCCAACCATACCAAGAAATCCAATGAATTCCTTCAACAACTCTTGGTATGGTTTAAAGTTGTCATCATCAGAAACTTGGAGGAAGGTGGAAAGGAACATCCATAATAAGGATAAGCATATAAATTATAAGTAATAATCGAATCAATGACAAAATTCACATTTATTTGATTGAAGTATACATGTCCACAAATGGTTGGATTCAAATATTAAAATCTATAGCACCATGAATGGGTAAATGAATTCCTTTTAGCAAGTCAATTTTGAGATATATAATAAATTTGATATTATAATTAACTTATGGTGACAATAGTTGATATTCATTATTGTGAAATATTGGTCAATAGAGAATTGGTGTTTGACTTGAGGCTGGATCATTGGGTGTAGGCTATAACAAAGTTCAAAATCAAACCCCATTATCCACAATCCTACGAATGGAGCATTGTATCTACACCAACATTTGATCATATATATAGTGAGGGGCTATTGGATTGTTCTCATTCACAACAAAAACCCATTACAGACAAGTTTAAATCCTCAAAAGAATCTCTCAAATCTCTTTTCTAAAAGTCCTTCCCTACCATAGGGGGCAATGACCATCATTCTCAGAATAGCATTATCATTTAAAGATAGAGTTTTACGTATGAGGATGCATCAACCATTGGTAGAAGAATACGCTAAGAAAATTCATATGCCACCGATTGTAATTCATTCAATGGGATATTTTACTTTACTAATGGTTTTCCATTGATGAATACATTCTATTCAAAACCTTCTAGTCCTTCAAACCGCATACACATTGTATAATTTTCTCTTATCTTAAAAATGAACATAAGACATAAAAACAAGTTAACTTTCTTCCCAAGGACTAGGAAAAATCACCCAACAACTGATATGTATTGGATATTCATATATATTTTCATCTATATTGGTAATGTTTGGGTGGAAAAAATTAGAGGAATCAACCTATAGGGCCATTTTAGTGGAAGGTTCCAGTTTGCAAATTGGGGTCCGAAACCTTCCACGTCCACTTGAGGAATTAAATGGAATTTTAAGGTTTACATTGTTACAAACTTTTTCACATTTTGATGTTAATCTACATACTGTGACCTTTCCAACAAAGTCAAAATCACCTCAATCAGAGATTGTATGCAAAATTTATGCCTCCCGTAAGTTGAACTACCTTATTGACCACCATGGTATGAGTGGATGCCACATCATCCCTCATTACTCACACATATGTGTCTAGCCACATGTGGAATTTAAATAAGATTCTATAAGTTCCATACCTTATCACTAATTGGGAGTTGAGGAAGTTAAAACCATAACCCTAGATAGCTATAGGGCTATGTTAAATACTAGGTCGATAGGAGGAGAAGGGGTTCCATTATTTAGCATTGTATTTTTTTCATAGTCGAGAAAAGAATATAGGAGTTGTATTTTGAGAGAATAATAATGGAGGAAAATATTCTATAGTAGCCATATATGCCACAATGTCAAATGAAACTCCAGAGTGAGTGCCTCTTTCTTTGTATTTTCATTTTCATAACTAAATAAAAGAGAGAAGATCATAGGCCTCACCTTATAGATGTGTTTTCTCTCGTATTGGGTTTCTCGGGATATATCTCGTGTTTATTTGTGTGTGGATGGTATGTTGTTTTTCTCATTCCTTTCATTTTCATATTTTAGTTATTTCATAAATTCAAGAAAAGCTAGTAATTAATTAATATAGGATCTATGGAAAATTAGTTTTCATAATCTAATATTTCAGAATATTATAATATTTGTTGTGATGAAATGCTCTAGTGGAATATCCATGACAATTTATATATCATATTGGTATCAGATTAGTTTTCTTTACAATATTTCTGGAATGTTGCAGGATCCAAGAATTATCTTAAGAACAAAGTCGTACAACCCTATACCTAGAAGATGAGTCTATTCATAACAACCCTCAAGATCCAGTAGAACAAAGATTTGTGAGGTTGGAAGAGAAATTCGCTGATATCTCTTACAATGTGACCCTCCTCATGAAATCTCTAGGAAACAATATCGAACCATTTGGGGAGGTTGGAGGCTGTAACCCAAAAATCGGATCAGAGGGGAAACCGAGAGACAATGAAGACCTAGAAAAGGAGTCAAGGAAAGAGCCCAAGAAAGAGTATCCAAGTTATAGTGTCATCAACCTTTCACAATATTTATTTAAAATGGAAGTGAAAGTGGATATGAAACCATACCAAGGTGATATCAATGTAGTAAAGTTTAAAAATTGGTTGAAATATTTATAGGTCTATTTCAGTGCCCACCATATGTCTATTTCAGTGTCCACCATATAGAAGAAGAGAAGAATATTTCATTTTCTACACTAAAATTAGAGGGCCGTATACATTAGGGTGGGTAAAAAAGGATGTAGATATTAAGTTCATGAAACAATGTAAGATCAAATTGATTGTAAGTGGATATTTTATTGATGAAGTGGAGTTATATGTAGTACCATTTGATGTGTGTGGTGTAGTTTTTGGAATCCCCTACATGTACATGAGGGATGCGATCTTCATGCGAAGAGAAAAAAATATTTCCTAATCAAGGATGGGAAGTCTTACATAAAAAACATACACAAAGGTAAATTGAAGATCTCACTAGTAATTTCGAACCAAGCCAAAAATTTGATTAGTTCTAGTAAGAAATATGTGTTTATTTTCATAATAGAGAATTAGCGAGGTGATTAATCAGTAAGGGTAAAGACATCTTTGGAGGGATTTACTAAGGGAAAAAAATAGCAGTTGGAGGATTTTCTACAAGAGAACATAGGATCTTTCCATGATCCTAAAAGGATACCACCAAAGAGGGAATTTGAACACGAGATATAGTTGTTTCCCGACTCCCCATTACAGAATATTGGGTTGTATAAATAGTTTGTTCTAGAATAAAATGAAGTGAAGAAACTATTGCAAAAACTATTGGAGTAGGGACTAATTCAACCAAGCACTACACCTTTTGGGTCACCTATTATGATAGTACCCAAGAAGGATGAGTAAATGTGTATGGACTACATAGATTTGAACAAGATTACATTCAAGATGTAGTACCCTCTACCTAGGATTGATGATTTGTTAGACCAGTTGCAACATGCCAAGTATTTCACCAAGTTGGATCTCAAATCAAGATACCGCCAATATCTGACAAAGAAAAAGACACCTAGAAGATCACCTTCAATACAAGGCAAGGTTTGTATGAATGGTTAGTCATGCATTTGGTTTATGTAATGCACCAACTACATTTATGATATTGATGAATGATGTATTGGACCCATATATATTCATTTTTATAATGTATTTGGGTGATATATTGGTTTATATCTCTACTTGGGAGGAGCACACATCATATCTCATGCAGGTGTTAGAGACTCTAAAAAAACATTAGTTACTAGAAAACCTCAAGAAATTTGAGTTTTCTTAGCAATCATTGGTGCATTTGGGGTATGTGATTAGTGGAGGGGAACTCAATATAGATCTAAAAAATATGGATACCATCATAAAATGGCTAGTTCCTACTAATGTCACTAAATCTAGGAGCTTTGTTGGGGAAATCATAGTGCCTATGGAAGTCCATAACATCCTTTTCAACAATAGCTACACCACTCCAAGCCATAATAGTGAGTAGTAAGAGTTTCCAGTGGGGAAAGAATTACCGGAAATATTTTGACGAGCTAAAATGAAATATTAGTCAAGAACCATTTATTGCATTCCCTAACTTGCAAAAACCCTTTGAAGTGGAGACATATGCAAGTGGGTATGCTATGGGAGTAGCATTGATCCAATAAGGTAAGTTGCTATGCTATCATTATGAAATGTTGCATGGGGGAGTCTTAAAATACCCTACCTATGATAAGGAAATCTATGCATTGGTTCAAGTTGTTAGCAAGTGGAAGTATTTCCTAAGAAATAAGGAAACCATTATCCACACAGATCACTGACCACTACAGTATTTGCAGGCCCAAAGTAAGATTCAACAAACTAAACATTGCAAGTGGATGGGTTTTTGCAAAAATATCATCTTGTCATCAAGTGTAAGAAGGGGAGAACTAATAAGTTGGTATACATGCTTTCAAGGACACCCACATCCAAGATTACAACCTTGGGAACTCTTATGCACATGGATCCTTTTACCCATGATTCATAGAAAGAGGAATACATGGAAAATCAAGACTCCAAGGAGTTGTTTCAATAACTACAAGGTCAAATTCATGTAGAAGAAGGTGACGGTAAGTTTGAATATCATCTCTAGAATGGGTTACTCTATAGGCTATACAATCTTTGTTTTCCTAAAGGTGAAATATTGCAACTTATCAGAGAGGATAACACCTCCAAGGTTGCAAGACATTTTGGTGTTGGGAATATATTTTCTAACTTACCAAGGTATTTCTACTAGTCTGGATTGCAATAATATGTACTAGCATGGTATATGAGAGGATGCATAATTTGTTGACCAACAAGCCTAGTAATAGAAATAAATGTATATACCATCCCTTACCTATACCCACTCGACGTTGGGAAATCATTTCCATGGATTTTTTGGGAGGATTTACCAACAAATCGGAAGGGACATGGCTATTTATTTGTGGTAGTTGAGAAGTTCAACAAGATGTGCATTATTATGCCTTGTAAAAATACCATCAAAGGACAAGAATTAACAAATGTGTTCTTTGAACAAGTCTAGGTGCACTTTGAGATACAAAGGACCATTATCTCAAACATGGATACTAGATTTCTTAGTTCCTTTTGGACTACACTTTGGGACAAGATATACACTATGCTGAAGAGATCTAAAACATTCCATGCACAAACATATGGGTAGATAGAAGTAGTCAATAGGACTTTGGTGCATCTTTTGAGGGGTTACATTTAAAATCATATGAAGACATGGGATGAAAACCTGACCTATATTTAGCACTCTTATAACATAATAGTCCACACTTCTATTGGTAATTCCACTTTTGAAACTTGCTTTGGGTATTTTCCACCTTCTTGATTGGATGTTATATATGTACAACAAGGAGGAGTGAGGGAATACATCACTAGAGAAGCATTGAAAGTAGAAAAATTTGTTGAAAATTTTACATAGATCCATTTTCAATTACAAGAGATGTTGAAGAAGTCATGGGAAAAATATAATGCCAGACACAATCAACTTAAAACCAATAATTCATTAAAAGTGGGAGACAAAGTTTATTACAGATAAATAAGGAAAGAAAATAGGGTCATGTTTAGAAGATCAAGGCTCTATGATATGGCCCTTTTGAGGTATTGGAGTAGGTGGGAGATAACACCTACAAAATCAGTCTACCCTCATACATGAACATTTACCTAGGAGTGAATGGGGAGTATTTGAAACTCTATGAGCCTTTCATGTTGGATCAGAAAGTGGACTAGGTTCTACATACCATAAAGGAATTAGCACCAGATGCCAAAGAAGATTTGGCAGAAGAGGTAGTTTTGGAGAAGAGGTCGAGAACTACAAGACAAGGGAAGCATGAACTTTTAAGAATCGGTTTGAAAGAACAACTTATAGGAAAGGAAAAATGGTACTCCATGGAGAAGGTGTTGATGTGTTTTCCTGACACCCATCATCTAGGGGATTGGGATGCATATTTTAACCTATGTCTCTTTCAAATGGAGACCAATATTTTCAAAGTTTGAAATTTCCAAATAAACTTCACCTATTTATCATGAAGACCCAACAAGTTTTAAGAATTCAAAATCATTGTTGCAGTTCTTCTTCACGCAGGGCCAACATGGATGTTTTTTTTTAAACAAAAGAGAAGAAAATAAAAAGATATTAGAAGAATGAAATTGCTTGTGTCCATCTTCTCACTAAATATTCCTATGTCTCAACTTTGTATGACATTTTATGAAATCTAAAACATAGGTCATATGCCCAAGGCATTCCAATTTTCTTTCACATTATGCAATACCTCACTCCTCTCTATACTACTCTCCATACTTAGTCATTTTCACTTCTATCCATACTCCATACTTAGTCAATTTCATTACTCTCCTTACTCCTTCATTTTCATTACTCTCGACATTCCTTTACTTAGTCATTTTTCAAGAATGTAAATGCAGGGCACCCCCCTTAACCCATCCCTTGACCTCCCACAACCCGCATTTCCACAATCCTAAATTTGCAACTACATATCTTTGTTGGCCTCTAAAGATGTCCTAAAAACAACCTCTATGCATCAACCAAAGGTAGGCGCTGGCACAAGCATTTTACTTGTCGCCTACGTAGGTTCTTACCTTCCATTTTCAATACCCAACCTCCAGAGATGAAACACCTGTAAAGGAACAAAAATCGTAAAGGGAACGACAGTTGTTCTATTCAAAGGAACAACACAACCTGGAAAAAGAACAACAATCGTCTCATTCAAATGAACAACAAAAGGAACAACAATCGTCCCATTCAAATGAACAACAAAAGGAACAACAATCATAACAAGGGAACGATAGTCGTTATATTGGGCCGAACTAATGTTGAATTAATTTCATTGTAGTATTTGCCCAACTTATCTAATTTTTCAACCCGAGGTTCGTAAACTGACGAAGCACACAAAAAGTATATGCAAGATTGAAGTGAGACTAATCTAATCTAATGTTTAATTTACAACTGAAATTGAATCATTAATCTAACACATGACTGAAATAGAATCATTAATCTAACACACGACTGGAATTGAATCATTAATCTAGTTATGTAAATGAAATTACTCTAAGAATGGGAAATTGCATAAAGGAAATTAATCTAGAAATGGAGAACTACATGAAGGAAAAGCAGATACAACAAGTGAAGAGTTAAATGGCACAACAACACATGAGAACTCTTACCAATGAAGCAATCTTACATTCAATAATCAAATCAATCTTCATAAAAGAATAATGAAAGCATGAAAACCAAAACCATGAATCAAAGCTAAGAATCCCTTTCTCTTTCGAATCCTAATGACTACCATTAATGACTACTCTAATTCTAATTACATCTTAATTGAATAATCTAATTCCTCTTCTACTTGAATAATCTAATTGAATCCTCATGGAGAGAGAGCACTCTCTTTTATACATGAGAACCTTGAAGATAAGATAACCATCTCATTATTATAGATCCACTATTCTCTCAACCTATTTTCCATTATTACAAAATATAATCCCTTTAAATCCTCACACATATCTCTCATATATC
>ML788520.1:123002-174045 GCA_009831015.1 Picea engelmannii | reverse complement strand
ACATCTTTATATAAGATTTTGTATATCTGTATATAGGATTTTTATTGGAATATTTATTGGGTTTTTCTATTGCATACATCTAAGTTCAAAAGAACAATATTCCACATATCAAGAAAGAGGAGTGCTACCTCTATAAAAACGAGGAGAGTCTTTCTTGTTATCCATAAGACTTTCTCTCAATGTTGGTCATTTTCCCTTGACTGAAAAAATAATCAAAAGTTTTGGCTACTATACTAGGGAATGGTTTATTTTAAGGAAATATGATACGTTTAAGGATTATATATTATTTCTAAACTAGAACCTATATTACACTTTGTCCACTTATCCACATCCAACGATCAAATTTTTTATCCTTTAAAGATTATCCACGACACTCTTTTGAAACATCAAAACTTCAATGGTCCTTGATAATGGGTGGACTGTCCACTCGAAACATTGGACATTTCAAAACTCCAACCACAATTTATTTCCAAAAATCTCAAGCAGTAAATAAGAAGTTGTCTGGTTTGAGTTTTGGAAAAATATCTAGTAGATTGATTTAAGATGAATTAGGTTCTTGAAAACCTCATTCAAGGAACATCATGTGGTATTAAAGATATGTCATTGGAATTAAAAACACAATTAAGTTATGCCAACTTCTATAAAACTGAAGAACCATCGAAGATTTGGGAAGATGATCTCCCTAGCGACTCCATTATTAAAATTTTGGATTATGAAGAAATATTCTCTAGCGACTTCAATAAAAAGATTCCATAATTTCAATAAGATCTATATGATGAATACTACGAGGAGTTTATTTCATGTTATGATGATATTTTTTCTTCCCCACCAATCCCAACAAAATTTCTTCAAGTTATAGTAAAGGGAGAAGGTTCTCAAAGAAAGAAATAGTTTCACACAAGTCCCCTCAATTTGTAAGGAGAGGTTCATCTCATGAAAAATATTTTCATGGAAAATCTCCCCATGTTCTTCGAAAATAATTCAGAGGATGCAAAGAAGCATTTGGTTAAGTTTTATAATGTTTGTGATATCTATAATGTTGGTGTAGATGATGTTGCATTCAGATTAACTATATTAACTCTTAAATAAAGTGTTGGAGAATGGTTTTATTCATTGCTGCCTGGAACCATCACTAGTTAAAACATGTTATAAAATGTATTTTTTGAGAAATAATTCCCGAGGAAAGATCCATATTCTCTTTTCTTGAATTTGGTTTAAATATAGATGAATGAGAAAGAGATAGTTAAAAATTCCATTTTCAGATTTATGAAAGACCTTCATGAGATTCCTCAAGAAATGTTTCTAAATGGTTTCATCATTTTTAGTTGTTGTACAAATAATTTTCCCATGAACATGATATTTTTATTGAACCAAGAAGGAAAGTGTAGATGGAAAGAGTTAATGCAATGAGATCAAGAAGAAAATATTCATGAAAGTAGTGTTGATATCTTAAACTTCACAATATGTTCCAATATGGTGGAAAAAAGGATTTAGAAGATAAATCCAATGAAAGATGTGAAAATTTATCTACATCATATTATGTTCTTGAAGATAAAAGTGATAAACCTTATGTATCAATTCAAGAAGAATACCATTCACCACATGCTCCATGAGAGGGAAATATCGACCTCTCATATGCTCAATCTAAGAGTAATGTTGACAATGAGTTTAAGAACATATTTGAAAAAACTACACTAGATGTACATGAAGACTCCTTCAATGTGGTCATGTTGAAAATGTTACAGTAGGTTCTCAATTGCCACATTTTGTTTATTTGAAGATAAAATAGGAATGTCAACATGGGATCAAAAAAAGTGATGATAAAAGTCATCACTTTACATCAAACTTTCAAGATGTTGATTTCTCCTATCGAGTAGAGTTTAATGAAGAAGAGGTATTTCCACCATCAAAAGGAAAAGTGAATTTAAAATAAGAGGTTCGAAGGGTGGTTTATTTTATTGTTGAAGACAATGATAATGTTGGTGAAAAACAAAATACAACCCTATAGTTCTCCATAGATGTTTAGTAGTAATTTATTCTTGCAACATCACCATGGCAACATGGACATTTTATGATGGGAGAATGTCCCCAGGACATGCCCAATGAAACAACACTCTCAATCATGGTTGGGAATAATCATATGAGTTGGTTATGTACATGACTACATTGGAATTATACTTAAAGTTGAAACTAGCCTCTCTCTCCAAGTAGGTTAGGATAGGTAGATTTCGTTTCCTTTGTCTTTCAATAAAGTTTTCCTAATAAGCATTTTTCAGATTGAGATAATGGTTTGGGGATGAATGCATAGACCAATGGATAAGGAAGTTGGTCTTGATATGGTGTTCTCAACAACCCATAGGGGGTCATTGTCCTATAGTTGGAGTGATATGTTGATGTGTTTTCCAGACACCCATCAAGAAGGTGATTGGGGTACATATTTGAAGTTGCGTTTCTTTCAAATGGAGACCAAAATTTTCAAAATTTGAAATTTCCAAATAACCTTCAACCATTTATCATGAATACCCAAAAAGTTTAAGAATTAAAATCAATGTTGCATTTATTTTTCATTCAAGGCCAACAGGGATGGTTTTTCTTTGAAAAAAAAAGAGAAGAAAAGAAAAAAAAATTAAAACAAGGAAATTGCTTATGTCTATCTTCTCATTGAATAACCCTATGTCTCAAGTTTTTCAAGAATTTTAAGGAATCTAAAATAGAGGTCATATGCCCAAGATATGCCAATTTTCTCCCACATTCTGCAATACCTCACTCCTCTCTATACTACTCTCCATACTTAGTCATTTTAACTTCTTTCCATGCTTAATAATTTTCCTTAATCTCTATGCTCCTTAATTTTATTTACTCTCCACATTCCTTTACTTAATCATGTTTCATTAATGTGGATGTGCGAGACCCCCATTCATCCATCCCTTAACCTCTCGCAACCCACATTTATGCAATCCTCAATTTTCACCTACATTTCTGCATCACCAAAATTCAATCCTCGTGAATTATCTAATTTTATTGATTTCTACATTTAGTTTTTACTGATTCTTACACTTGGTTTAGTTTTTGAATTTTGAATGTGGAATGCAGGAGCCCACATTTTCTTACAATCACATTTCCATATTTCTATGTAATCCTACTTTCTGATATTATTATTTTGTGAAAGTATTCATTATTTTCCTAAGTTTTATCCCCCTACCCGCTCCTTTGGAATATTGGGACACATGGTAGTGAAGTGGACCTATCACATTAGGACACGTGGAAGTGAAGTGGACCTATCACATTGGGACATGTGGTAGTGAAGTGGACCTATCATTGCGTGACACTTGGATGATATTTGTTGGACATGGATTACTAGGTAGTGACTTGGCATGATGACTGAGCGATGAGGTGGAAACCAAAAGCTACACTATGCATAAGCTACAAAGGGTCCCATAGTTCTCTCTATTTAACACACATGTAATATGGGGATACATTTTTCTTATAAACATGATATGAGAAGTATTCCCCAATGCATGTGGGATAAATTAGGCAGATCAACAAATCAAGTGCTCATAACTCATGTGGATAGATCAATGGTTCCTGAGTCTCTATCTTTTGGAGGCCATAAATTTTGATCCATAAGTCAAAATTGAGAAAATGAGAGCTCATTGGAAATCTAGAGACATGAAGAACACTTTTGAATTGGTTTCCATGGTCGGAATCATAACTATCATTCCATACAAATCAAATTATAGTTGGGACTATTTGTTAGCTTGGCGACGAATCATTTTTGAAAAATGGTTTGTTAAAATAAATTTATGAACTTCTAAAGTGGGACCCAATTGATGACACAAATATCTAATTTCACATTTAAAAAGGGGAAAATAAAACCCTAACTCTAACCCTAAATAAGATTCAAGAATATGAAGAGAAGACTATTAAAAAAGATGTAAAACTTATTCAAAGGTTCCAGTTGAGAGTTTGCAAGAAGCATGTTTTTCCTTTCCAAGATTCTATTAATTGGCTTGCTTAAATTTATCCCTCATATTTATTTCTTCTTGATTGTTTCCATCATGTTTTCCATGTATGTTTTTAAATAAGAAAATCTGGGTCTAATCAAATATTTTCTAAATTATTCCAGTCATTTGTCATGATATTCTAGGTTGAGAGGAGAAAAATCCATGCTTGTAAAAAAACAAATGCAGTTTAATTTAGTTTATATAATTATCATTAATATATTTTTGAGGTTGTTATGCCATCCTTCTTGTTTTAGACATTGTTAAACTTGTTACATTTTGGGTATTATTAATAAGTTATCCCTCAAAGGACTATTCAAGTGTCATGTTATTTTTATGAATCTGTGTGGTGATGTATCAATGGATTCTTGAGGAGATGATTATTTTGTTAGGATATTTAGATACTTAGGAGTTAGTTAAGATCAAATTTGTCTAATATGTTGTTAGGTAAAAGTGTGTTCCTTAGTGTGTGTTTTTAGTATGCATTAGTATGCATTTGTAGTTAGGTGATCTGATGGTCACAATATGTTTTGATGATTCGTATTCTCCTCGATCTTAATGGATACATTGATCCATGGATTAACACCCGATTGGTCCATGATATCTATTTAAAGAGAATGGAGGGTAATTTTACGATGATCGATTGTAAGAAACTCTCTTGTAAATATCTCTGTAATATTTTTCTTTTGCATTAATAAATTGCTCCAAGTGGTCACATTTGCTAGGGTCATGGATGTTTCCCCATCAGGGTTTTATCACCTAAAAACATTGGTATGTTAATATTTGATCTGGTTGTGTGAGTGGTTACTGAAGGTGTTTGTCCTCTATTAGAATAATTGTGTTTTCAAACATGGTATTAGAGTGAATTTGAATACCCTCTCCCATTGTAGATCAATATCGTGATGTCGTGTTGCCTCATATTTGGTTTCTTCCATTTTTGTACATTTATAGAATGAGAAGACTATTCCATTGCATCTAGAGCACTTGTTTAAGTCATGAACGCTTTTGTTTTCACTCAAAAAAGGTTTTGTTTTCCCAAGATACATCCATTTCAATATGATCTAGAGGTATAAAGACTGGTTACGCCCTTTCAAATTTTTGCAAAGATAATATTTCAGTTTTCATTTTTTAATTTTTGGGTCGCTACTCTTGTGTATATGCGTAGGCTCTATGCCACACACCCTGTGTGATCTCAAAAAATCAGAAACATAGAAGAATGATTTTTCCTATCTACGTATGCTCTTTGCCATGCGCCCTGTGCAATCTTGGTAAATCAGAAATAAAGAGAAAACTTGCATTTTCTAGGTAATCTAATCGAGATATAAGCCTTTTTTTCATCGAGAAGTGAATTTTTTTCTTGTGTGAAAAGCGTTTTTTATGAGCATGCTCTCCAAGGCTGTCTTCAACAATAATCCTCATTCCAAACAATTCAATATGTTTTGCACCAGCTTAATTGGTTAAAAGTTACTTTACTTAGTAAGAGGTCTTGAGTTCAAGTCTTTTTTTTGTTACTCTTTTTGAAAAACTTCTTGCATTCATTGGAAAGTGCATTTCACTTAAGTTATAAAAGTGAATCAATATTAATAACTTTATTTTATTTTAAGTTTTTTTGCATGCAACATTCATTTACAAAGTAACTTCATTGTAAAAGTGATTCCTACTTATTTTATAAAAGTCGGTCATTTCATAAGTAACTTGTTTAAAAGTGAGCTTATAGGCATAGTTAGGAGGAGCATAAGCCCATGGACCAACTTCTACTTTCCACGTGGATCTTTGGTTACCATTTATGCGTTTTTTTCAAAAGGGAATAACGTTCACATCTGAAGTCTGTTTTCAATGTTGTTTTCTTTTAAACAACCTATTTTTTGAGACCTTTTCCATCCAGACCATCAGTTTCATATTTTTATGCATATTTGATATGACTTCTCCCAGTGATATTTTTCTTACCAGTACCAACTACCTCCAATGTAAATCTCATATGGAGGATTTATTAAGAAGTAAAGGACTACACTAAATTACCTTGGGAAAAGAACAAGAACCCATTGGTGATGACAAGTATGATCAACGGATTAATATGAATGATGAAGCCCATGGACTAATACTAATGTCCATCTATCTTAATTTAATATTGGTAAAATATTGAGGCTATGTTTAGTAAATACAATATTTTTCAAGCTCACCAATTGGAAAATCAATACTTAATGAATTTAAGTCCAAATAATTTTCCTTGAATTGAAGACAACTTATCTAGGTTCAAAAAACTTAGGCTTTTGTGTATAGAATGAAAACTAGAAATGAAGGAAGATCGATGCATATATGTTATTCTTTCTAAGCTTCATAATGCATATTATATTTTTGTATCTACCTTTTATGCCACTAGAGAAGATCTAGGGAGTTCTTATAAAGGACCCTCTCTTGATTCTTTTTGTGAATCTCTAATTCAAGAGAAATATAAGATTGTGCAACTTGGATTGATCAGGACTGTAGGTACATCCAACAAATCCTTGGTGGCCCAACAAAAAAAATAATCTAGAAATCCCAAGGAGAAACATCCTCTTCATAACAACAAGAAAAACATGGGTCCCAAACCCTCTCAGCCAGCTTCCGCTCCTAATGGTGACAAAGGAGCAAAATCTAAAAGTAAGAAGACTAGTGAAAAACATTGCAACTTTGTGGGAAAGATGGTCACGTGGAGTCCAAATGTTTTAAGAAGATGGCAGCTTTAGAACCATTGATGAATAAGAACAACATCAATATTGATTCTACTTCTTCTTCTTATTCTCATGGGCATGCACTTTCTACTTCTCGTTTCTCCTTAAATACAACTTCTACCTCTTCTTCTTATGAGTGTCTTATTGATTTTGGAGCATCTTATCATATGGCTAAGGATAAAGCCATATTTTCTTCTCTTAATTAATGTAACACCAAGAAAATATTTTTTGAGGATGATAGATATCTTAGTGTTGTAGGTTCTAGAATAGTTTAGGTAGATAATGGTCATTTTAATGATGTATTATGTGTTCCAAGTATTTCCTACAATCTTCTATCAGTATACCAAATCATTCATTCAAGTGAAGCTAAAACTGTAGAGTTTTCACCTCACCAAGTTGTAATCAAGGATCTAAAATATCATAAGCATGTTCTCACAACTTGAATTGTTGATGATATTACCAAGTTGTAGAGTTTTCACCTCACCAAGTTGTAATCAAGGATCTAAAAGATGTTAAGCATGTTCTCACAGGTTTAACAACTTTGGGTCATCATCTTTTCATCATTTTTTGTTGCTCATAGTGATGACTTTAGAAAACTTTGGCATGAGCGGTTTGGTCATCTAAACTATCACTCATTGCAGAAACTATGTAATCAACATTATGGTGATTGGTCTTCCTCTTTTTTCCTGTAGATATAGCGTTTGTGTCGGTTATGTTCTCGACAGTCATCATCGGGATATTTTTGACAAACGTTCCTCGTGGCCCACCTTGACCCTTTTGTAGCATGTTCACAGTGACTTGTGTGGTCCAAAATTCTTCTCCTTTTTTTTCTGGGTGTAAGTATTTATTAATATTCAATGATGATTTTTCCAGAGACACTTGGATTTATGTAACACCTTGTTTTCTCCCAAGACTATAATTATGCACAAAATTCATATATTATTAATATGAGGAGTGTAATTGTGTTTTGATTTAATATCAACAACAAATTGTTCACTGAGAGGGAACAACCTTGATAAGTATTGTCCATGATACACCAAAGGAAATTGATGAATTAGAGGACTAATGGGATAGTTGAGTGAAATGTATATGAGATGCATCAGTGAAGAAAATAGGAAGCTTGCACAACAAGATTATCTATGATTACAAACATGATTATTTCACCACCAACACACTAAACTAATGGAAGAGACCACATGAACATTAAAGAGAAGTTCATAAAGGTGGTTGGGTAGTAATGACTACCAAAATTGGACCATGTGTAGAAAGAATGGCCAATTGAGTGAATGACAAGAACGTACCACAAAATGCCCCTTTAGATTGAAAAAGGGTAGATTGCAAGTTACGACTATAGGACTCAACAAAGATCTTGAAAGGATGGAGAATACAGGAAGAGAAGGAATAATGTAGTGTGCATAGGAGGAGAGAGAAGATGGAAAAAATTAGATGCCCAAAGAAGAGAAAAATGCTCAAATATGAGAAACGGAGCGCATAAGCACATATGTGTTGATTGATAAAGAAAAGGATAGATTTCTAGAAGAAAATAAGAAGCTTTTCCAAGTTGATAATGATCACCTTGAACATAGATGACTCAAATTCTCAAACTGGAGCAATAATGGGTTGCATCTTGGTGCTTATTGGATAGAAATCGACATTGGTAAGGGGAGGTCACCGAGGGACTGTTAAACAGAGAAGGGAATCCCTTGTGCAGAGGAAATGTAGTTGAGAAACCACCTGATAAACTTGTAGAGACCCAGAGCTCAGTGGGAAGTGGAAACTTTTATTGTGTCAGAGGAAGAAGAAGAGTAACCTTCTAATATCATTGCAGACTTAGAGCTCTACTGAGTCAATTTCCTTGGTGGTATCATGGATTGGAGCGGGGGCGACGTGTTGTAGGAAGTGACTCTACAACAAGGCATAAGGTTGGGAGGAAAGGTATCCTCTCTCAATCAGTTGGATTGGATCATTCCCTTATCAGATAATTGTTCATGTATATTGAACTAACTATGAACGATTCATGTGAATGCTCATGAATAGAAAAATTGTGTGTTAGTATATATGATTGTTTAAATCCAAGATACTATTTGTATACTTAACCTATGTATTGAATTTGGTAAGAAAATCTATGCTGTGATGCATACTAATGCTCGGTTAAATTGTAAAGATGAATGAATGCAAAATGCTACCTATTCAAATACCCTATATGTTCCCTTTGTAGAGAGCCTCCAACTCATGTGAGGCCTTAGCCTTAATTTCAATAGTTAGTAGAGGCTCAAGACCATCTTGAGTCCTCAAAAATTAGAAACTAAAGTCTTGTAGGACTCAAAAAATGGATAAGTCCTTGGAGGGGATAGTTATGACTCTGTAAACCCTGTGTTGGTCAGTGAAGGACCAAAACCATTGATCTGAAGAGATAATGACCATTGATCAGTGGGAATTCAGAGTTGTCATGTCGAAAATATCCCTCGGGCACTATGGAAAGTACTGTGAAACAAACCTATCATAGTAAGACCTTCAAAAGAAAATCTCATGTACCGTGAGAATAACTCCGAAGAAAAGGCCCCGAAGTCCAGCCAGTATGGACCGTAGATTTGGAAGCAAGAGGGATGGATTCTTAGACATTGATCATTACAGGTCCCACAAATAAGTCAAAAGGCTGAGAGATGACAAGGGACATAAACACAAAGATGTGTGTTAGTAGTTGATTAAGTGGATATATTGAGCATGAGTCCAGCTGGCTCAACATTGACTGCTTTCGAAGTATGACATTGATGGATCCAGAGAAATCCTTCAATGACATAGAAGTGGAGTCCGATGGAGGGAATATCTTGACCACAGGATGGAAAATATTAGAGAGATGACATGATATCCATCTATTTTTCATGAGCATCGTCTAATTTAATAGAATGAATTTATAACTTCATGGCTGATGTGGGTTTCCATCAGGGCGGCTGGAGTAAGATTAGAGTGACAAGTGTCACTTACCCATAAGTGGATGATTTGAGTGGGTTCAAACTGGTAGGAGAACCTTAGGATGTGAATCAGTCTCAACCATCTATCGGGAGATTGCGAGTTACTCTCACGACCATCCATTAAGGAGAAGGGTATATTCCTTGATACCCTGGTTTTAGAGAAAGGAAAATACTTGAGCCATTCTATCTCTAAACAGATGGCATCAAAAGGGAATATTCTTCGATACCATATCAGTCAGAGGTTAGTTTTGAGAGTACTAACAAAGATTCCAAGCTAGAGGTCTGATGGTCCTATGTGGACCAGAATATCTTGGTGGTAGAATTTTAGTGGCATCATGTAGGTGAAATGTAGTCTTCACGTCAGATGATGAGTATTTCAAGGTGTCACATGGACACCAAGTGTCAACGTTATATAGGTTGAATACCAAGGAACCTTGGAAAGGCCATAACTTTCGATCTAGGACTCAGTTTTGAGCAAAATTTCCACCATTGGAAATCTCTTTATGAGAAGAAGACGATGAAGATAAAATAAAAGAGGGGATCAAGATATATGATAAAAGTGATAATTTCAATACTCGATCCCTTAAAAGGTCACTTAGGTATCGGGTGTGTTACATAGTGGTATCATACTATAGTTCAAACCCTAGGATTGAGTGGGTCACTAAGACCATGTAAGGTTGCTTAAAAAGGATTTTTTTTGTCTGAAATGCCTGAGTCAGAATACTGACATGAAATGCTAATGATGATTGTTGTTTCAACACATAGGATGAATTGAAAAATCTCACAGAATTGAATGGCACATCACAGTATGGATGACCTCTTGCACCTAAGAGATGAAGAATATGACGACCGAAGGGATAGGGAAACACCTCCAATTTTGATGGCCAGGGTGAGGATTCTGAAGGAATATAATGAGAGGCTTATGAGATCCCAGTCCAAACAGGAAGATTTCAATGCAATTATATTGCATATTCTATCTGAAATTCAAAAAAAATTGCAACAAGGTCCTAGAAATGCAGAACTACAACAACTGAAGAGGTTGAAAACCCCTTCGAATTCCCAAAAGCATGAAATGGCTCACATTGATGCAGGAAAGAGTTATTCCAAAAGAAAGTGTCAAGGAACTAAGAGAGGTGATCGAATGGAGGCATTTCCATGGAGTCCTCTGGTTGGAATACTAATTCAATAGGATAGTTTAGTAGTGGCATGGAATCCATTATTTCTAAGAGGATAAAGAGGAAGAAATATCAAAGTTTTCTGACTAAATAATTCAAATAGGCTAAGTTGCCCACCTTTGATGGTGAAATAAATAAAGGAGAGGAAGCAAAGGCAAGGCTATTTAACTTGAAAAATTACTTCCAAGTACATAACTACTCGGACAATACCAAGTCAAGGATTGCAGTGTTTAACCTAAATGGAGGGGCTTCCATTTGGTGGGAAGACCTCAAAGAAATCAAAAGGATGAAGGAAAGAAAATTAACCTAGAAATAGTTTGAGAGATACTTTTGCAAGGCTTAACTATATGCAAAGTATTATGATGATAAGATAAATGAATTATATGATCTTAATATGGGGAATGTTACCTTGGAGGTGTATGAAAAATGATTTAGGGAACTATTGAAGTATGCTCCCTACCTTAAGGATGAGAAGGAAAGGATCCAACATTTTCTCAATGGGTTTCCACAGTCATACCAAGATTGAATTGAGTTTGACAAACCCAAGAAACTTGAAGACACCATTCAGAAAGATAAATGTTTTTACGATGAGTCTAAGCACAAGCATGAGTCTCCTAAGGATTGGAAAAGAAAGCAAAAGAGTGGATTCTAGAAGAAAGGATTCAAGTATTTTCTGCGCAATAATTATGGGAAGGATTCATAGTTGGGTCAGCCAAGAAGGAGTGTGCATCAACAAAATTTTCCATCCCAAAGTAGGAATAAGCCAGTAGAGCAGGAAAAGGAAAGAGAAGAGGATCCCAAGAAAGGAAATTTTCAATGTTGGGGATGTAGAGAGCCACATCTATTGAGGGATTGTCCCCATAGACAACATGATAGTAAAAGAGTGTATAACGTATAGGGGGGAGCTAAAATCAACAATGTAGCCATGAGAATATCGATAGTCTACACAACAGTAGAAAATATGAAAGTAGACCACCAAGACTCTGTGGTGGAATTGGAAGGTATCATTACTGAACAACCAATCTCTATTTTAATTGACCCATGATCTAATATTATTTATGTTTCACTTTGAGTGGTTGAGGCATGTTCATTATAGAGAAAGAATCACACCAAAGCGTGGTTAATTCAGTTAGCCATTGAAACAAAGGGGAAATTGGCAGAGGTTGTTGAAGCTTATCCAATTTGGATTGAGGGATTTTAGACCCAAGCATATCTGAATGTTCTAACCCTTATATCTTATGACGTGTTTTTGGGAATGGATTGGTTAGCCGCCCATAAGGAAAAATTGAACTGCTATGAGAAAAATCTAGAATGTGAAGATGAGGAAGGTAATACGATAATTTTTCAATGCATTCGAATGATAGTCTCTGTGAGACAAATGTCAGAGTTACATATCAAGAAGTATAATGGAAGAGGGTGTCCTATATATGCTATACAAATACTAAATTCAATAGAAGGTAGTGAGATAAAGGTTTAAGACCATCCAATGTTATGGGAGTTTAAGGATGTGTTTCTAGAGGAGGTGATTTGATTACCTCTTAAAAGAGACCTTGAATTTTCAATTGATCTCATGCCGGGAGTAGTGCGAACATAGAGAGTGCCTTATAGGTTGAGTGCGCCAGAGTTTGTGGAACTGAAGATGCAGTTGAAAGAAATTATGGACAAAGGTTACATTAGATTGAGTGTGTCCCCATGGGTAGAACCATCCTTGTTTGTAAAGAATAAGTATGGAACCTTATGGTTATGCATTTATTATCGACAACTAAACAAGATGAACATCAAGAACAAGTACCCTTTTCCTAGAATAGATGATCTATTTGACCAACTCATAGGGGCTACATTTTTCTCAAAAAGAGATTTGAGATCGGGACATCATCAAGTTAGGATTAAGGAAAAATACATCCACAAGAAATCCTTTAGGAAAAGGTATGGACACTACGAGTTTTTTGTGGTTCCGTTTGGACTTACAAATGAATCAACTACAATCATGTGTTTGATGAATAGTGTGCTCAACAAGTACTTAGACAAGTTTGTATTAGTGTTTTTGGATGACATTTTGGTGTATTCCAAGAATCAAGAGGAGCATGGAGAACATCTCAGGATGGTGTTATAGGTGTTAAGATAGCACCAAATATATGCCCAATTCAACAAGTGTTATTTCTTTAAAAAGGAAATCTAGTATCTAGGACACGTAATCTCAGATGAAGGATTTGCAGTAGACCGTACAAAGATCAAAGCAATCATGGATTGGTTGTCCCCTAGAAATTTGACGGAAGTGATATCCTTCATGGGATTGGTTGGATATTACAGAATATTTATCAAAGGATTCTCAAAGATCTGAAATCCTATTACGTCACTACAAAGGAAAGGAAAGAGATTCGTGTGGTCACTAGAATGCGAAGATAGTTTCTGGCAATTGAAACAATTGTTGACCAATGCCCATGTTTTAAGGATTGCAGACCTAGAAAAATATTTATTAGTTTTCATAGATGCTTGCAAGGAGGGAATCAGTGGAATCCTCATGCAAGAAGGACACGTGGTTTGTTTTGAATCACAAAAGTTGAATGAACATGAGAAGAGGTATGCTACCCATGACCTAGAACTTGTCGTAATTGTACATGCATTGAAGATGTGGAGACATTACTTGCTTGAGAGGAGATTTATCCTCATGCTTGGCCATTGTGGTTTGAAGTATTTGTTTTTCCAACCAATGTTGAATGTTAGATAGTCTAGGTGGATGACATTGATTATTGAGTTTGACTTCGAAATCAAGCACATAAAAGGAAAAGAGAACAAAGTAGTTGGCATGCTCAACCAAAGCATTCATAAAATACACAATACAATAGTAAGTGTAGGAGAGTCCAACATTTGATAGAGACTTAATACCCTCTTGTTGGAAGATGAGTTCTTCAATCTAGTGAGGGAAAAGTTGCAGCAAGTACCTAAGGAAAAGAGGTACAATGGATATCAGTTGAGGGTTGATAACCTATTGATGTACAATAAGAGGATATATGTGTATGATTCAATAGACCTGAGGTAATTTATTATAGATGATTTTCATAGGAGGCCATACGTCGGTCACTCTGTTTATCAGAAAATGGTGAAAACAATTAGGAAACTATATTATTAGCCTAAGATGAAGCAAGGCATTGATCGTTATATCTCGAAATTTTTAAAGTGACAACAAGTGAAGATCGAGCATCGACACCCTGCAAGACTATTGCAACCCATATAGATACCAAAGTGGAAATGGGAAGTGATTTCCATGGATTTTGTTGTGTTGGTTTTGTCAAAAGGGTGAGAAAAAACACAACACTTACTTACCTAGTTAATTCAACTAAACAAGACATAGGTTTGTGAGTTGATTAGATAAGAAAATACACATGAAACAAGGAAATACAAATAAAAACAAAAGAAAACAGATGTTAGAGAAGCTTGCAAAAACTAGAACCATGAAAAAAAAATGACAATCATATAGCTACCAATGGATCAATATATTGATAGGCTAGCACCGTAGAGAAAGGAAGGGACTTATGAATCTCATATTTCTCCTTGGGAGGGCTCTTGAGTTCCATAATAGAGAGATCTTCTCTTCATACAATGGAAAGTAACAATGGTGAAGAAATACAATGTGAATCCTCTCAAGAGGTGAGTGGCATGGCCCTTGCTATAGTGCTTGAATGATTCAAAGAGAAAAGAGGATTCTCCAAGAATAATTCTTATAGCATAACAAAACCTTGAAGTTCTTATTTTTCTAGCAAAATCATGGCACATATTTATAGTGTCCATTCATGAAAAGATACAATTGGTTCATAATGTGAACAAGGGGACTTTTAGGGCACTTCCTAGCCCTTGACCATCCTCCAAGCTAGATTTCGCTCAGATATGAGTGTCAAACCATGTTGGGGGTCGGACTGGAAGTGGTTGAGAGACCGATAAGATTCATAAATGTGTCGTTCATGAGAAGTGTGTGGATTTGTTCATAGACATTCATGCATTTTACGCATTCTGCACACAGTGCACGATTAGGGTTGTGTTGCCCACGCATTATGCGCACAGTGCATGCACTTCCTTTGGTGAATTTGCACACTTTGATTTTTGAACCAATTATATAGTTTTATGTCTTTTTGATGGATTTTGGTGTTGTATGTGTACTAATTGCTTCTATAATTGATGTATTTCTTCAACCTTTGTGTGCGATGCTGCGGGCGATTTTTCAGTGATAATAGATGCCCCCTGATGTGTGAGGTTAGGAGCATACATATAGCTGAAATACATAAAGGTTTATTTTGTTGAGAGTTCCATTGTAAGGAAGAGTGAAGAGAGGAACTGCAAGAGTGATCCACCGTAGGGAGAGGAAAAACTGTGGGAACCAAACCTTTCTCTAGGAAGAAAAAATAAAATTTGTATACAAATGAGGCGAGCATGCCCCATGCTCATGTCATGAAACCAAAATGTGGGGTTGTAACTCAAGAGGTATGATGATGTAGAAAGCTACAATTCCCTTGGGGGAAGTTGATAACGATAAATGACGGTCTTGAATGGTGAACTGGCTCTGAATCGAGTAGTGGACTATGGTAAGAAGTGTCGATGACTCATAGGCATTGATGTCCTATAAAATTCAGAGGTCTTCAGCTGGTATGGAAAGCTACAACGATCATATAGTAAGATCCACCTTAACATGAGAGTTTGTTGAAGTCAAATTTTATGGGGGTCAACAGAATCAGAAAGCAATGACGAATATCTATGTGTCGTCCAAGACTCCTCATTGAAAAGGTAATGAGAGTCAAGATACTTCCACCCTTCTAGAAACTGTGTTGATGTCGACAAGAAGGGAGACGCGACATCAAAAAGAAAAGGGATTCTTGAAATCCACTGAGTAATAGATGATGTCAGGTACTGATGGGTAACATGGACAAAGTCAAGACGCTATGGGACTCAAGAATTCCCTTGGTAGGGGTGTTGAGGGATGATTGGAAGAAATCGTAAAACTAGATCTAGTGTGAGGGGGACAACTAGACGTTGGGTTAAACTGTGCCGGAGGCTAACAAAGTGGGAAAAATCAAATCATGGGTACATGGATTTGGGATACTCATGTTTGTTAACGATGTCGATATGAAAAAAGGATGGATGCCCCAACCAAGGGCGACATGGGTTGATTTTCTAGGTAAAATAAGTCCATAGGGGATGACGACTAAAAAATATATGTATATGCTGGAAACAAGGGATTTATACAATTACCAAAGAAATAAAGAATAATTTGGTTTGAGTATATAGATACAGAAACATACACCCCAGTGAAAGATGGCTTGGCCTTTTAGAGCACAAGTTTTTGAAAGAGAACTAGTGGAGGGTGGGGGCCCCATGGGTGGGTTTATGTATTAAGTAAATGGATGTAGTACAATCTACATATGGGTAAACTGATGGTGGATGAGATGGAGGGATAAATGGAACTGCGGGGGTGCAGTCAATAGAACCAAGTGTAGGATGAGATGACCTGAGGATTTCACTGGGAAGGTTAGAAATATGATAAGAATAAGTATGGGGTTCATTCTTGGAAGTGAAAAATACTATCGAGACTCCCAATCCTAGGGGGTGAAATCAACATGAGTGTCAAGTTGTCAAGGGGAACTATGAATGGGATAACTCATGTGGGGGAGAGTGCTATCGGTTGACAGTATCATAATGTGGGAGAGGTAAAGATACTGCAGAGACAAATGTAGGGACCCTAAAGGAAAATGTCAGAGGGTGTGACTGGGATATGTAATTTTTTATAGAGAGAGTAATTACATGCCAATGTTGAACATATACCTGAAGGGGCTGTAATATTGTTGAACAAGTACATGCACATAAAAAACCAAATACCCGATGTGAACAATATCTGATGATAAATAACATATAAAAACTATTTGATAAAACTAAAATTGATCATGCGTACCTGAACGTGGCATGAGAAAAAAGCTCCTCCGGGCAAAAGTGCAAGTGATAACCCAGGGAATTTGAATGTGTGGATGGTTGTATCAGGATCTTGTGGCTGAGAATAGATTGAAAAACAAAGGCTCTAGGATCCTATAACAAAATGTGGAAGTTGGGAAAAAAGGGCCTATATATGGATGGTGGGCCCACAATGCCACCTCATTTGCACTTGACAATTTTTTTGATTTGGAGAGAGAGCTGTGAGGTAATTTGGAGATTACGGGAGCATGGGGATACCAATCTAGGAGTTGCAAGAGACACGTTAGTGCCCTTATTGTCATGTACTTTTGGAAGTTGGGGAGGGTAGCTAGGAACTGTACGAAGGGTCGTACAGGGTTTTTATTAGGGGTAGGGGCCCACTAGTGCATGGGAAAAGGGGGTTTATCCATGTGTGCACGGGTAGAACTCGGTTTCCCACACATTATGTGTGGGATTTCCCCAATCAGACATGCATTCATGAATGTGCAGCTGTGATGGGAAACCATGTGCATAATGTGCGGTTATGAAGGTAACAGTCGTGCATATGGGTGTGTGGGGTGACTAGATAGGCGTGCATTGGATGCACACCTATTTGATGGAAAAATGCACACC
Source organism: Picea engelmannii (assembly GCA_009831015.1). Classification (NCBI taxonomy): domain Eukaryota; kingdom Viridiplantae; phylum Streptophyta; class Pinopsida; order Pinales; family Pinaceae; genus Picea; species Picea engelmannii. The sequence goes on along the minus strand of ML788520.1, from coordinate 156,619 downwards.
CATGTGTGGTTGTAGGTGTGATAGTTGTGCATTAGTGCACAACTATTCGATAAATAGTCACACATAGATGCACAACTGTATGGGGGAAAGTCGTGCACTGTGTGCAGGCTAAGGGGTGTATGATTTTTTATGGATGATGTGGCTAATCATGTGTTTGTGTGTTGATTATTTGGGTTGGTTTCCATTGATATCAATCCTTGAAGAAAGTTCGGTAGCGAATTTCGGTAGCACAAAGGTTTGGGTAATGGACCCAAGTTTTTTTGATGTATAATGATATGAGTTTTAATATATTTGAAGGTAAGATTATTTTGGATGGATATTACATGTCATGCCATTTTCAGTGGTATGTGGAATGTCACATAACTCCTCACGGTTAGATATTTATGGCCATGTGAAGTTGGAGAACCCTCATGAGTCATCTAGAAGCCCCAAAAGGTCAAAGTAGTCAAAGTGGTTGCAAAGAAAAAATCGTTTAAATAATAAAGTGAAGTGACGAGTGTACTATAAGTCAAAGTGGATACAAAATAAATTATTTAAATAATAAGGTTAATGGAGAAATTAGTAAGTGGACAAGTGGTTAGAAGTGGGTTAACCCTAAAATAAGGAAAGTGGGTTAAGATGGTTAAAAGGTAACCCCTTGAGGAAGCTACATGAAAGTATAAGAGGCAAGGCTCTCTCATTTTAATAACACTTGAGAATATTGAATACCTACAAGTGACTGAGGTAAAAAAAAAGGATATCTAAGCTGAATTTTAGAAGGAAGTTGAAGTAAAGAAGGCCAAAATTCAAGGGAGGATAAATTCTTTTGATGATGCTTTCTAAGGTATGTTATTTACATGTCATCTCATCATTTTCGCAATAACATCTTTTCTAGAATGATTCAGACCATGGAATTGGGAGGTTGTTGAGGAAACATACCCAAGTAGCTGTGATAAAAATTTCAACTTGTGGGTCTTTGTATTTTTGGAGTTACACTCCATGGAAAATAGGGTTTGTGGCTTGTCCTGGAACTAGTCTAAAACAGGTGTTTCGGGTATAAACGTCGTACCTTCTTCATAAAAGATTCAAATTTAGTAAGACAAAATGTATTGGTTAGAGTATAGTCTATAGTATTTTTTGTACCATTTTCATATCCATGCAACAAATATTCCATTCAGGGAACGCTCTACAAGTTCTCTTTCTAGAATAAGCCAAAATTCAACAAGGTATGCCATTTTTGTTATAACACCTTTTCTGAGAGGTTCCAAGTAGTGAAACCTGGAGAAATTGCATAAAAGACACTGAAGAAAATTTTGTACTATTTTCATATATTTATTCATTACAGGTACATAGTTATGACTATTTCAAGTTAGGGTTGTTGAGTAATCCAAAATTAGTCATGTGAGACTAAAGTAAAGTTTGATAAAAATGCTAGTCTCTTGTTGTTAAAGTTAAGAAAGGTTTGCAGGTATGTGATCATATACACCAAGTTTATTACAGATTTATAGATCAGATTTGGATAGTGAAATTGATGAGGTCTTTTGGTTGAGGTACATGTTGGGTACATGGTTGAGACAAGTAGTTGATGAGTTGGCACATACATGAGGTGTATAGTTGATGATGTTGGTACATATTGATGAGTCATAGTTTATGTGTATTTGGTGCATGATTGGTACATATTTGGTGCATGGTTGATGCACTCATTGATGGTATAGGTTGAGGTACAAGTTGGTGCATGGTTGATGCAGTTGTTTATGGTACATGTTGATTACATGTTGTTTGGACATGTTATTGTTGTAGGTTATTTGTACAGGTTTGGTGCATGGTTGATGCAGTTGTTTATGGTATAGGTCGAGGTACAGGTTGATGTATGGTACATGTTGGCATAGGTTAGTGGTACATGTTGTTACAGGTTGATTGGTGCAGATTTACAACAATATATCTCATAGTGATAGTGTGACAGTGGTTCCATCATTCTACTTCTATGTCAGGGCGGTTGGATGGGGCAAGGAAAGGTGGTTGTAGCCACCTTCCAGTTGTAGCCAAAGAAAATAGGTGGTTGTATCCTCCTTCTGGTTGTAGCAACATAATTGGGGAATTGGAGCTTCCCTCGGGTTGTAGCCTAAGAAACTAGGGGGTTGTAGCCTCCTTCTCATTGTAGCTAGAGAGTTGGGGATTTGGAGCTTCCTTCAGGTTGTAGCTTGAGAAACTAGGGGGTTGGAGATTCCTTCCAGTTGTAGCTGGAAAACATAGGAAGTTGGTGCTTCCAATGAATGTAATTCTTAAAGACATATAAGAAAAATCATTCTGTGGTTTTCTCCCGCTTTGGGTTTCCACGTAAAACCACTGGTGTACTGTGTATGTGTATGATTTCTCATTTGTTCATTTTTATTCACTACGCAACTATTGGATGATAATGCTACATTGATATAACACTTTCATTTTGTGGTTAAAAAGGATTATTGCTCTATTATTGATTCACCCCCCTCTCAGTAATCCAACAATTGGTATTAGAGTCGGTTCCTTCAAGAATCAGTTTAACCACTGAAAGGTAGATCATGGAGAGAAACAACATTTATAAACATGGAATACCATAGTTTGATGGAAAAAAGTATGCATTCTGGAGTAGAAGGATGAAAACATACATACATGCATAGGGATTTTAAATTTGGCAATCTATAGTAGATGGATACAAAGAACCAATAGTTCTTCCAACAAGTGAAAGAGAAATAAAACTTGGTCAAAATAATTCCAAAGCTACAAATGCACTTTTGAATGGTCTTGGTGAATTGGTATACACCAAAGTTATGCATTGTAAATCTGCTAAAGATATTTGGGACAAAGTTCAAAATATTTATGAAGGAGATTCAAAATTCAAAGCAGCAAAGCTTCAAACTTACAAAGGTCAGTTCGAACAACAAAATATGAAGGAAGATGAGAATATTGCATCTTACTTCTTACGAGTCGATGAAATAGTAAATGCAATTATAGGATTGGGAGAAGAAATTAAAGAATATATAATTGTTCAAAAGGTACTAAGATCTCTTCCTATGAGATTTGATCCTAAGATATCAACACTAGAAGAAATAGAAGATCTAGACTCAATAAGCATGGACAAACTACATGGAATATTCATAGCATATGAAATGAGAATTGAATAGGAAAATCCAGATATAAAAGAAGCATCTTTCAAAGCATCCAAAAGGTCAAAGGAAAAGGGAAAGAAAACAAAAAGAACATAGCAGCAGCAGTGACATCTCGGAAGATGATGAAGAAATGGACAATTTTGTCAAGAGATTGAACAAGGGAACCAACGACAGATACAAAGGTAAGCTTCCATTGATTTGTTTTAATTGTGATGGTATTGGTAATTTTGATAACAAATTTCCTCATAATAAAAATAAGGGGAATGATGAAGATTACTCAAATAGAAAAAAAAAACATATAAAGGAAAAGGAACCACACATAAAGTTTTCAAGAAAAGCTTATGCACCAAAGAAGACATCTCCTCATCAGGTGAAGATGAAGTCAGTGACAATAAGATAGAAAGAGTTATATTCATGGAAGTAGAAGACTTCGATAAAGAAGACACTGAAGAATAATATGAAGAGGAAGAAGTTGACTACCGAGAAGAATTGTTGTCTGCCATAAAGGTTATAACAAGAGAAAATAGGAAACACAAGAAGCTACAAGCATAACTATACAAGAAGGAAGACACTCAAGAACTAGAGAAAATCATCATGAAATTGAAGGTTCAAATAGAAGAATATAAAAGAATTGAAGAAGCACTCAAAGAAAAGTAGAAGAAAGAGACATGATCATTGGAGATTTGGAAGCAGAGATTGTCACATTGAGAAAAGATATTCAAAAGAAAAATATGCAAAACAACTCAAAAGTTTTGGATGACATTATCAGTAGTCAAAGGCCTAATCATGACAAGTCTAGACTTGGATACAGTAAGAAATAAAAGGGATCAAGCTCCAAATCAACAGAACAAAAAACATATCGAAAAATTTATGCAGAAACAAACAAAGGGGATAGGAAGACCTACAAGGAAGATTACAGGGACACTCCTCCACCGAGAAGATTCAGATTTCAGAATCAATGACCAAAAAAAACAATTATGCATCATGAAGAAGAATGATTCATAAGAGTAACTCCTTTCAGAAGATATTCAACTCCTATGTATCAAAATATCTTTTTGGGTTTATGTTATGCATGCAATAATTTTGGACATAAAATTATACATTGTAGAGGTAATAACATGAACATAAACAACTTTGAAAGTCATACACAAAATTGTTATCCAAGAAGGCCTAGTGAAACACAGAGAAGAAGCTACAACAGGTTTGAATCATTGAGCACTGAAGTGGAATGATACAAGTGCAATAACTTTGGATACATGGCCAAATATTGTAGAATGAAAGCCCCTCCTAGAGAACCACAACAGAACAACAACAGTTACAGACAGGAGCCTCAGAAGAGAACATGTGTAAGAAGGCAAAATTATTATAGCAATGAAGAATGCACACTCTCTCTACAAGCTAAGAAGAAGAAGCGTGGTTGGTATGTTGACAATGGATATTCAAAACACGAAGAACAGGTGAACAAATACTAGGTCCCAGAGATCGCAAGATTGGAAATAAAATGAGATGAAGAAAATTATACAAAGAAAAGGAAAGACGTCAGATACACAAATATTTGGAAAATAAATGAAAGAAAAGAAGGACATGTAAATACGGAACAGGTTCAAGAGATTGTACTTTCAGGCACTGTAGTGAAAGATGAATCCATGGATAGAATGAAAGAATTTATCTCTCAGAGAGATGATGAATCTACTAATGAAGATGATGATGAATACACTTTAGAGTAGGAATTGTTCTGACCCATCCATATTAGAGGCTCCCAGATAATATGAATAATAGACAGGGGAGTCTATGCGGTAGCTGAGATAGACCAGAGAACCATCCTTCAAGCAACTTGCAGAATTTGAGTAGACAGATTCAGTGCATTCAGTTAGCAGAAGTAAAATATGATAGATTAATCAGTTGTAGTAGTAATTCATTATAGCACAGTGACATATGATTCAAAATTATGGACAATTGTGTAGCAGAGTCTTGAACAGTATGGACAGATATGGACGTGAAATCATCTTTTCTGAATGGGGAACTTGAAGAAGAAGTCTACATTGAACAACTGGTTCCTAAAGCATGGTACTCTAGAGTGGATAAATATCTACAACAGACAAGGTTCAGAATAGGAAGTGCAGACAACAACCTCTACATCAAGGTAACTCAAGATGGTATTTTATTAATTGAAGTTTATATTGATGATATTATTTTTGGAAGTATTGATGACATGTTAAGCCATAAATTTGTAAAGGATATGCAGAATGAATTTGAAATGTCATTACTTGGAGTACTATCCTTCTTTCCGGGTCTTCATATACTTCAAAGAAACCAAGGAATTTTTATTTCTCAAACTAAGTATATCAGAGAAATGCTAAATAGGTTTAGAATGGAAGATTGCAAACCCACTCCTATGAAAACCAATTGCAAGTTGAGAAAATATGATGATTCAAAGTCTACAAACCAGAGGCAATACATGTCAATGATTGGTAGCTTACTATATGTGACAACATCCAGAACAGATGTAATCCAGGCAATTGGATAGGTGGAACGATTTTAAGTAGCACCAAAGGAATCACATGTATTAGCAGTGAAGAGGATTTTACGATATCTCAAATGAACATGAGAGTTTGGATTATGGTATCCAAAAGGAAAGGATCTATCACTTATTGCCTACACAGATGCAAATTGGGAAGGTTGCATTGATGACAGATGAAGCACCAGTGGAACAACGTTCTACTTGGGTGAGTGTTTAGTATCTTGGCTAAGCAAGAAAAAATCATCAGTATATTTATCTACAATCGAAGCAGAGTATATTGCAGAAACATGATGTTGTACTCAAGTTCTATGGATGAAACAAACTTTGACAGATATACAAATTGAGTATGATGAGCCCATTCCAATCTATTGTGATAATACAAACGCCATCAGTATCTCAAAGAACCCAGTGATGCACTCCAAGATGAAGTACATTCCAATAAAGTATCACTTTCTATGAGAACTTGTTGTAGAGAAGAAAATCAGAGTTGAATATGTGGGAACAAAAGAACAAGTGGCAGACATATTTACAAAACTGCTTCCAAGGGAAGTGTTTGATTATTTTCTCCAGAGACTTGGAGTAATTTCTACTCCAAAATGAATTATTTTTAATGGTTATCTTATATGTCTTAGATTTACACGAGGAAGCACCATAAATAGGATAGTTTAGGTTGGGGGATCAGTTTCAGGAAGTGTTTAGTCAGGGGGAGTATCCCCAAGGACAGTTCAGTTAGGGGGAACAACCCCAGATGGAAAGATACATTTGTCATTGATGACAAAGGGGGAGAGATTTATTAGATGCAAAGGTAAATGCTTGGAGAAAGAGAACAGAGGCATGGTTATAGGGGCAGTGATGGTCACAGGGGGAGAATGAGTGATATGACTTCAGTATTGCATCAGAGTGTTGCCATCAATGCCAAAGAGGGATATTTTTTATTATTTGAATTGATTGTCATTGATGTCAATCCTTGAATAAAGTCCGGTAGCGAATTTTGGTAGCACAAAGGTTTGGGTAATGTACCCAAGTTTTTTTGATGTATAATGGTATGAGTTTCAATATATTTGAATGTAATAATATTATGTATGGATATTACATGTCATTCCATTTCTAGTGGTATGTGGAACGTCACATAACTCCTCACGGTTAGAGAGTTATGGCCATGTGAAGTTGGAGAACCCTCACGAGTCATCTAGAAGCCCCTAAAGGTCAAAGTAGTCAAAGTGGTTGCAAAGAAGAAATTATTTAAAAAATAAAGTGAATTGATGAGTGTACTATAAGTCAAAGTGGATACAAAAGAAATTATTTAAATAATAAAGTTAATGGATAAATTACTAAGTGGACAAGTGGTTAGAAGTGGGTTAGCCCTAAAATATGGAAAGTGGTTTAAGAGATTTTAGAAGGTAAATAATAAAGTGAAGTGATGAGTGTACTATAAGTCAAAGTGGATACAAAAGAAATTATTTAAATAATAAATTTAATGGAGAAATTACTAAGTGGACAAGTGGTTAGAAGTGGGTTAACCCTAAAATAAGGAAAGTGGGTTAAGATGGTTAAAAGGTAACCTCTTGAGGAAGCTACATGAAAGTATAAATAAGAGGCAAGGCTCTCTAATTTTAATAACACTTGAGCATATTTAATATCTACAAGTGTCTGAGGCAACCAAAGGATATCTAAGCCAATTTTTATAGGGAAGGTGAAGTAAAGAAGGCCAAAATTCAAGGGAGGATAAATTCTTTTGATGATGCTTTCTAATGTATGATATTTATAGGTCATATCACCATTTTCACAATAAATTTTTTTCTAGAATGATTCAGACCGTGAAATTGGGAGGCCGTTGAAGAAACAGATCCAAGTAGCTATGATAAAAATGTCAGCTTGTGGGTCATTGTAGTTTTGGAATTACACTCCGTGGAAAATAGGGTTTGTGGTTAGTCCTGAAACTAGTATAAAACACGTGTTTCGGGTAAAAACGTCATAACTTCTTCATAATAGATCCAAATTCAGTAAGAAAAAATGTATTGGTTAGAGTACAATATGTAGTATTCTTTGTACTATTTTCAGATCCATACAAAAAATATTTTATGCAGGGCATGCTCTACAAGTTCGCTCTCTAGTATAAGCCAAAATTCAACAAGGTATGCCATTTTTTCTATAACTCATTTTCTGAGAGGTTCCAAGTAGTGAAACCTAGAGGAATTGCATAAAATACGATGAAGGACGTTGTGTACTATTTTCAGATCTTTATTCATTAAAGGCACATAGTTATGATTATTTTAAGTTAGGGTTGTTGACTAATCCAAAATTAGTCATGTGAGACTAAAGTAAAGTTTGATGAAAATGATAGTCTCTTGTTGTTAAAGTTAAGGAAGGTTTGCATGTATGTGATCATATACACCAAGTCTATTACAGAGTTACAAATCAAATTTGCATAATGAAATTGATGAGGGATTTTGGTTGAGATACATGTTAGGTACTTGGTTGAGACAAGTAGTTCATGAGTTGGAACATACATGAGGTGTATAGTTGATGATGTTGATATATGCTGATGACTCATAGTTTATGTGTATTTGATGCATGATTGGTACATATTTGGTGCATGGTTTATGCACTCATTGATTGTATAGGTTGAGGTACAGATTGGTGCATGGTTGATGCACTTGTTTATGGTACATGTTGATTACAAGTTGTTTGGACAGGTTATTGTGACATTTTATTTGTATAGGTTTGGTGCATGGTTGATGCATTTGTTTATGGTATAGGTCGAGGTACAGGTTGATGTATGGTACATGTTGGCACAGGTTATTGGTACATGTTGTTACAGGTTGATTATAGGTTGATTGGTATAGGTTTACAACAATATATCTCACAGTGATAGTGTGACAGTGGTTCCATCATTCTACTTATACGTCAGGGTGGTTGGACGGGGCAAGGACAGGTGGTTATATCCACCTTCCTATTGTAGCCAGAGAACATAGGGGTTGTAGCCTCCTTCTGGTTGTAGCCATAGAATTGGGGAATTGGAACTTCCCTCAGGTTGTAGCCTGAGAAACTAGGGGGTTGTAGCCTCCTTCTGTTTGTAGCCTAAGAATTGGGGAGTTGGAGCTTCCTTCAGGTTGTAGCCTGAGAAACTAGGGGGTTGGAGCCTCCTTCTAGTTGCAGCTGGAAAACAAAGGAAGTTGGTGCTTCCAATGAATGCAATTCTTAAATACATATACGAAAAAGTATTTCGTGGTTTTCTCTCTCTTTGGGTTTCCACTTAAAAACACCGATTTACTGTGTATTTGTATGATTGCTCATTTGTTCATTGTTTATTTACTCTGCAACTATTGGATGATAATGCTACATTGATATAACACTTGAATTTTTTAGTTAAAAGGGATTATTTCTCTATTATTGATTCACCCTCCTCTCATTAATCCAACATTTTGGGTGAATGCAGGTGATCAACAGAGTCTTGAGTACGATGTCGATCCATTGGCGAGAGTGGGACTGAGACCGATTGAGAGAGGCTGCAAGGGAGCAGCCGGTAGTACGCAGACACCTGGAAACCTATGGGTTTCTCAAGTTTTTCGACTGTCCTTTGATAGGGTCCCAAGAGTTTTTACTCTAGTTTTTTATTCAGATGTGGAGCACTAACTTACAGTGCTTTGTGGTGTGAGGGGAGAAACTGACATTCTCTGCAGTAGAGGATGTCTATTTTTTGAGAAGGCTCCCATTCTGGCGGAGGGATTTGGCCATGGATCCCCATCTTTCAGGGGAGGACAAGGTGGAGACCATTGCGGAATGACATTGTTCTGGGATGAACCCTATGTCGGGCTCAGTTGTGCGGATTAAGGCCCTCAATGACTTGTTGACTGAGTGCATAACTGCCATGGTGGTGAGGATCTATGGATACTTGGGCACTCAACGGATCATAGGAGGGTAGTTGATGGTGGTGGAGGAGGTCTTGGACGAAGACCTGTTTGCATGGGGTGTGTTGTTGCATACCTGGATGGTGTCCCAGCTGAATCGGTGTCGGCATGCCAATTCCAGTGATTTTGTGGTCGGGTCAGTTTTGGTGGCCTGGTTTTTGGAGAGGGTGCCTTTATTACACCCACAGATTCTATTGGCACCAACATCATGGAGATAGCCTCGATTGATGTGATGGGTGCATGTTTTTTCCCAGCATGGAGGAGGGGAGGATGACCACTAATTTACGACCACAGTTGCTCAAGTATGGAGACATATGCCATAGATGATTCTACGGTATCCATATGAAGGTATGGACTACAGGAAGGATCCAGACATGTCACAAATTCCTCGGGAGGACTGGGACCATAGAGGTATGAGTGTTATCTATTTTTTTTATTTTGGTAGATAACGTTGATCAGACATGTATATGGATGCTGACACTATATCTGTGTTGTTTTGCAGATGGTGGACCCCAGGATCGAGAGGAAGAGTTCGTCTCAGAGATGACTCGATGGGATCTGGCTCGACAAGAGCCCACAGAGATAAGGGCTGGGTAGAGGTGTCAGCGAGATGATGTCGGTGTTGGGATGTCTAGAGAGCCACAGGGAGATGTTGTGGCCGTGTTAGAGGATTTGCGCTGACGGTTCGAGCGAGTACTTCAGGGTGTTTCTGAGGGCATATGGACCCATATCCAGGATGAAGAGGTCCTGGAACAGTGTGTGGGAGTATCGATAGAGCGGCGGGCATTGATCCATAGAGAAGCAATGGCGGGGGCAGTTATGACTGGATGGTTTCCTCCGGGAGATGGAGGGCCCCCGGATTGTGCGGTACCTTAGGCTAACAGGATAACTGGGGAGGATCTCTAGGGTCACCATGAGTGTCAAGATGATATGTACGGGTTTTGGGGCCCAATTTTGTATAGGGTATTTGATACCCAGTTTTGTACTCAATGAACGATGAGACTCATGAGCCTACGGGAAATTGTATATATATTGTTTGTAAAACATTTATGACCTTAATGATATATATGGTGGATATATTGGTGACCATGCTTTTCTTTGTGTTTTGTGCTCATGGTGTATGATGTCTATTGCTATCTTTTTGACAAAGGTATCATGATGTGTATATGATGTTTTTAATGTGATAAATGCTAATCTAATACTAGGTTATCTATGTGATCTGCTACTTGATTTAGGTTTCTTGGAATATGTGTAAATGTGATGGAATCAAATTTACGAGATAGGAGTCTAAATTGCAGGTATTTGTAGAAGAGGCAAGGATCTTGAAAATGATACACATTGTTGAGATGCAGGATGACAAGATGGGAATCTAATAAAATGCTAAGGTGATGAATGCGGCAGTGACTGGCCTCGACGAGGATACCAATGATGGTGCCATATTCGTCTTGGTTGTTGGTGGCCAGGCCTAAGCATATGCCATTGGAATGGAGTAGTATATGTGAAGGCGTATAGAGGGCTTAAGCGGCCTAAGTGAGATTCTGGGTCTAGCGGCTGACACCTTCATTGTAACCGATGTGGTAGGTTGATGGATGATGCATATGTCAATAACACAGGTAATAGATCAGACATGAGGAGTGGTGGTAGTAAAGAAGAATAAAAACTCTACAAATGTGTAAAAGGAGAAACCTAAGGTAGGGGGGCTATGCTTAGGCATATAAATTCTTTAAGTACAACCTGTTCATGGGTTCTTTGAGAGGGTAGCCTTCGAGAGAGGCCAATATGTAGGTGCCTTTAGTGAGGCAATGTTGGATGACCAAGGGGTCGTGCCATAATGACTCAAATTTCCAATGGCCGAGAGTGTTGTGGGTGATATCATAGGCTAACATGAGATTACCTTCGTTGAATGAGCGAAGGTTGACATGGCGGTCAAAGGTGGATTTAGACATTTTTTTAGCTACCTCGTTGTGTTGTAATGAAGATCAAAGGTCTTCATTAAGTGATTCTAAAGTGTAAAATAACATGTAATCCCAGTAAGTCTTATGTTTGTTGACAGTGCGTTGTAGCATGGTTTTGAGGACTTTGTTGACAGCCTCGACTTGCTCGTTGTATTGAGGGTAGTATGGGGAGGAAAAATCATGGGTGAAGCCTAATTTTGAGGAGAGTTCTAGAAATATCTTGTTCTCAAAATGTTTACCATGATCAGAAACTAACTGTTGGGGACTCCAAACCGGGTAATGATGTGGTTGAAGAAAAAACGTTTTTTTGTGTCAGTAGTGTTGTTAAATGTGGGCATGGCATTGACCCATTTGGTAAAGTAATCCACTGCCACGACAATGTACTTGTGTCCATTACTGGATGGAGGATGGAAAGTCATGAAATCTATGCCCCATTTACAAAATGGGATGACTGTGATGACTGGGTGTAGAAGAGATGGTGGAGCTCGTTCTTTGTTTAAATAAAGCTAGAATTTATCGCATCACTTAACAGCATGGATGAAGTTATGAAACAACGTGGGAAATAAGTATCATGCTTGAATGATTTTTTGGGCAGTGGACATACCCGAGAGCTGACCACCGCAAGTGTCGTTGTGGAAATAATTCAAGACTTTGTCAGTTTCATCAATGGTAAGACATCATTGAAGGGTTGTATCGACCCCGTGTCGGTAAAGAATGTCCACGATGAGGAGGTATTGAGCAGTTGATGGATAATGCATCAAAGTTCATATCGAGAGAGGTGAGACTAAAACTTCTGTGTATGAAGGTAGATGAGGTGGTCGTTGTGCTAGGGGTCGTCTGTGGAGATGAAGAAGAGGTGTTCGTCGGGGAAATCCTCATTGATGGGGGAAGATTTCGTGTCTGAGGGAAAATCCATAATGATTTCAGCTAGGACAAGACATTTCTTTCTTTTGGGAGTAGAGAACTCTAGATCGTATTCCTGGAGGATAACGATCCATCGGGAAAAAATTTCGTTGATCTGTCGTCGAATAAGCAAGTACTGCATGGGGTTGGAATTTGCTATGACCTTGGTAGTTCGAAGCAGAATGTAATGTCACAATTTTTGGACTGTGAGGACAACTGCTAACACGAGATTTTCATCATGATTATACTTTAAGGGTGTCCCTGAATGGTTTTTACTAATGTAGTAAATCACATGTTCACACCCATCATCCCCTAATTGGACGATGACTCCTACGAATGAAACAACAGAGGATGATAAGTAGAGGATGTAATCACGGTCATGGTCTGAGGGACTAATCAAAGGAGCATTGGATAGGGTGGATTTTAAATCATCAAAATCTGTTTGAGCATGTTTGTCCCATTGAAATGGGATATCATGGTGCAGTAAGTGGAGAAAATCATGTCCTTGAGTGGCGTAGTCTGGGACAAAGCGACGTAAAAAGTTGTCTTTTCCTTGCAATATTTGTAGTTGGCATAAAGTCCTAGGTGGTGGAATTTTTGTGATATCTTGGACCTTGAGGGGGTCCATAGTAATGTCATGCTCGGATTCAATGAACCCGAGGAGGCGTCCGACAGTGACGCAAAAGACACAATTGAGGGGGTTCAAGCGGATATTATATTGGCGACATCGTTGGAAAACAATGCGTAAGTCGTCTAAATGTTGTGTTCGCTTTTTGGATCGAGTAGTGAGGTCGTCCAAATAAGCAAGGATGATGTGAGAAATATCATGGAAAATGTAGGTCATGGCCCATTGGAATGTAGCACCGACATTTTTTAGTCCAAAGGGCATGACACGATAAGAAAAGGTACCCCAAGGGTTTGCAAAAGCAATTTTGTACTGATTTGTTGGGTGGATTTGAAGTTGATTGTATCCGGAGAACCCATCCATAAAGGGAAGTGCCTCATGGATGGAACAATCATTGATTATTTGGTTGATGAAAGGGGTTGGGAAGTTGTCTTTGGGACAAGAATGGTTGAGGTCACGAAAGTGTGTGCAGAAATGAATAATTCCCTATTTTTTGTTAACGGGGAGGGGGTTGGAGACCCAATAAGTGTATGCAATGGGGAAAATGAACTCGACAACACGTAATTTGTCAATTTCGTCTTTGATATCCACAGATTTTGATGGGTGGAGGGGGCCTTTCTTTTGAGGAACGGGGGCGATATCCAACCATGTGTCAATTCGATGTTTGACTATAGGAGGATCAAGGCTAGGAATCTTCGTATATGACTAGGAAAAAATATCTCGGTATTCCTAAAAGAGAGTTTTGTAAGCAATGATTTATTCAGGGGAGCATGCGGTGCCAATGGTGATCTCTTCTATGATGCTTGGTTTAATGGAAATGTCAATTTTGTCTATGGGGGAGATGTTGGCCATGTTTCCTTCTTCAAAAGAATCAGGGGAAGGAATAGGGTTTTTGAACCAGTCAATATGCCCCAGAGGAATAAAATCCTTGGTTTTGATCGCGCACAAGGAGTCTTGATCAGGAGGGTAAAGAACCTCTGGTGAGAGGAAAAGTGCTCTATGATGGAGTGCATTCCAAGGGAAATCAAGGGTAGTGAGTTCCTCCAAGATATGTTCGTTGTAGTGGAAAATGTGAGAATACAGGGGATCATGGGAGATGGTAGGGGGAACTGTCAACAGGTAAGTGGTATTGTCCTCAAGGGGTGAGGACATAGAAGGGATATCGTGTACAGGGTGTGATGGCTTGTTTGACATAAACCAAATGTCACGATATTGTGGATGGTATCTCATTCACTTGGGGAATGACGATGAAATATAACGAATGTCAGTAATGTGAGCATTGATAGGTTGTGCATGAGAGGGCTCATTCCAATATGTGTGGTGTATTGTGGCTAATGTTTGGAGGAATTGAGGTAGATCTAGCAAATTATGAGTGTAATAGGGATATTTTGAGCATATGGAGCACACAAAATTGGCTCGTAACCCTTTCTTGTGCGTGTTTGAGGACTCCATAGTAGTGGTGGATGTACTTGGTGGAGTGGCAAGCAATGGGGTTGATTTAAGGAGATAGATAAGATTGCATAAATAAGGAAGAGTAGGAAATATGTTAGTGGGGTGTCCTTCTCTTTCGCATAGTGTGCAAGGAGGTTGGGCTCGGGGAGGGAGTGGAGATATGGGCTCATTCTTCCTTCGTCTTCTCACAGTAGTGGCGATGTTACCGCCAGTTGTGGGTCGGGGTGGTGTGGTAGGAGCCTGTACTAGGATCTGCATCGGTAATCCCTCTGTCTGAGGAGGGAGAGATGGTGTAGGAACCATGGAGGGTGGATGGAGATACCATATAGGGATGGAAAGAACCACGTTGGGAAGGGCGAGGGTAGACGCTACTTGGAATGATAATTGGAATCCATATGTAGGGTAGAAAAAATGGATTTGGGTAATGGCTTGGGGGACTGTTTCCCAAACTGGTATTTTCCCTTGGAGGGGTGGAAAATCCAAGACAAGTGGTGTGGTGGTGTTTTCAGGGAATTATTGAGGTAGTGATTCTTCTATTGGTGGAACTTAGATGTGGAGAGGGGACTCAATGAGAGGAGTATTGTCTTTGATATATGTTCTGTTAGAGGAAACTACACACACTTGTGATGAAATAGAAGGGTTTAGGAGTGGTGGTGCTCCATGATAATTCCCTAACAAGGATGGGTCCTTGAATATTCTAGGACCAATGTCCATGATTTAAAAAGAATCCGAGCTAGTGTGGATAAGGGGGAAGATGTTATGAATGTTGGTAGAATGATTAGGTTCGTAATGTGTAAGTTGGTCGATGGTGAGGATTCTCCTGTTATGGGGGAACATCATCATACAAAACATAGAATAGGATATTTCCTTCATAGCATACATGTAGCTACATCCGAACAAGATATTGTAATCAAGTGGGGCATCGATAACTTCAATGCCAATCAAGATGGTTTTCCCCCAAGTTCTACAGGGAAATTTTGGAAGATCTCTTCAGGGGATGATGGTTCACCGTCATAAGCTCTCAGGGTTATGGAAGATGGTACTAGCTCAGGTGAGTCGATTTTCTGCCATACTACTTTGGACATGATGCATGTGGATTCACCTTCATCGATGATGCACCAATGAACTGTGATGTTCCTAATTTTAATTAGTATCTGAAAAGCTACCAGAGTGGAGAGGCGTGGTTCTCCGCTATCTAAATCAAAGGTGATTATCTGAGTATCAGCTGGGTCGACTGCCCCCAAGGCGGAAATAAAGGATTTGTGCTAAGGTGGATAGGTTTGGAGAACCTCCAATACAGACATAGTTGCAGGAGACTATGCTAAGTCATTGAATAGACTGCAATTATGGGCTACCCTAGCACGAGGGTTATGTACATTCTATCGTAAAAGCATGTGGGGTATACGGGAATTTGCTTCCGTGTTAGGGCATGGGATCATAAATGGTTGTCCTGTTGTAGCTAGAGTTGTTTATGAGGTGTTTGGGGTAGATTTGGGAAGCATGCTGTATTGACGACCGCATGTTTGTAGAAGAATATCTTCCTCACTGGTATGGAGGATATTGCGATTCGCTGGATTTCTGGGTTGAGTGGAACCTAGGTTTTGATATTTCCCCATTTGTGGTGGGGCAGAGATTATCTCTTGTTGGGTATTCATCACACCTTGGTGTGGAATGGGGTTTTGAAAAATGAACGAAGGTGGTGGTTGGAAATAATGTTGTGGGGCCTGCTGAGGGGCAGGTAGTGCCGAAGGGCATTGTGTGTTCATGGATTGTTTCATCCATTTGTAATCGGAAATTTGGGGGAAGTGGTGAGTATAATGTCCATACTCACCACATAGAGTGCAAGGGAATTTATTTATGAGGTTATTGTTCTTCCCTTGTTGTGGTTGATTGTTATTATTGCCCCCTTGGGGGTTTTGGTTTCCCCCAGCAGGACGATTTTTTGGGGGGTTATTTCCTCCTAGTCCCGGGTTGTTATTGTTTTGATTTTTTCCTTTCTTGTTGGCATTATTTGGCTAATGGGATGGATTTTCTGAATTCAACTATTCAAAATCATGATCCTGTTGAATGGGAGAGGGTTGAACAAAGTTAACACCGACATGTGGTTTCCTTGGTGGAGGAGCAACTGGATGGGTAGGACTAGGAAATGGAAAATATGGGTTGTTTTGTGGAGATGATCCATATGGAATATAGGAAGTTGAAGTACTTCCACTACTATTGGGGTTATATATGGGGGTTGGGGGTGGAACCATACTCAATTGAGAGACCAGATGCATCTAGGGTACTGGTGGGGTACCCCCAACGGTTGAGGGGGAACAATAGGATATGATTGTTGGTGAGTGGGAGGAGGGTAATAAGTCATCCCTCCATATGTTTGAGGATATTGATTTGCACCATAAGTAGGTGATGGGTGGCAGTAAGGGTTTAGATGTGTCATAAAGTCAATTTGTTGTGTTGGTTTTGTCACAAGGGTGAGAAAAAACACAACACTTACTTTCCTAGTTAAGTCAACTAAACAAGACAGAGGTTTGTGAGTTGATTAGAAAACCAAATACACATGAAACAAGGAAATAAAAATAAAAACAAAAGGAAACAAATGTTAGAGAAGCTTGCAAGAACTAGAACCATGAAAAACAAAAAATGGCAATCATATGCTACCAATGGATCAATATATTGATATGCTAGCACCATAGATAAAGGCAGGGACTTATGAATCCCCTCTTCTTCCTTGGGAGGGATATTGAGTTCCCTAATAGAGATCTCTTCTCTTCATACAATGGAAAGTAACAATGGTGAAGAAATAGAATGCCAATCCTCTGAAGTGGTGAGTGGAATG
The DNA here is from genome assembly GCA_009831015.1 of Picea engelmannii. Lineage (NCBI taxonomy): Eukaryota > Viridiplantae > Streptophyta > Pinopsida > Pinales > Pinaceae > Picea > Picea engelmannii. The sequence continues at coordinate 139,291 of ML788520.1, read as the reverse complement.
GCCCTTTCTATAATGTTTTAATGATTCAAAGAGAAAAGAGAATTCTCCAAGAAGAATTATTGCAGCATAACAATATCTTGAAGTTCTTATTTTTCTAGCACACCCATGGCACATATTTATAGTGTCCATTCATGGCAAGATACAACTGGTTCATAGTGTGAACAAGGGGCCTTTTAGGGCACTTTCTAGCCCTTGACCATCCTCCAAGCTATATTTCACTCAGATCTGAGTGTCAAATCATGTTGGGGGTCAGAATGGAAGTGGTTGAGAGGCTGAAAAGATTCATAAATGTGTCTTTCATGAGAAGTGCATGGATTTTCTTGTATAAAATCACACATTCTGCGCATTCTACGCATAGTGTGTGATTAAGGTTGTGTTGGCCTGCGCATTCTACGCATAGTGCGCTCGCTTCCTTTGGTGAATTTGTGTACTTTCATTGGACCAAGTATATAATTTTATGACTTTTTTATGGATTTTGGTGCTGTAGGTGTACTAATTGTTGTTGGAATTGATGTCTTTGTTCAACCATTGTGTGCAATGCTACATACGATTTTTCACTGATAACATATTTTTTCATAGTTTTTCCAAAGACAATGAAACAACATGATGCAATCATGGATGTAGTGGATAAATTGAGAAAGGAAGCTCATTTCATTCCCATAAAGTCTACTTTTAAATCCATAGAGGTTGTCAATGTTTTCATGAAAGAGATATTCAAGTTGCACAGTTTTCCTAAAACCATAATTTTATATAGAGATACCAATTTCACCTCAAATTTCAGGTGAATCTTATTTGTAGGTTTAGAGATGCAGTTGGAATTTAGTATGGCCTACCATCCTCAAAATGATGGTCAGATCGAAAGGGTGAACAAAGTTCTAGAGGATATGCTATGAATGCATGTTATGCATTAAACCAAGTAGTGGGAAGGATATCTACCTTTGGTAGAATTTCTAAACAACAATGGTTATCAAGAATCATTGAAGATGAGCCCGTTTGAGGCTCTGTGTGGCAGGAAGTGCAGAGTTCCAATTAGTTTGGATAATCCTGTTATCGCTTTGTAAATTCCCAGAGGTTGTCTCTATGTAGAAGAAATTTACCAGAGGTAACTTTATCCAACTGCGTCGAAACTAGGATCTAGCCCTTCCAGTTTCAAAGATCTCTCTCTCTGTAAAATTTAACTTTGTTTTAGATTTTAGATATTATGCTAGTTAAATAAATGAGTCTGTATTGTTTTTTTTATAAAAATTGCTGAAATATCGCTTACGCATCCATTGGGATATGGGGTCTATTTTATAAAGTTTGAGATCAAAGAACATATTGTATAAGGTGTTTTCATAGGGCAGGATAATGCAACTATTAGATCCTTTAGAATAAAATGATGGGTAGCAGAAAATATGAGATAGTCAATTGTAAAAAAGAAGCATTTAAGAATTTCTTTATCATAACGTCAGAAGATAAACATTTAGATCTTTTAAAATCCAGGAATAGAGTATACAAAGATAAATTATGCACTTCAACTTCTTTTAAATGATCAGATATAGAAAACATAAATGATTGCGAAGATAGAAAAACCATTCAACGAAGAGGGGAAAACATCACCAACAGTTAACACACAGGAATCCTGTGAAATGTCCTTTTTATTACTGGTAAATCTCCTGAGAAAGATTACAGTGCTTACATCTTGCTTTGGCGTAAAGATCAACCCTCAGTACTTCGAAATTTGAAGTATATATAGAAAATATTACAATCGATCATGTCATTAAAGATCAGGACGTGGCAAAATCTCATGCTAACTAACTAGATAACAAAATACAAAATTGTAGGAACTGCTTATGATCTGTCGAATTCTCCATACTGATTTTGGGGGAAGTTGTCTGTGAGTCATCAACTTGACTTTGACTGTTCTGCATGCTGACTTGTAATTCGACCTCATCTTTTACTCGATCAATTTTCATAACTCTTCCCATATTTGCTGATTGGGGGTGGTGACTTTTAGTATCCTGCAGTAGATTTCATCCATCTCAGTATATTTGGCAAAAGTCGGCTTGGTGATAAAAATGTACTTGATTTCATGTTGGATATTGAGATCCAACTGTAGAGTTTCTAGGAATTCCTTGCCTGTTATGCTTCCCTGTATCCCTGATAATTTGGAGTTGTCCTTTGCCACCATGGAAATCTTTTTCTTATAGTCGGAAAGTGTCATCAACTTGTCATTTAGAACCAGTAAAGTAGGAAGACCTTTCTTCTGTAAGGCATCGATCTTGCTGAAGAATCTCTGAACTCCAATATCCATGATTTGGGCTTTCTCCTCCAGTTGCAACATCAGTCTTCTCTTGGTGAGAAATCTCTTGACCTTGAGGATAGTCTCCGTCCTATGCTCAATCTTCAGGTTTTCCATCTCTTCTTTAGTTTTTGAATTGAGAAACTTGATGATTTCATTTTCTTCTGTGGGCATTTCTATCAACTCTCCCTTGATCTTGTAGATGGCCTACTTGCTCCTTAACACCAATTCGTGTTGCTCGAACATGATTTACACCATGATCCAGATTTCATTTATGGATTTTGAGATATCCATCCAAATCTTCTCTTTGGCTTCTGCCAGTGTTTTTCTGACAATTGTCTTCTTCTGCAGCTATTGAATCTCCTGCTTCAGTTTTTCTTATGTGTGTCTCTCTATATTGTAACTGGCTTGGAAATAAGTGTTTAGCTTCTGGAGATTCTCTATATCATGTTCCAATATTTTGATTTCCGTTCCTTGTAAAGTCATCTTCTCCATTGATGTTGCTAAAGCTTCAGATGTACCTGGACCTGTCATTGGGGAAGCTGACGAAATTTCTACAGTGGTGGTTGCTGATGTTGTTGTTGTGCTAACTCATGTGAGGGGAACTGCACTCAGTGGGATGACTTCCATAGGTGTTTCCTTTTCCTTCTCCTTTACTAACCTTTCTAGCTCTACTTCCATCTCTTTTATTTGAGCATTCTGTTGCATGATCAACTTTATCATCTCCTCCTTTTCACCTTTTGTATCAGCCATCTCTTTGGCCCATGAGTCTTCTATAGCTGGTAGTTTTAGTTGCTTCCTCAGAGATTCTATATCAACATTATTTTTCTTGAGCATCTCCTCAGCTGCTTTCACATTTGAGGGGTCATACCCAATTTTGAGCACCAATTCTTCTAAAGACTTAATCCTTTTATCCTTTGCAAAAGATGACACCTTCTCCAGTTTTAATTGAGTCTGAACAATGTTAAGAGAAACCTGTAATTTTGTAGTAGTAGTGGAAGCATTGGCTAATGTTGAGAAAACCATTTCTCTAGTTTGCCTTTGTAGACCCATCTGATCAGCTGGATGTGCAACCTTAGCATCAAATTCAAGTGTTGATCTTTTGTAGTCATTGATTTCCTTTGGATGAGGTACTTGTACCTACAGAAATTCCATGTACATTCTCCCCTTCTCTATGTCGAAAGAAGAGAGAAACCTATACTGTGTTGTTGATGTTTTTTTTTCAGAATTGAGCATAAGTGTTTTGGCTAGCCTCTCATTTTTCTTCTTAATAATATCGTATTTTTAAAAAATACTCAACTTTGCAGCCCCTTGAGTTGGTTGGTTGATCATTCAGGTGTCAGTCTGCTTCTTTGATGAAGAAGTAGACATGATCTGCTGGCTGCTTGAGATAGGAGGTGAATGATCTCCTTGCATAACTATAGTGGACTGGGTCTCTTCTTCACCAGACCTGCCAGTTGTATGACTGGTTTTTGGCCTTTTCTTGTATACCTGGAAATCCTTAGCTGAGACTTTGGTGATTGAAGGGGAGATATCCTTTCTGGGTCTTTTCTCCTTTGGTACCAGTGGAGTAGTGGTTTGTGAAATAATGGCTAGAGGATATTGTTTTTCTGCTTCTTCTAGAGTGTTCACCTCCCACTCTATTTGGTTCATAAAATTCTCGATCTTTGGTTTGGGCACATGAGCATACGGGGAACATTTATTCCTGAATCTCATTTCTGCAATAACCCCACATAGATCATTGTTCCAAAGGAAATTGATGTCAAATTTCATTTCCTTGAGTAGTTTGTTTGCCTCTTCCCCAACAGCTCGACTATTACAAATAAAGGATCCTATCTGCCCTTTAATTCTCAGCTATTGTTTCTTCTTCAAAGATACAAAATGTATATCATTTGAATTGATCATTTGCCTAATGTACTCCAAGGTGAATATTCTAACAGGAAAGTATTTGGGCAGCTTATAGGGAGCTAACTCACATCCATATATTTTGATCTCTGTGTGATTCTAATACAGATACCAGCCTCCCATCTTGGCGAGGTTTGAGAGGTGTAGAATTCTTTGTATCTCTTCATTTATCCTCTACTTTTGGCTAACACTGAGCATACTTACCACTGGGTGGTAAACTTTCTCTATGAATTGCATGAAACTGAAATCTATTGAGTTCCTTCTCAGTAATGAAGCCTAAGAGGTGACAGTTTGTGGCTTGTCATCCTGGTCAATATTTTTCATGGTGAAAAGGAACTTATCCGCTTGATAGAACACGAACATGTACGACGGTACTGAGGAGTACTGGAACATGCCTTCTGTAGGAAACTTGAACAACTGATCGTGAATATTGTCATCCACGAAAATGCTGTGGGGATCCCCTCGGTGGAAAAGATAGATAGGTAACCCAAGATTGGCTCATCTACCCATTTGTATGAGTAGTATCCAAGTAGGCCGCAAAGGGAAAAATTGATTTTATTTCCTTTTACCGAGAAAATAGATGATCGATAGGAGGGATTGGTTTTGGGTATTGGGGCGTTCTCAGGGAAGAATAGTTCGAATATATGCACTCTCTACGGGGAAGACAACTTCTGAAACATGTCGGTTAAGACCTCAAGAGTTAAAGGAGAGAAGGCTTCGGCTCTGGTTATTTGCAACATCTGGTCAATGGCTTCGGATGTGATAGCGAACAGGGTCTTTCCGGAGGATGATACGATAGTTGTATGGTCGGGAAGGTAATGTGCCTGGCACTTGAGGGTGAATTTAGGGAAACGGTAAATCTGGGGAAACATGTACAGTGGAAGATTGGACTCCCAGAGTCCAATCTCATCACTCTAGTCTAGGAAAATGTCTTTGAGCCATGAATATAGCTGAGCGAAATAGAAATCACATCTTGGCTCGAAGATGAGGTAGTCTTTGTCAGCCAGAGGGATCCGGTCGAGATCGACGGGAGGCGGTAAGAAAGGAATTTATTCAATTTCTGACCATTTGGACTTTATCACCATCACTTCAACAAGTACCTGCAATTTGAAACAAAAAATGTTAGCAGGTAATGGCTATGGCTGGGTCACTGAATTAAATGGTGAGGAAAATGAGCTTCTGATGTGCAGAGAGTGTGAGCAGTGCGAAAATGGTGAGGAATGAGATTATATTTGGGTGAACGGGTATCCATTGAGCATGGGGGACAGGTTAGCAAGCTAACAGATACGTTAGCCTGTATTAATTTGCCAACATATATCTGGGAATGAGGCGATGGGCTAATGACGGGTTAAGGGTGTGTGAGGGTGACATGGAGGGTAATGAGTGGGGGGAAATGACATGTGGCAGGTGAATGGCAGACAAGGTACACTAACAGAGTAATGGTAAGTGATAAGTGGTAGTGGAGTGTGACATCACGGGACAACGAGGAAGTGGAGTGTGATGTAATGAGGCGGTGGTGGTATAACAAATCTGGTATGGTGGTATATCAGAGGGGAGGGTAGGCAGTAACTGGTTTAGAGTGAGGGGGGTCCGACATCACAGATTTGTGCCACGTTAGGATGGGGACCTCTTGGAAATACCACCATATTGGAGCCCCCCCCACCATTAAATATAGAACGATCGGGGGGGGTCTAGAATTTCTTGTTTGTCGTAGATCTAAGTGCCATTAGATAAATCATAGATCTATGCGCCCTCTTTAATATCCATATCGAACCCCCCTCCCCACCATTAAAGATAGAACGGTCGGGGGGGTCTGGAATTTCTTGTCGACCATAGATCTAAGGGCCATTATATCAACCATAGATATATGCACCCTCTTTAATTTCCTGGCGCGAATCAAAACGCGCAACGAAAACTTTGGATAACGCTCTTTTGTGGGTTTTTTGTGTTGATTCCCTTGCAATTTTTCACCATGGGGTTAGGAAACACATTTCAAACATAAAAATCATGAATTTTCATCGAACATTATGCATGTTTTATTGAAGGAAAAACTGGATAACCTATGTCCTGTCCTACCTACCTACACATTTAGCCCAGATTAGACTATTGGGCCAAGCAATTCCTCTATCTTGGGGCTATTTGACCAAGTTTAAACAATTTGATCAAATTTATTCACTAACTAACCTATCTACTTGGCTAAGATTAAATAGTTTAGCCAAGCCTTATTCACTAAGCCTATCAACATAAATTAAAAAAGACTTGACCATGTTTAAACTGTATGGATCAAGTCATTATTATTGCATGGGGCTTTATCCATTTTCTTTTATGCCCTCTTTTAATCTTTTTCTTTTCTTTTTTTCTTTTCTTTCTTTTTCTTTTCTTTCTGTTTTCTTTCTTTTTGAAAATAATCTGCAAAAATGATATATTATTTACAACCAAACTACATCAAGAGTAAAAATTTCCAATCACCAGTTGATCCCATGAAATATAGGGTTATAAGAGTGGGTCCACTTGGGGATGGTGCTCTCCTTGCGAGGTGCCAAGAACCTGCTTCCTGATGTCTGTGAAGATTTTCTCCATAGCTTATTTTTGCTGTCTGTTTTGTTTTTATTTTGAGACTTAGGTGGCATTGGTCAGTGGCTTAGGGCCTTCTCTATGGGCTTCAACTATCTGATCAATATCACCCACACACAACCAGAATGTAAAAGATAAAAATAAATGGTATGTACAGTGGAAAAATATTTGTGATATCTTTATTGAGGTAGAAGATAATGCTTCAACATCTTGGCATTCACAGGTCCACTTGGCAGATCTGTTCCATCATTGTTTTTGAGCAAAAATGCATTATTTCCTCTGAATTTATGAATGATGTAAGGGCCTTTCCATAATCTATCAGCTTTTCCATGTTTACCCTTATCCTCATTTCTAGAATCCCATTTCAGAACCAGGTCCCCTAACTCAAAATAATCTTCTTTAGTCCTTCTATCAAAAATCCTTTTTATTTTCTCCTAGATGACTTGAGTCTTGTTGTATACCTCTTCTATGGATTGCATTAAATGAATCATTTGATTTATTCTCCTTTGAACATCATTTGGCTCTACTTGTGCTTCCTACTTTAGTTTCATGACAGGGACTCCTAAGGAAAGGGGAAAAACTGTTTTAGTGCCATATACCAATTGGTATGGAGACATGCCAATTGATCTTTTGGTTCTTATTCTGTCAGCCCAGAGCACGAAAACCAACTTATTATGCCATGATTTCTTATTTTCTTGCAGTGTTTTCCTGAGAATGTTCACCAGACTTTTGTTTGAGGACTCAACCAACCCATTTCCTTGAGGATAATAAGTTGTTTAGAGTCCCAAAGTAATGTGGTATTGGATGCAAAATTCTATGAGTTTTTTGGATTTGAAAGCCGCTGCATTGTCAGCTATAATTTTTCTGGGGCATCCAAAACGAGAGAAGATATTAGTTTCTAAAAATTTGATGATAATAGAGTCAGTAGCTTGCCTACATGGCACAACCCAGATCCACTTCGTGAAGTAGTCTGTGGATATGAGGATCCACTTGTGTTGGCCCAAGGAGGATGGATGTATTTCTCCAATAAAGTCTAAACCCCATTTTTGGAAAGGAGATTCAACTGATATGGGTTTCATGGGGAGAAGCAGAAGCTTCCTTTTAACTTCAAAAGCTTGGCATTTGTGGCAAGAAGTAACTTTCTGATGAATGTTGGCAAACAAAGTAGGTTAGTAGAAACCAGCTCTCATAATCTTGTTGGCCGTTGTCTTCCAGATCAGATGCCCACCATAGTCTCCTGCATGGAAATCCTGCAGAAATTTGTCAGCTTCATATTTTAACAAGCAATTAAGTAAGATACCACCAGGATCTTTCCAATAAAGGTTACCTTCTAGAATACAAAATTTCAATGCTTTCAGTTTAATAAATCTGGCTTTGGTCTTGGTCAAACTAGGAGGAGCTTGTAAATTATGAAGTACAAAAATGAGGTCTACGTACCAAGGGGACTTTAAGAATACCTCTTTTACATTTGGAGTCACCTGCTCTTCCTGCTCGTCAATTACAGCCAAAAAATTAATGTCTAGTGCATGAAAATTAGATTCATCCATTAGTTTTGCTAGACCCTGTCCTTTGATCAGTTTGGTAGTTTTTATATCAATGTCATATTCCAGAACAACCGCAATCCATTTTCCTCTCCTACCATCTGGATTATCTTGAGTCAGGATATCTTTCACCACTTTGTTTGGAACGTAAGAAATTGTGTGAGAATGGAGAATATAGACTCTAAAATCATTTATGGCTTTCACCAGAGAAAAAACTTGTTTCTCCATTATGTTGTAGTTCAAAGAAACAACTCTCAAAGATTTTCTAAAAAATTCTATGGGTTGTTCGTACCCTTCATTGCTTTTCTTCAATAGCACTGCTGCGATGGTGTGTTCAGAAGCAAAGGAGAAAAGGTAAAAGTCTTTGGTGTAGTATGGACTGATCAAAACAAGGGCTCGTGTGAGTGCATGTTTCACCTGTTCAAATGACTATTTGGACTTGGTGTTCCATCTTATTTTGGTGTCTTTTTTCAATATATTTGTTTTGTTCCTAAGAAGTTCGGCTAAGTTGGGTATGAACCTTCTCAAGAAGTTTATTTTTCCAATGAATGATTGTAACTCTTTGATGTTCCTAGGGTGTTCCACTTTCGAGATGGCTTCTATTCTGTTGGGGTCTATTTTAATTCTGTCTTTGGAGATTATGTGTCCCAACAACTTGCCTTCCTCTAAACTGAAAAGGGTCTTTTTGGGATTCAATGAAATCCTAAATTTTTTTCACTTCTCAAACACTCGTCTGAGATGTTGTAAATGTTCCTCATCAGATTTGGAGTACACAGTCACGTCATCCATATATATGACTATAAATATACCAAGCTAGTCCACAAAAGCAATATCCATTGCTCTTTGGAAAGTGGCACGATTTTTCATCAGTCCAAAGGGCATTTTCACATACATGAAATTCCCCCATGGTGTGGTGAATGCCATTTTCTCCTGATCTTCTGGTTGGAAAAGGACTTGGTTGTAACCTGAGAAATCGTCTAGTAAGGAGATCCTACTGGCCCCAACTACCTTTTGTAAGATATGGTCCATTTTAGGCAAAGGGTAATTGTCTTTGAGGGAGACCTTGTTCAGATTTATGAAATCTATGCAATGTTTGATCTCGCCAGTTTTCTTCCTAGTATGAACTAAGTTAGAAACCCATTTGCAAAATCTCAAGGGGACTATACTTTTTTCATCATACATCTTTTTGATTTATTTCTCTATCAGGGGAAGCAAGTTGGGATTGATTCTCCTAAGTTTCTGTCTGAAAGGTTTGTGTTCTTCTTTTATTGGAATATGATGTTGTATGATACTTGTGTCGTAAGATTTTAAGTCCTCATAACCCCAAGAAATACATCTACATATTCCTTAAAAAGTTAAATGTATTTGTGTTTTTTCTTAGGGGGAAGAGATTTAGAAAGTTTTATCATCTTGGGTTTTTCTTCTGTTCCTATGTTACACTCTTCGACCTCTTTACCACTAACTTCATTTTTTGGTTTTTTGTCTACATCGTTAAACTCGAACAAGTCTTCTAGCGGAACTAAACCTCTAGGTAACACATTATTTTTCAACTGTAGAATACTAGAATCTACCTCATTTTCATTCAATTCCTTTGTATCTACTTTATTTTCATTCAATTCTTGATAATCTACTTTATTTACACTACCAATTTCAAAAACAAATTAATTTACATCAACATCATCATTCTCTAAATCTATATTTGTACATTCAAAATCGTTCTTACACTGTAGGAAGTCTTCAATTTGATCGTCATTCCCAAATACTTGCCAATATATGATGTTGTCTGGAATGGTTGGTATGCACTTCACCTCCATTGTGTATTGGCGAGTGGGATGGAAGGGTATTTTGCAGGTAGCTTCTCACGTAGCCAAACCGTCCGCCAGTATGTTTTGTCGCCTGGGCATTACTTGCAGGTTGATTTCAATAAAACATTGAAGGGCATCCAAAGCAGCATTCCTGTAAGCTCTAAGTCTAGGATGTTTAGCTGCATACTCACCTTTGATCTGCTTGATAATCAGTTCAAAATCACCCCTTACCATAATTTGTTTGGCACCAACTTTCTTCAGTAGTTTCAAGCCGAGCATCAAAGCTTCGTACTCAGCTATATTATTAGTGTATTGGAAATTCAGTTTATAAGAATGTCTCTCTGAATACCTTGATTTTTGATTATGCAACTAAACTCTAGCTCCAGCTCCTTATTTACTCACCGCACCATCAAAATCCATGCTCCAAAAATCTGCTGGCAGTTCCTCACTTTCCACAGTTTCAGTATTTCTTACCTCAGTGATTGCTTTATCCTCTTTTGAATCAGGTGTATCATCTTCCAGTTGAGCGATTTGTTCTTCCAAATCACCATCATTGTACAAAATGAAAGAATCCAGATCATAGTGTGCAGAGTATAGTGGGTAATTGTGTGGCTTTTCCTGACTGTTGACCATATACTTCATCAGGGTTTCTCTGTACAATCTTCTCTGTTGTCCAAATAATGAGATGGTGGCGTAGGACTTATCTAGATACAGGGTTCCTTTCAACTTATCCCCCCATGATCTTGATAGTAACATACCGTATTTTGGGGGAATTTCTACAACTATGATATCTGTTACCATACTCTTTGCTGGGATTTGAGCTAGGGTGATGCATAAATCCTTAATTATCCTTATACATTTGACCTTGCTAGAGTCAAAAGAATGCAAATCCTTGTAGGGTCTGGTGACCTCAAGTACCAACTTTTCCATCACATCTTTAGGCATTAGATTGTGAGAGGCGCCTGAATCTAGAATAGTGTTGAGTAGTATCAAGTCATGGATATTTCGGCTGACGTAAAAAGGGGAAATGACACCGTTATCGGTTTGACCATCAACTTCAGGACCAAACAGGATATTTGGTTGATCATCAACAAGATTTACCATGTCTGAGTAATTTTCAGATCCAACATTCAAGGCCTTCGTACCTGTCTCTGGTTCGATGCTTAAATCTTTAATCACCTACCACTTGTAAGTGTTCTTGCTCATCAGCTCGGAGAGGGGAATGGGAATATTCAGTTTAGCTAGTTACCCTTAAAGGTTGAAAGTAGTGGAATATTTTCTTAGGCTCTGCACTTCTGGTTTATCCATTGAAGTTCTATGGGCAGGAGCACTTGGTTGACTAGTTGATGAAACTTCAATCTGATTTTCTCTTTGTAAAACTTTGGGAGTTATTTTTGCAGGAGATTCAACATTATTCCTCTCAGGGACTTTCTTGGGAGAGGTTTTTGAGGTTTTCTTGGTCTCAACTATTCTCTTTGTTTTGGTAGCCTTCTTTGTTTCATCATCCTTCTTTGGAAGGTTGTCATTTGCCTTGTTGCTTCTCAGGTTATATTGCCTGTGGACCTCCATTATAGCATTTTCAATGGCATGTTGTTCTGTTTCTTCTGCTTCCTCATTTACCTCTGTTTGTGAAAGGAGAAAAATCCCATGCTCTTCCTGAGTAAGAAAAATGGATTCATCATCATGAAAACCCATGAGGTTTATATGAGTGTCATCAAACTCCTCGATTACCTCCTCCACATCATTAGTTTAATTCTCCTAGAGGGGTGGTCTGATCTGTTGATCGAGCTTCCTCTGTTCTCTTTGATCTTTAGGATCTCTCTACGGGATCTGGGGCGGATTTCTTCTGAAGTTTGGGTTTAAAATTTGAGGAGAAGCTTGGTTCTCCCTGGGTGGGTTTCTGTTAGCTATAGTAAGTCTCTCCATCATTCTCTCCATAGCTCTGGCTAGAGAATCTAGTTTGGCATTTGATGAGGAAGTGGAAGGCTCTTCCTTGATGGTGACCCTCCTTTCTGTTCTATGCCTGGCTCTTCTGGCTAAAAGATTTTCTTCCACACTAACGACACTTTTCTGCATGTCTTCCAGAGTAGCAGAATTTCTTTCCCTTAGCTTATATGACATGTCAACGTCAAATCCAATGGGGAATTTCATTAATGCCAAACCTTGAGGTGGTTTGATATCAGCTGGAATTGCATTGTAAATATTTTTGAAATGAGTGCAGTAATCCTACACTATCTCTCCTTGGTTCCTTATGATATTCTCATATTCTGACAAGATCTAGAGAGGATTATTTTTTACCTCCCATTTGTCAAGAAAACTTCGATGAAAAGCAACAATGTCAGTTATGGAAGAAACACGTAACGTGTTGAACTACTTTTTGACTTCTCCAATCAGACTCTGTGCAAATAGTCTCATTTGCACATCAACTCCATCTACTTCCTTCAAATCAAAATAATCATTCATTTTGTCAACATGTTGTTGTGCATTCAGAGGACCAGTACCATCAAACTGAGGAAGTCTGGTTTGATAGTCCTGAGGCATGGCATGTAAAGGAGCGACCAACACCAATGGAGCATATCTTGCTTCCATGATTGGTGGAGGAGGATGGACAACAACTTGTGTGATTGGATGGGAAGTGACTAAAGTTGTGGAATATGAAGGGCTGGGAGGAATGGAGTGAGCCGTTTTAGGTTTAACAAAAGCTGTAGCAATAGTTAAGGCAAAAATTTTGACTGACTGCTGAAAGTGAGCTTTGTCTAAGTTTTGATCAAGATTCGCAACTGGATCTTCTAGCTTGTCAAATTCCTGGAGAAATCATTGATCAATGTCGGCTCTGGCAGAAAGAATTTTAGGAGTCTTGGGTTGAAGGATGGTTTGATCTAAAACTTTTTCACTTACAAAGATGTCGGATTTTGTTCTAAAAAGGCTTTGTTCGAAAGATATATCAAACTCGAGATCCTGAAAGGCAACCAACTTCTCAGGGAGAGAAGGGACCTAAGAAGAGGACTTTGATTCCTGAAACCCTCTGCGATGTTTTTCTTTCTTAGTAATGTTTTGGGGTTGTCTATTGTTGTTGCAGGTTCTGGATCTAGATGACATCTAGTGAAAACTCTTTTGGAAGCCAAAATTTCAATTTTTATTTTATTTTTTAGAAATTTTGAACTAATTATATACAAAATTTAACAACCTCTGAACATTATCTCTTTATGATTTTAGATCTTGTGATTAGTTCAGAAATAAAGTTTTCTTTATCTATGGAAAAGAAATCGTGGGATGGAAAGTTTGTTCAGTTCCCCAGTATGGTCTCCACTATGTTATCGCTCTGTAAATTCCCAAAGGTTGTCACCATGTAGAAGAAATTTACCAGAGGTAATTTTATTCAACCGCTTTGAAACTGGGATCTAGCCCTTCCAGTTTCAAAGAGGGATATCTCTATAAAATTTAACTTTGTTTTAGATTTTAGATATTAGGCTAGTTAAATAAATGAGACTGTATTGTTTGTTTTATAAAAATGGTTGAAATATCGCTTACGCATCCATTGGGCTATGGGGTCTGTTTTATAAAGTTTGAGATCAAAGAACGGATTTTATAAGGTGTTTTCATAGGGCAGGATAATGCAACTGTTAGATCCTTTAGAATAAAATGATGGGTAGCAGAAAAGATAAGATAGTCAATTTTAACAAAGAAGCATTTAAGAATTTCTTTATCATAACGTCAGAAGATAAACATTTAGATCTTTTAAAAGCCAGAAACAGAGTATACAAAGATAAATTCTGCACTTCAACTTCTTTTAAATGACCAGATATAGAAAACATAAATGATTATGAAGATAGAAAAACCATTCAGTGAAGAGGGGAAAACATCACCAACAGTTAACACGCAGGAATCCTGTGAAATGTCATTTTTATTACTGGTAAATCTCTTGAGAAAGATTACAGTGCTTACATCTTCCTTGGGCGTAAAGATCAACCCTCAGTACTTCAAAATTTGAAGTATATATAGAAAATATTACAATCGATCATGTCATTAAAGATCAAGAGGTGGAAAAATCTCATGCTAACTAACTAGATAACATAATACAAAATTGTAGGAACTGCTTATGATCTGTCGAATTCTCCATGCTGATTTTGGGGGAAGTTGTTGGTGAGTCATCAAATTGACTTTGATTGTTCTTCATGTTGACTTGTAATTCCACCTCATCTTTTACTCGATCAATTCACACAACTCTTCCCATCTTTGTTGATTGAGGTTGGTGACTTTTAGTAGCCTACGATAGATTTCATCCATCTCAGTATATTTGGCAAAAGTCAGCTTGGTGATAAAAATGTACTTGATTTCATGTTGGATATTAACATCCAACTGTAGAGTTTCTAGGAATTCCTTACTTGTTATGCCTCCCTGTATCCTTGAGAATTTGGAGCTGTCCTTTGCCACCATGGCAATATTTTGCTTGTAGTCGAAAAGAGTCATCAGCTTGTCATTTAGAACCAGTAAACCGGGAAGACCTTTCTTCTGTAAGGCATCGATCTTGTTGAAGAATATCTAAACTATGATATCCATGATTTGAGATTTCTCCTCCAGTTGAAACATCAGTCCTCTTTTGGTCAGAACTCTCTTAACCTCGAGGATAGTCTCCGTCCTATCCTCAATCTTAAGGTTTTCCAACTCTTCTTTAGTTTTTTAATTGAGAAACCTAATGATTTCATTTGCTTCTGTGGGCATTTCTCCCAACTCTCCCTTGATCCCGTTGATGGCCTTCTTGCTCCTTAACCCCAATTCATGTTGCTCGAACATGATTTTCACAATGGGCCAGATTTCATTTATGGATTTTGAGATATCCATACAAATGTTCTCTTTCGCTTCTGCTAGTGTTTTGCCCACAATTGTCTACTTCTACAGTTGTTGAATATCTTGCTTCAGTTTTTCGGATGTGTGTCTCTTTGTATTGTAAATGGATTGGAAAGAAGCTTTTAGCTTCTGGAGATTCTCTATCTCTCGTTCCAATATTTTGATTTCCATTCCTTGTAAATTCATCTTCTCCATTGATGTTGATAAAGCTTCAGATGTCCCTAGAACTGACACTGGGGCAGCTGACGAAAGTTCTGCAGTGGTGGTTGTTGATGTTGTTGCTATGTTAACTCATGTGAGGGGAAATGCACCCAGTGGGATGAATTCCATAGGTGTTGCATGTTCCTTCTCCTTTACTAACCTTTCCATCTCTACTTCCATCTCTTTTATTTGTGCATTCTGTTCCATGATCAACTTTAGCATCTCCTCCTTCTCACCTTCTGTCTCAGTGTAACACACCCACTATCAATATTTTAAAAATTTTGGGGTTAATCCCCCACAAATGGGAATTCTCCAGAAACCTGCATTAGCGAAGTGCCAATCCCGGGTTCAATGTCGGGATTCGGGGTTTCTAGTGTCAAAACTTATTCACCCCTTGGTTGCCTCAGCCCCACTTGGATAAGCCTTTGATTCACACGACTGGTTCCTATATGACCATACGACAGCTTCTCATCGGGGTTTGGCGCCTCTCAATGTCATAGCGCACGAGTCCCTGGACTCTCGACATGCCTTTACACTGGCTAGCCCTCTCGGTTATACCATGGTCCATGTGACCACTTACCATATGACTGTAGCCGTATAACCTTCCATCGGGGTTTCGGCATTTGCAATGACACAAAACATATATACCCGGGACTCGCGATATCCTGATTCCCGATATGCCGATGGGACCTACCACCGACGATTCTGGATGGTTGCCATCTTTCCCCCAGATGGACGGCCTTGATTATATTGGGAGATCGCGAATCGCGATTCCATTGTTTAAGAGTTTCATGACTCTTGAAACACCGATGTGCCGAACTCCGACTCTCTGGGATCTCTCGCCACGCGTCCTCGCTGATGGACGGTGTTGATCCTGTCGGGAAATCGCGGATCGCAGTTCCCACATGCAAGAGGTTCTTGCCTCCGGGAATCCCGATTCTCCGAATTGCGACTTCCTCGGATCTTCCGACACGTATCCATGCTAATGGAAAGTTCTGAGCTTATCGGGATTTCGCGGATCGCAAATCCTGATACAACAATCTCTTCTCTCCTGAAATCCCTGATGGGTTAAATCCCGATTCCTACCCTGATGTCTGACGCGTGTCCTGCCGAGGTCAACGGCTAGGATCTCTT
>ML788520.1:91955-107191 GCA_009831015.1 Picea engelmannii | reverse complement strand
TTCACCAATTCTTCATTCAATCTTGCTTAACCTTTTCCATGAGAAACCTTTCAATATATAGGAGAAGGAGAGATGGTTAAATGGATGAGGATGATCCCACTAAATCTGAGAAGTCAGTAGGATGCCAACCATGCGAATGCCAAGTCATTTTCTAGAAGATTCCCTTCTAGAACCTTCGTGACCTTTTCTCTTCTTCAAGCTTAAAAAAAGGTTTGCACCCTACCTATAGAGAAGACTACGATCAATTCACATCCTAAGTATGGGTGGCCTGCGAGAATGAGGGATTTTCACACCCTATAACATAGGCAGCCCGCGAACTCATCTTAAAAATGTGTTTTTTGGAAAAAGACAACAATCACTTTTCTCAGGCAAAAAGTCCTTGTGGGAGCCTGAATACATCACTTGTAGAGACATCACCAGAGTGACCAAAAGCATGTGTAATAGAATTCCCCCCAAAGTATGAGGATGGAATTTGTGACAGCCAAAATACTTTGTAAACTATGTGTATGTGTCAGAAACTAGGAGTGCACCTAATCAGAAACCTGTAGATAACCAAGTATCTGCAGAATATAATACCAGTTCTGAGGTAGTCATTCCTATGCTCAGATCACAAATGAATGGAATCATAAACGTAGTTCATAGCCACCAATCATACACTGTGGATTCATGTCGTCAAAATGCTACATAGCCACCAGGAATACACTGTGGATCTATGCAAGAAGACGTGAATTAAGATGACATAGCCACATGACATACAAAGTGGATCTATGTGCTAATACAAATCATACATACTCCATCACAGCCTGGATAAAAAAGATGAGACCCAGGGTCTTCAATCTCGTCACCTAAAAGTATGAATCTAGCCATGCGATTACATGTGTTGAAGTTGAACATGGTAGAAACCACTTGATTACCGCTCATTGATGAAAACAATTAACAAGTGCGAGGGAAATCACCATTGATGTCAATGACTCCCAAGGTACCGAAGTAGAATCCGAACAAATGCGAATGAATGAGCTGAAGTCGAGCACTCAACAGAATCTCTTGATCAGGGATCAATGAGGTGAAACCCCTATCGAAAGTGAAGAGACTTGCCATTAAAGCATGCAGGTTATAAGGTACTAAATGATTTCTAAGTCTCATTTCCAAATAATGAGTCAGAGTCAATGGAATAAGACTCGTCACAGGAGGGCCTTGATGTATCCCCCATCAATGACAAAAAATAAGTAACATATTTTGAGGATGAAACAAAGTATGAATATAGGTTGAAACTGACACAGGGAAGGCCGACATAGTAAGAATGGACAACTACATCTGGTCGACTCAATAAAGGGATTGTGTGAACTTCTCTTGAACATATGAACGACAGGACCAAGGAATTGACAACACTGACTCAAAGACAACCCAAGATATGAACCCAAGATATGACCTTGTAGCAAGTCAAATGAGAGACAAATGGATTTCCCAACCCGGATTCAAATGACGAATAGGGGGTATCATGTTCAAGAGCGACACTTACTGCCATTAATATGACTACGAAAACACATCCCTTTCCCAAAATCCCCCCCACCATCTCTGGCGAGTACCTCTTTATTTTTACACAAGCTTGAGGAGGATAACATATGCTTGTCGATGTAAGCTCATCCTTCGGATGAGTCCCTTAAAGTATATTTAACGAACCCTAGGAAGGAGTGGTTTGATCCCATTGCGGGTCTTTCAATATTTGTTTAACGAGTCCAAGGATAGAAAACTTGGGGGTTTTTCATGTTTTGAGAGTCTGAAAAACACTTAAAGAGAACTCTCCCAGTTCCTTTTTCGTAAAAGAGTTCTACAAGACCGAAAAAGTGATAAACTATCGCCCATCGAACGTTTTTTCAAATACTTTAACGAGCATGAAAAGAACAAGATCGCTCGACAATCTTTTCGTTTTTATGGAGCATGAAAAGAGCTTAAAGTATACTCCCTTAGGTTCGTCGTTTTCAGGCTCAGATTCCTCATTCTTATCTGCTTTAAATGATGCTTCTCTAGAGGTGGGTTTATCCGTACTAATCCTCATTTCATAAGCAGTTAGAGTTCCTATAAGTTGATCAATAAACAAGGTCTTAAGATCATCTAGTTCTTCTATTGCAGAAACTTTTGGATTAAATCTATTTGGTAGAGATCTTAAGATCTTCTGAACTAAAAATACATCTTCAATTTTCTCACCAAGACCCTTCATGGCATTCAGAAGCTCCTCAACTCTTAAGAAAAATTTATTAACTGTTTCATCCTCATTCATATTTAGTTGTTCAAACTGTAATCTGTAGGTTTGAAGCTTGACATCCTTTACCTTCTCATTACCTTCATAACTGCTAATGAGTTTGTCCCACATTTCTTTGGCAGATTCTAAGTGCATAACTTTTACAAATTATTCTTCTGCAAGCCCACTCGGAATAACGTTCATAGCCTTAGCGTTGAAGATGAATTCTAGCTTGTCATCCTTATTAGCTAGTACAACCGGCTTTACATAACCAGTCTCTACCACATCCCAAACATCTGCACCTAAAGCCATTATGTAGGTTCTCATCCTAACTTTCCAGAAGCCAAAGTTTGTTCCATTGAACAGGGGGGCCTTATTGGTTGAAGTTCCTTCATGACTTGTCATGTTTAAGCTCACTGATCTACCTTTAAATAAAAGGAACCATATCTGATACCAATTGTTGGACAACTGAGAGGGGGGGCGGGGTGAATCAGTTGTTAGTGTTCTTAAACAATTATGCCCATTTTAAACTCTTTATATAACACTCAATGACGATCACAATAATGCAGGGAAGTAAGCAATAGAATATTCAACATCAATCACACACATGAAATATAAAAAGACAGATATTTCCTGAGGAAACCCATAAAGGGAAAAACCTCTTCTTCTTGATATGATAAGTGATCTTTATTTTCTGTACATTATCATTCTTATGAGCACCAACTCCTTTTGAGACTACCACCTCTATTTTACAAGCAACAACTTGCTGAGAGCACCAACTCTCTGGTTTCTATAGCACCCACTAGAAGGAAGCACCAACTCTTTGAATGTTCTAGCACTAACTGGATGGAAGCACCAACTTCCAGTTACATAGGCACCAACCTGTATAACAGAGAACACTAGTTCTCCCTTGCACCACCCTACCATCCTGGTTTTTTTGGCTTCAACCAAATGGAAGTTACGTTTCCATGTGTTCAAGAACCCACTTGAAACTCTAAGGACAACAGTCCTCCCTAGAACCTCCCTACCACCTTGAAATATAAATCTTTGTTTTTTATAAATTTATCACAGTGATATGATATTTATCAATGGCTTACCAGCCTCATCACTGTACTATTACACTACTCTTCTCTTCCTACATCAGTGTCTTCATTCTCACATCTTCTTGAGATTTCTGATCTTTTGCTCTATCTTTGCATGCACAACTCGACTTTCTCTTTCTCTCTCAAATATGCATTTGTGTTCTATGTCTTTCTTCTGTCCTTTATGCTCTATGTATTATTTCAATTCTATGTGCTATGCCTCTTCTATGCATTTCAATTGCTGCAACTAGCATGCTTCCACCCATATGAAATAACTCTCAACAGAAGCAACCATCTCTTCTCTGTTCTGCATATATTTATCATGCCAAGTCCTCTGCCAGATCATACACCTAACACTTCGTTCTCTCTGGTGATCATGCTGAGTTTGTTCTTCATCAGTGGCCATTATCCTGAGATTCTTTGGATTCTCTGGCAGTTATAGTCTTCAACGCTTTTCCATCTGTCAATTGTCTCTATGATGAGTCTTCATCCCACAGGTAGTTACCTCAAGACTCTTCTATTCCTATGGCGATCAACTTAAATCTCTTCGAATTCTCTGGCGGTTATGCTCAATGTGTTCATCACTAGTGGGTGTTATCCTGAGATTCCATGGCTTCTCTGGCAGCCGAAACTCTTCGTCTTCTCTGTTAGTTACAACCAATCATCTTTGGCTTCTTTGGCTTCTTAGCCCCTTCCTTCACGTGACCCTTACCCTTCAATTAATTTGATCCAAAACTTACCCTTCAATTAATTTGATCCGACGGTCGATGAATATTCGGGTGATCGTGATCTCAGATCTCAGCCCTTGCATATCCTGTCCTTCCAGTAATTCAATCCGATGGTCATCGCATTTTCTCCAGATCCGATGGTCCACATTCATTTCAGATTTCAGGCTTCGGGTAATTCAACTTTCAAGTTGCCAATTCTTCTAAAGTGAGATTCCCCGAAGGGTAACCTCCTCACAAATCCATTGGATCTAATGATTGCTGGTCTTTTGGATTGGTGATCCAACAACCACTGTCACTCTTTCTCCTGAGTTTCTGATCTCTTCGACTTAGAATATTTTCTAAGTGTTCATGGGTCTCGACCTTTGCTCCTCCTGCGAGTCCGTCTCTTGGACCTCATCTGCAATTCTGGAAACTGCTATCTCTTCTTAGCTTTCATGTTTCTGCATATTGTTCGCTTCTCCTCCTGAGCTTATGTTTTTCCTGTAAAAAAATGACGTTGTTGTTCTTGCCATCAATGACAAGAACACGCTTTCTTGTAAAACATGCCAACATGAAGAGTCTAGAATAAATGGATTTATTTTAGGGGCTTTAAACTCGACTTTTATTACTTTGATCCCCAAAGTAAAGAAGCCTCATCTTTTCGGTGATTACAGACCGGTCTCTCAGTGTAATCTTTGTTATAAAATTATTTCAAAGATTATAGTTGATCAGATTAAACCGATTCTTTCTATATCGCTATCGGAGGAGCAGATGGGATTCCTACAGGGAAGACAGATATAGGATTCCATTAGTATAGTTCATGAGTGCATTCACAACATTAAAAATAAGAAATCAAAGTCATTGGTTTTAAAATTGGATTTACAGAAAGCATATGACTATATTAACTGGGACTTGTTCCGTATGCTTCTTCTCCAAATTTGTATGGGCCTAAATATAACAAATTGGATAATGAGCTATGTGGTTTCCACTTCCTACTCAATTTTGATTAATGGAGAAGCCACTGGATTCTTTAAAAGAGGGAGGGGATTAAGGCAAGGCTGTCCTTTATCACCTCTTCTATTAATCTTAGTTATGGAAAGACTGTATTAACTCTTGGCCAGGCTAGGAATTTTTCAGAAGATCAGTTATTATCCTCATATTGGCTGTGTAGTAATGATTCAGGATTAGAGGGAAAACTTGCAAAGGAGTGGGATCAGTTTAGGCGGGCGCTTATTGATTCTGGAGCTCTCATCCATGACTCGGGAGATAAATTAATGTGGATAAGAGGAGATAATTCTGGATCTCCATCCGTTAAAAATTTCTATTTGAGCATAATTTCTTCAAAAAGATTGTTAAAAGTGAAGAATTTGACACAATCCATCTGGAAATGGAAAGTCCAATTAAAGATTAAATTGTTCATTTGGCTAGCGATGGAAGGTAAACTATTAACTTGGGACTCTTTGTAGAAAATGGGATGGGAAGGACCTGGGCATTGTCCTCTTTGTAAACTTGATTCAGAAACTATCATCCAGCTTTTTAAACTCTGCCCATTTGCAATATCAGTCTGGAATAAAATTTCCAAAGATTTAAATTTAAAAAGATGCTGGTCTGGGAACACTCTATTGGAATGCATAAAAAACTGGTATGTGGAAAAGACAGTCCCTACTCATATAGCAACACATATTAGTTGGTTCATCTAGCTTGAGCGAAACAAAGCACTTTTTGATGAGTCCAACCCTTGAATTCAGACAATTATTTATATGACATTGACATTACAAAACAAATCCATTACTCATTTGAAGGATAGACCTCCGAGAGATAATTTGATCATTCATCAAAATGATTCTTCTTTAGCATGGTTCGACGGAGAAACACAAAGAGATGACAATTGGTGTGGTGCAGGTGGTGTAATAAAAACTTTGGATGCTATAGTCATTAGATGGACCTTCAATTGGGGCAGAGGAACTAATACAAGAGAAGAACTCATGGGAGCATGAACCACACTCATGTTAGCGTATCACTTGTCAATACCTTGCATCCATATATTGGGAGATTCAAAAGTAGTTATCGAATGGATTTTAAACAAAGGAAGACTTCAGGTAAGCTCAATGAAAGGATGAAAAGCTAGAATAAAATCTCTATCAGAGAAATTTCAGTTTATTAGCTACCAACATATATACATAAATTTTAATACTGAAGCAGCCAAGCTTTCAAAGCAAGCCATCAAAAAACCAAAGGGCACCTTATCTTATTATCACTGGACTAATGGAGTAGAAGGACCTGGGAGACACATTAAAATTAGTCAATTTGGGTTGGTATTGCATTTGATCGGCAGTATAGTTTATGTATTTTGTAATTCAAGAGCTATAGTTTTTGTTTTTTTTGCTAATGTCTAGCTTATATAGTTTATGTATTTTGTAATTCAAGAGCTATAGTTTTTGTTTTTTTGGCTAATGTCTAGCTTATAGTTTGCAATATGGACTTTGAACGTATCTGAGACTTGTAGTTATTCATCTTTTTGATATTGTAAGCTTGGTACAGAGCTCCGATAGTATTTTCCTGAAATGGAAGATGTAAAAAAATTATGTCTTTTTGTTTTTGTTCACGTGCCCTTCATGGAGGGTGCGGTGATTTGATATGATGTTTTACTTTTCATTGTGCATCTGCTCTTTTTCTTGACGTTATGGTCTCTTGATAAGATGTTTTACCGTTCCATAAAATCCACTGTACACTTTATATAGGAGATTTGGTTGGGAGATTTTCCAAAAAGCTGGATAAGAAAGCTCACCAACCTGCCCGACTATTTCATTGAGTGTTTATGTGAATCTTTAAATATGGTTTATTTTTAAAAGTTTTGGATTTTTTTTTATGATAATTAATGTAAAAAAGTTTGATAGGTATTGAAAATATTTTTTTTATCTATGTAAATATTGGATAATAAAAGTCGTACATAATCAATTGAAAGATAAAAGTCGTACATACCAATATAAAAGGATAAAAGTCATTGGTATGTAAGACTTTTATGTAAATATGAATATCGAATTTATATAGAAGGAACCGAATCTAGTAAGAAATCTAATTTGGAACATTGAAATGATAATCCTTTTTTCTTTTAATTTTGTACATTGTAAAGTAAAAAAAATTGTCGTTTTTACTTTTAACTATAAAGTTAAAGTAAGTAAAAAATTTTGTCACTTTATTAAAGTAAATAAAATAAATAATAATAAGATGGATTTTTTTTTATTTAATTTAATAAATAAAATAAATTTAATATTTATTATAAATTAGGATAAAAATGTTATTTTAATGTTTAAAGTAAATTGAATATTATTAAAGAAATTTTAATCGTTATCAATTTTTTTTAAATAAATGGTGTGTGAACTTTTTGAAGTGTACATTGTTTTTTGGTGAACACTCCACCGGAGTAATAAACTAAAATGATAAAAAAAGAGTATTAAGATATAGATTTAAAGAAATAAATTAAAAAGTAATAATAATGAAAGATTAATTTAGTTAGTAGTTTTTGAAAATTAATAAGTAAAAAATCTTGTAAATTGAACGATAATAAATGGTAAAATAAAAAATAAAATAAATAAAAAATATTATAAATTCAACAATAATGAAGTTTAAGAGAAAAATCATTAATCTTAAGAAGAAAATTATAATAATATATCAAAATAAATCAAGTTGTAATAAATAAATAATTAAAAAATCAATTAGAATAAAAGCTAAGTTGAAAATACCTATGAAAACCTATACTCTAAAAAATTGGATCTCCTAAAAATATATAAAGTTTATTATTGTTGAAAGGGACAAAGAATTATCCTTAAGACAGTTTTCTATATTCTTTTCAACATATGGCTACTGAGACATTAGTAAGGTTGTTCAATTTGTTTATTGGTTTAAATTGGAAACAACAATAACTACAATAATTTCTTGTAATTGTGAAGATTGTGATTATAAATTTGTAGTCCATAGAGACAGATTAGTGAGATGGGTTGTAATCGGACTCCCGAACATTTGTAATCTTCCTATTTCAGTAATAAAATTACCTCTCCCTATTTCAACAATAAAATTACCAATTAGCATTGTTATGTGGATGTTTCCTTGACCTTCCGGTCAAGGTTTTACCACTTTTAAAAAATGTGTCTTATATGATTGCATTTTTTATCTTGTTAGGGATTCAGTTATTATTTGTTTATCACTTACATTCTCTATGCTATATTAGTCTACAATTATCAAACTATAAAATTTCTATAAAATATTTAATTTTACATCAAATTTATAATCATTTTGATGAAATATATTTGATAATTTTCTTATATTTTATAATGAATAATCTAAATTTAAACTAACAACTGACATATATATCCAAAATTGACAATTTTTTCCATCCACTTTCAACCCTCCAAACCATCTTGAAACAAACCGTAATCCAAAAAAAATAAAGTTCAAAATATGATTAACATTGGTGAGCAGTGAAATATGTGACATTTTTTTCATCAAATTTCCATAAAGTTTAAAATATAATTGAGATTGGTTAAAATATGATTAACATTGGTGAGCAGTGAAATATGACATTTTTTGCCATCAAATTTCAACCCTGCCGAGTACCGTACTCCAAAGAAAAATAAAAGTGGAAGACAGATGTGATTAACATTGGTGAGCAGTCAAACAGAAACAGCCGAACAATARCATTCGGCCCATTTATCTCAATCATATATTGTCAAATCAGAGGGACTGGGATTTCACCATTCAATCCGGAAAACAGCCTGGAAGACGATCTATCAATAATAACAAGACTTTCTTCTTCATATGCACATTCTTGGTCATTAACAAGTTTCATCTCTTATTGAGTTCCTACGATCCTATAAATATGTCCACAAACCTCATAGTTTTGCTATTCAATCAATATTGCTGAGATATAGTTTCATTGAATTCGCTTGAATTATTTGTTCCATAAGCGTTTGGAACAATGCCTTCAGTTTATGGAAGTGCTCGCAGTAGCCTTTCTAATTGGGGTAAAGCATTTTCTTACGGTCGAGAGCGTTCAAGATCTAGGGAAGAAGGAGAAGGAAACGATACCAGAAAGATGTATCAGACGAGAGGGAGAAAGACCAGTATCAACCTCGATAATCTTTTGTTCTCTCTGCAATCTTTTAGAAAGCTTGGCCATGTTCCATATCTGATCATTAGCTGGACATCCCATCATGGACATGGCTAAGCTTTCAGAAGGATTGTAGAGAGAACAACAGATTAAAAAGATTGTCTAGATTTTTGGGTCTTCAGGCTAACCTGCTTCTTTATTTCTGGTTTGAACTGAACATACTGTTTCATCATTTTGAAGCTTATGAAGTTCGTTTTTATTTTAGCAATGTTGATTTTTTCTTTTACACTAGTCAAGTTTGAAGCAATCTTAGGAAACCTCTTAGTACCTAATCATAGTCATGTCTAAATAGGGAAATAATAGTTTCTATGAAGATGAAGCATATGGTATATTGCCTTTAATTTTGAATCTATAAGTTACATAACACTTTTAGATTTTTTCTATCTTTCTCCACAATTCTCTAAAGATACTATAACCCCAAATAGAGTGGCTTTTATAAGGAAGATAAGATAGGTTGTTTTGCCTTTAATTTTGAGATTATAAGTTACAAAGAAGAGTTTCATCTTAACCTATAACCACAAATCCTACATATATGTATGAAGTCACTTCTTCCAAGAAATAGTTGTTATACACACAATTAACCTAAATAATCTTTCTAAATTTAATTATCATAACCTTCATTTTGTAATTTCTTATAAACTTTTATTTACTTGTTGAGATGTTAAAAATTCTTTGACATAAAAACAATTTTATATAAAAAAAAACCTATATCTGTGGGGAGTGGAAGGAGAGGACTCACTGTATGCATGCACTTGAATTGAATATTATATCTGTCGCGGAGTGGAGGGGGAGGACTCACTGTATGGATATGCCGGTAACAAAAGCTCACATAAATAAACAAACACACCAATAGACTGGCAATTTTAGCTCTGTTCATATAGTTAGGATTGACCATTGCCCGCTCTATTTCTTGTACATGATACACTTTAACACAAATAGAGCAATTAATGGCAGTTTTAGATCTTTTCATATACTTCATTTAGCAAGCAAGGCTATTGTCTGCTCTAGTTCTGGTACACAATAAAGTATATGCTTTTCTTCATTGGTTAAACCTGGAAGGCTTGTCTTCTTGCTTATGTCCTTAAAGTCCTTCATGATAACCAGTCTGGTGATCAATTTTTTTTACCTGATAATGGTTGGAATTTGGATAATTGTTTTTAAAATTAATATTGGAATTTTGATAAAAAAAAATGGTTAGAATTGTAATTTTTTTTTGTTAAATTTATATTATTTATAAATAAAAAATGATTAGAATTGTAATTTTTTTTGATTAAATTTATATTTTTTATAAATATAAATATTATATGATATAGATGTTTTTTTAATTATTATTGATAATTATATAAAAGAATCTTCTAATTATAATTTTACTATTTAAACTTTTCAAAATTTAATATTACACATATTATATAATCATAATAATTAATACATGTAATTCCAACTATTTTCCATTCTTTTAAAATTTTCAAATTTTAAATAAAAATTTAAAAAAATATATTTAAACTACACTGTACAATCTATCAAATCCTATCAAATCACTCATAAGAAGAAGTAAAACATTAGAATCTATGAAATATTTAATAAAAATAATGTAAATAAATTATAATATTACATCAAAACAAAATAAATCTATCAAATCACTCATAAGAAGCAGTAAAACATTAGAATCTATGAAATATTTGATAAAAATAATGTAAATAAATTATAATATTACATCAAAACAAAATAAATCTATCAAATCACTCATAAGAAGAAGTAAAACATTAGAATTTATGAAATATTTGATAAAAATAATGTAAATAAATTATAATATTATATTAAACAAAATAAATTAAGTTAAAGTTAATATTCATTATTTATTTAATTATGTAAAACATTAGAATTTATGAAATATTTGATAAAAATAATGTAAATAAATTATAATATTATATTAAACAAAATAAATTAAGTTAAAGTTAATATTCATTATTTATTTAATTATTTTATATAGTTAAATGGGTTGTAATATTAAAAGTAGAATAATTAGATAGTATATATATATTTTTAAATTATGTAATTAAAGAAAAGTTATTAATTTTAATATTTTGATAATTTTTTGAAGTATCTTAATAATTGAAAATAATTAAAAGCAAAGTCAAATCATGGTGAAATGATAAAGAATTTCACAAAATTTAATTTTAAAAGTAATTGAATTTTTTTATTATTAAATTTTTTTATTTATATTATATTTAAAAGAATTTTACAAAATTTAATTTTAAAAGTTATTGAATTTTTTTTATTAAATTAATTTATTAAATATAAATAATAAAAAAATAATATTTTTAATATATATTTTATTTAATAACAGGAAAATTTCAGTTTTGGGATGGGTGATTATTGGAGAAGTCTTGGTTCTCTGGTGCAAGTAAAAAAAGGTGATGATTAATGGGAGTTATTCATCCCTTAGATTTTGATCCAATAATTATAAAGTGGATTATTCAAAATCATGAAAAATTGATCACTTGCTAATAATACTCATCGATATGGGTCATAAATTAATAACTTATTTTACACAGTTGATTAAAAAAATATTATTTCATAAATAAAATGATATTTCAAATTTAAATAAAAATAAATAAAAGAAACTCTAAAAAGTTTCCTATGATAATTGATATTATGAATATAAACCTGTGAATATTTATTTATTTTATCATATAAAAAAAACTACCTCACGATATCATATTCTTTATGATTAATAACTAAACAATAAAAACATATTTTAATAAAATTAAAATAACTATATAACTATCGTAAGGTAATAAAATTACAATAACTATATAACTATCATGAGGATAAAATGCAATAATTATAATGATAATGATTACAGTTATACTTAGAAGTATAATTATTGTGATGACTCTCAAATAATTATTATGATGAATATCAAATAATTATTGTGATGAATATCAAATAATGAGTACAGTTATACTTCTAAGTATAATTACAGTTATACTTAGAAGTATAATTATTGTGAATACTCTCAAATAAATCTGATCGTTTAGAATGGTTAATTTAATTTTAATATTTTAATAAAAATATAATAATTATAAGGATTACCATAAGACTTGTTAACTTAATTTTGAGGAGGGTCAGCAATAAAGTGGATGAATTTCATACTGAATTGCGGGTTTAGAGCCTTTTGTTCTTGGTGGATAAGCATAAATCTCTTCCTCGACGGTGTTAGTTGGAAAAAGGAGATGATTTTGATGTCGATGTGAGATTGTTTTTAGTGACACCTGCTGCATGTTTTCATACCACTGTAAATTATAATCTTTTCGGCTGGAAAATATACAATTTTTTTTGATTTGGGTTCGGAAATGGATAGTGCTGGGTTACATACGAACTATATGTTATAACATTGAATGACTTATATCAATTGATGGCAAAGTGGGAGAGAAACAGTAGGAAAAAAAATAGTACTGATTTGATTTAATGAAAGAATTGAACTATTTCATGTTAAAAAATTTATGCTGAATAATTGAACATGAGTGCAAGAAAACTGGTTTGCAAACCTATTTGCAAAAGACACCCTGTTATATTAGGTTTGTTGATGGAGATGAAGATAATGTCAATGATGTGTTTGTAGTCAAGATATCAATACCACAAGCGGTTCATATAGCAGATAGAAATTACAGATAACTAGTTACATATAAGTAACTTTTTACAGGTGAGGTGACTTTTTTATCTATTTAGATTATATTTAGATTACATGTTAGGCTAACAGATTTCATGAGTGTTTTTGTGCAGGTTAGTCCTGCAACCCCAACTAGGATATTGATAATTGAATTGTTTAATCTAGGTAATCATGTATGCAAGCTAGTAACATTGTTTAGTAATAGTGACTAAATAAGAAGACCAGTTAAGAAATAGTTTTATAAAATCAAATAAGAAGATTTATTTCTCTTTATTGATAGTGTTGAGAAATAGTTTTATAAAATCAAATAAGAAAGTTTCAATGTTTAGTGTTTTAATTATCAATATAACAAAATTAAAAATAAAAACTCTTCTTGCATATCAACTCTATTTGAAATAAGCTTTGCATATAAAAATGCTCAACACTACACAACAGCCCAAGTTAACTCTTAAAAATAGTCACTACAATGATACCATAGAAATGTCTTAAAAAATTCCTTCTATTTTACAGATTATCATAGAAATACCTTAAAAATTCTTTAAATTTTACAAACTAGACATAAAAGTTATTTCAACATGTTTACAGATTACCATAGAAACGCCTTAAAAATTATTATTTCAACATATTTACAGATTACCATAGAAATGCCTTAAAAATTCCTTAGATTTTACAGACTAGACATGAAAATTATTTCTAACACATACATGTTTTGTAACTCTTGTTATTGAAACACTATTCCAAAATAGCATGTTTACATAAAATTGGAGTACTCGTCGAAGCGATGGGTTTAAAATACATCCCATCACCTTAAAGTTCTCATGCCACTTGTCTACAGGTATAAAAAAATGTCTAGAGAAATTCAAAACAGGAACTTTTAAAATGTCTAGAGGAATTCAAAACAGGAACTTAGCTGTCGAGACTATGGAATGGATCACTATGTCAAAGAAAAAATAAGGGTTGTGTATGATGCTGGCATAAATTCAAAACTTAGCTGTCAGACTATGGAATGGATCAATTTACTATGTCAAAGAAAAAATAAGGGTTGTATATGATGCTGGCATAAATTCAAAGAATTTAAATTATGCATAACCACTGTATCTCTCTTAATATATCAAGTAAATATACTAAGCATATTTTAATGGTTGATGTTAGCTATTTTGATTACACAAGCGTTATAAACATATAGCATATTTTAATGGCTAATGTAGTTATTGTCATTACACAAGCGTTATAGAGATATATGGTTACACAAGTGTTATAAGCATATTTTAATGGCTAATGTGAGTTATTCTCATTACACAAGCATTATAGAGATATATATAGAGAGGTTTAGATATACGAGACACTAATGTTATGTAGTTACACTTATATATATACATATTTAGAAATACAAGATATTATTGTTATACTTTTTGTTTTTTATTTGAATAGCAATAATTTTTTTTGTTTTTATGTTATGTAAGTTTATGCTGATAGTCATATTTTTTTTCATTCCTTTTAATCTATAATGTATGAACACAAATTATATGTTTGTTATTTCAATGTCAAGATTTAATGATTTATTTTATATTTTTATGGTGTTCTTACACTCTAAAGGATTATAAATGTGTTGTTAAAGATCCTTTAGAAACTAATAAACATTATAATGAAGAGATGAGGAAGAGAGGATGCCAATTGCATTGCATAGTTAGAATGGTCCCGAATAGACCACACCAAGTGCTCACCATTTATGTTTATTCTTAGTATGTGGAAATAAATAGTTTGCCTTGCCATGGTGGTATCGATCTTCTAGCTACACATCAACGATGGTTTGATTGTATGCACTTATCAAAATATATAAAACATTAGGTGGGATCCTACCTTTTGTTGGTGTTTCTCCAACTAAGATAACCAATAAGGATGTTCATATGCTTTCAATGGGGAGAGATGCATTCCTCAATAAAAGAGACATCTTAAATTAGAGAAAACAGCTTGATGACACATGTTATCAGATTCATGAGGATGATGTGTTAGCATCTAGTATTGGGTGGAAGAAAACAAGGTGAATGTTCTAAATTCATATCCATTTATGCTATGGATAATGACGAAATGGAAAGTGGAGTGAGTTGTTTGGCATGGACACAACAACATCCTTGCAATGGATTCTACTTTTTGCATAAACAAATACAAGATATTTTGGTTTCTATTAGTGGACTAATTTATTAGGTAGGTATTATTGTTATGTAATTTAAATTCATGAAATGCTTACCTAGGGTGTTATTGTTATGAATTATGTATTCATGAAATAGTTGATTTTAGTGGCTTATTGACCATGCATTATATATATATATATATATATATATATATATATATATATATATATATATAT
>ML788520.1:58335-87673 GCA_009831015.1 Picea engelmannii | reverse complement strand
GGAAGTATTGAGAAATATAAAGAAAGATTTGTCGCTCGTGGATTTTCCCAGAAGGAAGGCATTGACTATGAAGAGACATTCGCTCCTGTGGCCAGATACACTTCGATCAGGACCATTATAGCTCTTGCAGCCAAGATGAAATGGAAGCTGCACCAGATGGATGTGAAGACAACTTTCCTGAATGGTGTTATCAAAGAGGAAGTGTATATAGAGAAACCCCAAGGATTTGAGGTTGAAGACAGGAAGTCTCATGTCTGCAGATTAAAGAAAGCCCTATATGGATTAAAGCAAGCTCCCAGAGCTTGGTATGGCCATATATACAATTTCTTGATGAGCTTAGGATTTACTAAGAGTAAAGCAGACTCAAATCTCTACTTCAAAATTATGGATAATGAACCAGTAATCTTACTATTATATGTGGATGACTTATTCTTAACTGGAGAAGAAAATCTCATCGCTGAATGTAAAAAGAGACTTTCTGCAGAATTTGAAATGAAAGACCTTGGTCTAATGCATTTCTTCTTAGGCCTTGAGGTATGGCAAAGTCCAGAAAGGATCTTCCTTAACCAAGGGAAGTGTCGAAATCTTAAAGAGATTCAACATGCTAGAATGTAAGCCCATGAATACACCCATGGAAGCGAAGCTGAAGCTGCTGGTCGATATTTCGTTAGACTTGATAGATGCAACACTGTACAAACATATTATTGGGTCATTGATGTACCTGACGAACACCAAACCAGACATTTGTTTTGCAGTGAACACCTTGAGTCAGTTTCTGGTAGAGCCCTGACGTGTTCACCTAGTGGCTGCAAAACATGTGATGAGGTATCTTAAAGGTACAATGGATTATGGACTCAGCTATGATGGAGATCATGACTTCACATTGAGTGGATATACTGATGCAGATTGGGCAAGAAGTGTTGCAGACATAAAAAGAACTTCCGGATGCTGTTTCAGTTTGGGATCAACCATGATCTCATGGCAGAGTAGGAAGCAATCCAGTATTGCTCTAAGCACAGCGGAAGCAGAGTACATTGCCGCATGTTCTGCTAGCTACGAAGCTATATGGCTTTGAAAGTTGTTGACTGACCTATTTGACTTGGAGATGAGAGAAACTGTGATTCTATGTGACAACCAGAGATGCATAAAGATGACAGAGAATCCTGTATTCCATGACAGGTTGAAGCACATAGAGATCCGCTATCATTTCATCTGTGACATGGTACATAGAGGAGCCTTGAAGCTCCAGTACATTAGCACGAATGAACAGGTTGCTGATGTGTTGACCAAACCTCCATCTCATGTAAAGTTTGAACAATTTTGAGATAAGCTTGGTATAGTCCGAAAGGACCCTCCCTAAAAGGGGGAGTATATATATATATATTCCTTGCTTTTGACCTCACTATTAGACGTAAAGCAAGATGAGTCATTGCTTCTGACCTCACTGTTAGATGTAAAATAATATGTTGTGTGTATTCCTTGCTTCTGACCTCGCTGTTAGACGTAAAGCAAGATAAGTCATTGCTTCTGACCTCACTGTTAGACGTAAAGAAAGATGTTGTGTGTTCCTTGCTTCTGACCTCGCTATTAGATGTAAAGCAAGATGAGTCATTGCTTCTAAACTCGCTGTTAGACGTAAAGCAAGATGTTGTGTGTTCCTTGCTTTTGACCTCGTTGTTAGACATAAAGCAAGATGAGTCATTGCTTCTGACCTCGCTGTTAGACGTAAAGAAAGACGTTGTGTGTTCCTTGCTTTTGACCTCACTATTAGACGTAAATCAAGATGAGTCATTGCTTCTGACCTCGTTGTTATATGTAAAGCAAGACGCTGTGTGTATTCCTTGCTTCTGACCTAGTTGTTAGATGTAAAGCAAGATGATTCCTTTCTTCTGACCTTGTTGTTAGATGTAAAGCAAGATGATGATGTGTTCCTTGCTTATGACCTAGTTGTTAGACGTAAAGCAAGATGGTTCCTTGCTTCTGACCTCGTTGTTAGACGTAAATCAAGATGATGTATACCTTGCTTCTGACCTAGTTGTTAGACGTAAAGAAAGATGTGACTGACACTGAGCTACCAATGTATCAACTGTGACATTGAGCCAGCGTAGTACTGTGATGTGCTAGCCTAGTGTTGTGATGAGGTATCATTTTTACTGATACATATTGATGCATATGATGATGGCATTCTTTAGAGAATGACGATGCTGCCGATGAAGAAAACTTCCGATGACTCGTAAATATGCCAACGAATGTTCCAAGATGATATTGACGATACTGTCCTCCTGATGCCACTGATGATGCAAACCTCTCTCACCTGATGCTTTTGAAGAATACCCTTCTTGTTAAGGGGGAGTGTTGAAATAATGTAACTGCAAAGAGTATTCTTATTATTATTGATATATTATTTATAAGATTAATCCCCATTGTGGATTAATCATGTCGGTAATTTTATTAGGACCAAATCCCCTTTTGCGGATTGGTCAACAGACAATTGTAATAGGCAGAATAAGAAGTCAGCCCCAACAATTATTATTGAGACCCAGAAATATAATAAAGGTGGGTTTACCCACCTAGAGTGAAAAGTCGGCCTTGCCAGTGAAGACCCTTCACACGTGCCAGACTTGTATATATAGAGAGGCTAGCGCCTCACTTTATCACAAAACAAACTTGCTCATTTTCTAAGAGGCAAGCTGCAACTTACCAGTTGGAGAGAGGGAGAAGAGTGGCACATCTTTTGGAGAGGACTATCTGTATTGGTTTGAGTTATCTTTTGACATTATATTGGCAATTTATGATAAGGAAGTTTTTGCTAGGTTTTCTTCCCCTAGAGGGTTTCCGAGGATAAATGTTGTGTCTCTTGTGAATGTGTATTTCTCAGTGATTTTGTTCTTATGTTTCTCTTATCTATTGAAATGCAAAGAACTATAATAATGGCATAAACATTAACAAAATTGACCAGAGATGTTCGTGATAGTAAAAGGCAGACATACATGTCAAAGTATTTAGGGACTATAATGCATTACTCATTGTCAATTGAGGGGTGGGGCATTAATAGAAAAAGTATATATTATATATACTTTTTCTATTAATGCTCCCCCCTCCCACCCTTTATGTTTTAAAAAAAATATTAGAGTTCTATGAAAAGCTTTTTGAGTAAACTAGTTTCATCAACTATTTCAAAGATAAGTGGGAGCCACAACTAAGTGATTATAAATTTGTCATAGTGATACATTATTTCTTGTGATTTGACGAGCATTGTTCTAAATTTGTCACAATGATAACTGGTTATTGAGCATTATTCTAAATTTGTCATAATGATAATTGGTTATTGTTAATGATTTTCACATTGTTATTTCTAAATATTTCACAATGATAAATTATTATTGTTGGTTATTTGGATAGTGTTATTTATAATGATATCACAATGATAATTCATTATTAATGGTGATTTGGCTAACATTATTTCTTATACCGATATGTCATATCGAATATTGTAGGTATGTGGGTCAAATCATGTAGGAATTTTCAACATTCAAACTTAGAAAGAAATGCTTCCATTAAGTCATACCATAATCACATCAAACAAAAATCTAGAGAGATGAGTGTTGAATTCCAATTCCATGTTATTTTGTGTATCTACAGTCCATGTAAAAATCAATAAAACAATTATATATTAGTTCTAACATTATACATATTTAAACACTATTATTGATTTGATATAATTTTTGTAGCAGGTTCAAAGTGCATATTCCCATAGAATGGATTGACTTATTGGGAAATTCATAGTGCGAGTACACTCCTACTATTGGTTAATTGTCTTCATGAAATAAAATAGATTTTATAAAATTTTTATAGCATACCATATATGCAAGACATCATGGTAGAGTGCACTTAACATCCTATAAATATGCATCCTTTAAGACCCTTTCGACTCTTACATTATGAAAATCAAGTCACGATTTGGGCAACTAGGTATGTTCTACATTGTGTGCATCCTAGACTAGAGATAGCAATTTGCAATTTCCTAGATGCAAAGAGAGGAAATATGTGAAAACATGTTGTGAATGCATATATGTACATTAGGGGAACATCCATTCTATTCCGCCTAGTTTCCTACTCCACAACATTAGTTCCAAACTTTGTTGAACCAATGACATTATTTTCACCATGATCACCTTTATTAATTCCTGACTGAAATAGTTTTGAAGGTGAGTGTATCAGGACACAAATTGGAGATGTGGATGAAGAGGAAAACCATAATATCATAAATGAAGGTACTAATTAGTGCACGATTGTGGAGTTCAACTAGGATTTTAATGACTATATTCTTATAAATGCAAAAAATATTGTTTATATTGGAAGTAGTGAGGTGTGTAGCAACAATGAAGTGTTTGGAGGATTTTTTGACTTGTTGATAACCATATTTAAAGAATATGAAAAGGGATCATGTCAGCACTAGATATTCCCACAAACGACTAAGGATATTTATCAAAACAAATTCCAAAAGGTATGCCAAAAATAAGGCATGTGAATGCCTCTGATTTCTTCAACTACTAGTACTTGTCGTAGCCACAAATCATATAAGACATGGCATCCAATGTAAGAGACATAATTGTTTACCTATTCCTAGAACATATCATTGGAGAAATCTTGCAGAATGCATTGGATCTCTTGGACAAGCATCGTGATGATTTCATCATTCACTCACAGAAGGGTGAATGTACAGTAAACTCTAATGAAAGAACTAAATTGTTTATCGATAACAAGTCTAAAAATAACTATTTTGATCTTTTAAAGTATCTTTCTCACTGACCTATCATTCTCTAAATTACTTAAGAAAATTGAGTTGATTGATCTAATAATGTTGCCATTAGGTGATATTTATTTCTTGATGAGTAACACCAATATGGATGCAATCGTATGTTACCAATAACCAAATGTTGAGGCACTACATTTCGAGAAAACCCATTACTTGTAAGAAAATTGTAAGAAGCCATGTTTTTTATACCTATTTTCTCTTTCTTGGCGAGTAATAACCCATTTCTTGAGAAACTCTTAGATCTTGGAGAATGGATTTTTAATGTTAGAGACATGAGGATCTACACCACATAATATAACGATATAGTTTCACTATGTTTATGGCAATTTACTCTCAATTTTTTTTGTTTACAATGTACACACAAAAAATTGTCCAACAAAATAAAGTCTTGCTTGAACTAACACACCTAACATAAAAGAAAAAACAAAGTTACAAACTTAGTGAGAAAATCAAATTGTTTATTGATAACAAATTTGAAAATAACTATATTCATATTTTAAAGTAACTTGTTCACTATAACTAACATAACAAACAAACAAAAAAACTAAAACTTCATTATAAATAATTGCAATAAATAACAATAAATCAAACTATAACAATTCTAATTTTTTATATAAATCATAAAAACTAAACAAACTATAATGTAAACTAGCATAAAAATGAAAACAAACAATAATGACATTGTCACTATAGTCAAGACTACTAGTGTCACTATAGTGAATAACATTGGCATAATTAGTTCTAGTTAACCAAGAAAATCACCTAGATCAACTAGTTGGTATAGACCTATAAATGTTACTCCCATGTCTCTAGTTTTTTTCTTTCATCTAGGTCCTCTCAACTATTCTTATACCATTGCTTCTAGTTGTGCAACTGATATCTTATATGCTAAAATGACTCGTATTTCCTTCTACACTTCTGCCATAGTGTATGGATTTTTCATCATCTTCCTTTTCTACTCATGGTTCTACTCATGTTATTGATGGTGTTATTGGATATGTTAATAGGTATGATGTTGTACTCTATGCTACCGCTATTAGGTATTGGATTGCTTAATAAATGAAATAAACAACTTGTGCTACTGGTCTTCCTTGAAAAATTGACTCTACATCTACTGTTGTTGGGTGTACTTCTTAGTAAACTGCTTTTGCGTCTATTGTAACATCCCTAGTTTTAATCCCTATAAATTATAATGTAATTGTGAAAATGTGATTTAGGCTCATGAGTCGGTATGTCTTAGACTAAAGAGCTCGTGTTGATCAGTATGGCCAAGGTTCGAGCTATGTAAATTGTATAATGAATTATTAATAAAATAATCGTTGGCTGCAATACAAGGGGGAAAATAATGATGCAAGGGATATGATTCTAAAAAAGAGGGGGATAAATAGGAATCCAAAGAAAAACCCATGTCATTTTCCTAAGTTAATGTAGCTCTACCATCTAATCATTTTTTGACTTATGAAACAATCGATCATTGAATGCATGCAAGCGGTTGGGTGAGGAAGCCATCTCATCTAGTTATTAAGTGCATGGGAATGAGTAGGATCAACCCTAGGAAATGTGAGAGTCAATATGCATGGGAGAAAAGGAAATTCAAATGGGAAATGAGACATTTTTTTTACATGCTGATTTTGGGAAGCAAGAGCAAAGTCAGGTGTTGGGAAAGAGATAAAGCCATGTTGTAGTGTAATGTTCCTAAGCCAATTTTTTTTCTCGGAACACTACTTGTTTATTGTTTTCTATGTTTGTTCATGTGTTTGCAGGTGTACTCATGAAGATGTGCATTTGGACTACTTAATTTTGATTTAGAAATTGATATGAAGAATATAAGAATAAACAAGATAAGAGATATAAAGAATACCAATATAGAACCAACAATGTCAGATATGACCTTTATTTAGATAGTAAGAAGATCCTGTATATGAGAGATTTACAGATCTGGAAGAAAGTCCCAATAATATCAAAATAGGTTGCCAGCCGATACAATAATAATAAAAATATAAAGAGTGCCTCCCAAAGGCTATTTGAGAAGAGATCCAAGCCTCCCAAGGCCACCAACAAGAAATCTCAGACTGAAGATAATAAGACCCCATCAATACTCTGCAAAAACCCTCCAACTAGCTGAGTTGGGCCTTGCTCTGGATGTTTCTAAACCCTCAAGTTTCGACCCTCCCTTTTCTGACCTCCAAATCCCTCCAAACTCTCCCAGAATGTAGATCGGCCTGATAGAAACCTATGTACCAAGTCTCAAGATGATATGAGAAGTTATTCTCCTCCAACTAGGCAACCCCTAAACTGGATTGTGCCCTCCTCATTTGATTAAGTCAAGGAGAATTTCTTCTCCCCCCTAGGATCCTCCAAATGCCACCAAAATATACCAGAATGTAGATTGGTCCAATTATACCAAGATGATGAAGTCTCAAGTCAATATATGTAGATCCGAGTCACAAAACACTGAAAAACTCTTTCTGCAATGCGCCCTTCTCTTCTCCAATTCATGCGAAGCTTCCAGAAATAATCTGCAAGGATAATATCCTCCAGAATAGACCAAGAGTGATTCCAGGGACCCTACAAAGGGAATCTAGGTGATACTTTTCCCAAATGCCTTCTCCTTTCTCCAGATCGAATCAATCTTTCCAAGATGGTGCGCCCCCCTAGCTAGAAACCCCCTAGGTTGCGCACTAGCCTGAAATATTCTTGTAGAACAAACCTGCAACACTATAGAATGGTGTGGGAGGATTATTTCACCCCTGGGACCAAGCCTGGATCAAGAAAGGTGGGATATTTCACCGCCAAGTTGATCTCTAGGGTTTTAGACTCAAAATCCTAAAAAATGATTGTTCTCAAGAGATCCAATGCAAATAAGATAATAATCTAGAATCAATAAGGAGTGCGCCCTACCCTTTCCTTTATATCTCCAGTCTATTCCTCCATTGAGTTAGTTAAACCCTAGGGTTAACTCTAATCCTAACTCATCTTTTTATTTCTTTCATTGAGTTACCCTTTTTCACACAAAGTCAACTTATCTTTAGAATATTATGTTTTATGGTTGAATTTGTCCCCAATATGTCTGAGACTACAGTCTAGTGGGGAAATCTATTCTATTGAGTCTCTCCAACCCTCTTCATCAAGAGGTGGGGGAAATTACAGTCTCCCCTACTATAAATTTCTTTCCCACAAGCAATTCTGAACCTGTCTCCTGGATCAACTTCTCCCCTTCCCAAGTGGAATCCTCCATAGGTAGATTCTTCCGCTTAACCAGATATTCTCTAATGATTCTTTTCCTAAGCTTTCTATCCCTGACTTCAAGTATCTCCTCTGGTATCAATACCAATTGTACTTCTTCATCCATAGGTGGTAGTTTCTCAATATGAGTGATATGCTTGGCCCTCTTCAAACATGAAACATGAAAGACATTATGTATTTTGTTTCCCTGTGATAGATCCAACTCATAAGTCACGACTCCTACCCTCCTGTTGACTCTGTATGGACCACATAAATGAGGTTGGAGATTCTATGCACCACTTCTCTTAATGAATGGATGTCTGTACGGTTGGAGCCTCAAATATACCAAGTCACCAACCTCAAAGGTGCACTCAACCCTTTTCTTGTCTGCCTGCACCTTCTGTTGATTATGTTCCCTCTGTAGTGGTCCTTCAATTCTCTAAGGATGTCCTAACTCTGTTGAATCTAGTCCTGAACCATGGGAGCCCTGTTGTCACCGAAGGAAATCTCTACAAATGAGAGAGGGTCATAGTTTTATAAGGCCCTAAATGGTGGCAAAGCAATGGACATATGATGAGTGGTGTTGTAACAATATTCCCCCATGTGAATCCATTTAACCCATGCTTTTTGATGCTCTGCTGCGTAATTCATGAGGTAGCCTTCAACCCATTTGTTGACTATCCCTGTCTAGCCATCCATCTAAGGGTGATAAATGGTACTAGGTGTGAGGGTCATACCCACTAGCCTGAAGAGATCCTGCTAGAAAGTGCTCATGAACCTACTATCCTTGTCACTCACTATGATTTTGGGCAACCCATGCAATCTAAAAAATTACCTGAAGAATAGGTTTGCAACCTGTGCAACACTGAAATCTTTGGCAATGGAAAAAAAGTGTGCAAACTTTGTTAACCTGTCTACCACTATGAAAATGCAGTCTTTTCCCTGAACCTTGGGCAACCTTATGAGGCAATCCATGGATATGATTTCCCACTTGTGTTTCAGAATGGGAAGTGGCTGTAGTAGTCCTACTGGATGAGTGTGTTCATCTTTGTTGGCCTGGCAAGTGCTGCACTCCTTGATGTGGCTCATCACATATTCTTTTAAACCATTCAAAGAAAACCTCTCCCGTACTTGTCTGTATGTCTTGATGAATCCTTGATGCCCTACTACTAGTGAATCATGGCATGCCTATAACACCTTGGCCTTGAAGGTTGATTCCGGGATCAAGAAAATTCGATCCTTGTAGTACATGATGTCATCCAAAATTTTGAAATTGTCATCTAGCACCTGTCCATCCATTACTTCGCAAGCGAATTTGTTCTTTGAATATTCCACCAAGAGGTGGGCTTTCCAATCCACTGAAATATCGGTCATGGAATAAAATGATGGTCTTCTAGATAAATCATTTGCTACCATGTTATTTTTCACTTTGAAAAATTCTATATCAAAGTCATATTCCTGGATTTTTCTCACCCACTTATGTTGCCTTTCATTCAAGTCCTTCTAATCTAGGAAGTACACGAGGAAGTTGTGATCTTTTCTCACTGCAAATTTTCCCCCAACTAAATACTTCCTAAACTTAGTGAATGCATGCATGATGGATAACATTTTTTTTTCATAGATGGTGTAGAGGAGCTCAATACCTCTCAACTTTCGGCTTTCATAGACAATAGGGTGCCTATTCTGCATAAGTACTGCTCCAATGCCTTCCCCTGAGACATCACACTCTACTGTGAAGCGTTGTGAGAAATATGGTAGGGCCAATACTGGGCATTTACTCATCACTTTCTTCATTTTTTCAAAGGTGGACTATGCTTCTGTGTTCCATTTGAATTCCCCCTTCTTGGTCAAATCGGTCAAAGGTGTGCAAAGTTGAGAATTTTTTTTGACAAGCTTCTTGTAATAGCAACAGATGCCCGAAAACCCCTTCAACTCTGTGAGTGTCCTAGGTGTGGGCCAGTTAAGGATAGCTTGTATCTTTTATTGGTGTACATGTACTCCCTTCACTCCAATGATGTGTCCTAGATAAATGACCTCTATCATCCCAAATTTATATTTGGACTCCTTAGAATATAAAGATTGCTCCTTCATGATATCCAAAATCTGTTCCACATGTTGAAGGTGCTCCTCCCAAGTTTTGCTATACATCATTAAATCATCAAAGAAGACTAATAAGAAATTCCTTAGCTGCTTGTTGAACAAATGATTCATGCATGAATTGAAGGTGGTTGGTGCATTAGTCAGCCCAAAATGCATGTCTAGAAACTCATAGTGTCCATAGTGACACCAGAAACCAGTCTTGGAGATATCTTTCTCCCTCATTTTTATCTGATGATAGTCGAAGAACAAGTCAATCTTTGTGAAATATACTGCCCCATGGAGCTCATCCAATAGCTCATCAATCCTTGGGATGGGGTATCTATTTTTGATTGTCTTCTTATTTAGAGCCCTGTAGTCAATACACATGTGCATCATCCCATATTTCGTTTTTACCAACACTACTAAATATGCAAATGGACTAGAACTTGGCCTGATGTGGCCCATATCCAACAACTCCTTATTGGCATTCTCAATTTCATCTTTGTATTTCTTGGGATTCCTGTAGGGAGTGGTGATGACCGGTTTGCACCCTTCTCCAATTCTATGATGTGATCAAACCCCCTATCTCATAGTGCCCTTGGTGGTATAGGCTCAAAGACCTTGTTGTGCCTATTCATGATTTTCTTGATCTCTGGTACGTACTGTGTTTCCTCCTTATTGTCTGCCTTTGATGATATTTTACATTCTATTGCATAAACGATGTCTTCTCTCCTGAATATGGCCTCCATGCATTTTGTTGTCACCACCCTTGGTTTGTTTCGTGTCATACCCCTGAGAACCACCTTTTTCCCAGTTTCTTATGTGAATGACATTTCCATGGTTTTGTAATTTGTGGTTATTGGCCCCAATGTACTAAGCCACTGTACTCCTAAGATGATGTCGATGTCTGGAAGGTCCATAACATAGAAATCCTCTGCTAAATAATGCCTACCTAAAGTAAGTTTCATTCCCAGAATGTACCCATAACAGTGCATGGTGTGCCTCCCTCCTACCTCCACATGAAATTCCTCAAACTCAACTCTCGGTAAGTGCCTTCTTTGCAGTAAAGATGAGTCAATGAATTTGTGTGAGGCACCTCCATCAATGAGAACTGAGACCTTATGCCCTTGTAGCACTCCCCTCATCCTAAAGGTGTTGAATTTAGGTA
This sequence comes from Picea engelmannii, assembly GCA_009831015.1. Lineage (NCBI taxonomy): Eukaryota > Viridiplantae > Streptophyta > Pinopsida > Pinales > Pinaceae > Picea > Picea engelmannii. Next base: position 76,382 of record ML788520.1, on the reverse strand, counting down.
CCCTGCTGTTGGATGCAATTGTCACCTTCTCATCTGTTGTAAGGTCGTGACTTGCATATTCCTCTTCTTCCTATGTTGGGTTTTCGGCCTCCATGTTCTCAAGGTGGCCAAAATATTCATCCTCCTCATCATATGAAGTCACCTCAATGCAGTGGGATTTTCCCTTACCCATGCACTGATGCGTTGTGCCCCATGGTTCCTTGTAGGTGAACCACAATTTTTTCCTCCTCAATTCTCTCTTAGTGGGCTCATCCATCCTACCCCTTCCTCATTTAAACCCCCTGGGGTCTCTCCCTCCTTGGTTCATAGGATGTATTTGATCTCTTCCCCTTTGATTGGGTGGTCTAGGGGTGAATCTTGTCTTTGTTGCCAATCCCAAGTCTCTAGTCTTCCAAATGGAATCATGCAGGTTGGTAGGCTTAAAATCCTTGACTCAACCCCTTAAGGGTTCCATCAAACCTTATGTGAAGAGAATCATATGTCTTGCTTGAGACACATCCTATACCATCACTGCTAGCCTTTGGAACTCTTCTATGTAAGCCTCTAGTGATCCTGCCTGTCTGAGATGTGTGATCTCCCTAAAAGGTAGCTTTGGGTCCCCTGGTCAAATCTGTCAATAAGCCTCTGCGTGAACTTTGTATAAGACATAATTTGATTGTGACCCAATGTGGTCAACCCATGGTACCACCAATCATGAGCCTTTCCATCCAAGTACATGGTGGAAAATTTGATGGCATCCATCTCTCTGATGGGGTTACGTTGTAGGGAGGTATCCAACTTCTACACCCATGATTTTGTAGTAACCTTAGCAGATCCATCAAAATAAGGGATTTCTATCTTTCCTGCCCTATGCTCCAGTTCATAGTCGGGCCTTTGATACTGTTTCGGTTTGCACCGAAATTTGATCCCACAATACTAGTCTAGCGTGACTTGCCTTTGAAACCTTGCACTTAAGGCATGATACTTCCTGGCATGCTGCTCAAAATTGTCCTCAATCTCATCCTCATAGTTGTGTTGTGGTTGATTATCCAAGAATGTAGGTAGATAGGGCCTAGGCGTGGTCCTATTGTGTGTTTTCCCATGGGGTCCACCTGCTCCATAACTATGTCCCTCAGTGTGATAATGAGGGTTGTTCTCCTGTTGAGGTCTAGTCCCTCCATGAGATCCACTAGATTCTCTATTGGCATAAACTTCCAGACCCTTCCCTGCATGAGTCATCTGCATTAGGAGTTGCAACAACCTCTCCTAGATTTCATTCACTTTTCTCAGAGTCTTTGTCATTTCCACATGTCCCTTGCGCACTATTTCCTGGTTTTCTTGTAGATGATGCACAAGGGTGCTCTATGTCATGTTTATGGAGTGTTGCAACTCCTTGGCGAACACTTCTAGAATCTGTGGCTCATTGTCTTCACTTGATCCTTCCATTTATGCCTTTGTCTCACCTGTCTGTTTCATGTGTATGCCCATGCAAATTCCATTGAACTTCTGCAAGCGTTAATCTCCACAAGATGGGATGATCAATGCTCTGATACCACTGTAATGTTCCTCAGCCAAATTTTTTTCTCGAAACATTAACTGTTTATTGTTTGCTACATTTTTTCATGTGTTTGCAGGTGTACTCATGAAGATGTTCATTTGGAATACTTAATGTTAATTGATAAATATATATGGATCATATAATCATAAACAAGACAAGAGATCTAAAGAGCACCAGTATAGAACCAACAATGTCATATATGACCTTTATTTAGATAGTAAGAAGATCCCGTATACAAGAGATCTGCATATCTGGAAAAAAGCCCCAATAATATCAAAATGGGTTGCCAAACAATAAAATAATAATAACAATACAAATATAAGTGCCTACCAAAGGTTGTTTGAGAAGAGATCCAAGCCTCCCAATTCCACCAGCAAACAAGCTTGGACTGAAGATAAGAATACCCCTTCAATACTCTACAAAACCCCTCCAACTAGCTGAGTTGTGCCCTGCTCTGGATGTTGCTAAATCCTCAAGTTTCGTCCCTCCCTTTTCTAACCTCCAAATCCCTCCAAACTCTCTCGTAATCTAGATTGTTTTGATAGAAAACTCCGGACCAAGTCTCAAGCTGATATGAGAAGTTCTCCTCCTCCAAATAGGCAACCCCTAAACCGGATTGCACCCTCTTGGTTTGATTAAGTCAAGGAGAATTTGTTCTCCCCCTTAGGATCCTCCAAATGCCACCAAAATCTACCAGAATGTAGATTAGGCTAATCCTACCAAGATGATGAAGTCTCAAGTCAATCTATGCAGATTTGAGCCACTAAACACTGAAAACCTCTTTCTGTAATGTGCTCTTCTCTTCTCCAATTCATGCCAAGCTTCCAGAAATAATCTGCAACGATAATATCCTCTGGAATAGACCAAGAGTAATACCAGGGAGCCTACGAAGAGAACCCATGTGCTACTTTTCCCAAATTCCTTCTCCTTTCTCTAGATCGAATCAATCTCTCTAAGATGGTGTGCCCCCCTAGCTAGAAACTCCTTAGGTTGCGCACTAGCCTGAAATCTGCTCGTAGAACAAAACTGCAACACTGTAGAATGGTGTGGGAGGATTATTTCACCCTCGAGACCAAGCCTGAATCAAGAAAGGTGGGATCTTTCACCACCAAGTTGATCTCTAGGGTTTTAGACTCAAAACCCTCAAAAGTAATTGTGCTCAAGAGCTCCAATGAAAATGAGATAATAATCTAGAATGAATAAGGAGTGCACCTTGCCCGTTCCTTTATAGCTCCAATATATTCCTTCGTTGAGTTAGTTAACCCCTAGGGTTAACTCTAATCCTAACTCATATTTTCTTTTCTTTCGTTGAGTTACCCTTTTTCACACAAAGTCAACTTATCTTTAGAATATTATGTTTTCTGGTTGACTTTGTCCCCAATATGCCTTAGACTATAGTATAGTGGGGAAATCTAAACCACTGAGTCTCTCCAACCCTCTTCATCAAGAGGTGGGGGACATTACATGTAGCCATGACATAGTTTTTAAAATCATGTTTTTAGGACAACAAGTGGGAGATGGGTGCTAAAAAGGATAACTAGCTCTACGGTGTATGAGAACAACCATGAAAGGGCTAGTTTTATGCTGAAAATGTGGGTTGTGTGCTTATAATATAGGTTGTAATCCTGTAAGTAAGATATTTCCTCGCCAACCATGTGCATTGGTTCCTTATAGGGAAGTGGGAAGGCTCAGGGGACTGTGTGGTAGAGAAGGTGTTTCCCTTTCCTTGAGTTGTATAGGTTGAGGAGAAAGATGAGTTTTTTATTGCTAAGTGTGGAGAGTGGACAACTAAGAGGGATAGAACTCCTTGCAGACTCACAACCTCAGCTCAGAATTGGCTCGATGTTGAAAGAAAAATATTAGTAATTCCTATGGCTAGGAGGAACGTACTTCGTATTTTTCCCATTAAAAGATATTTTTTTTTTTTTAATATTTAATCATGTTTATTTCACTGTGTAAATGATTAGTTGAAAGTTGTTGTGTTTTCTTGAATGGTTGCATTCATGTTTTTAAATATGATTTTAGATGCATGACAAAAATTATGGGCCTCCTTCCTCTTGGTTTATTTTATATGTGTGGGATGTTTTTAATTTATTGAGGGTATTTTTACAGTTGATATGAGAAAAAACTCATTTTCTATTGTAATGGGTATGTTACATCTACCTCTTCGTATGCTAGTAGTACTAGATAAGCAACTACATCTTGATCACTAAGTTGTTTGTCAATTTATTCATTAAATCTTAAAAGCTTTTCTCAAAAGTTATTACAACTTATTCTTATTAGGAGGTAATGAAATAGAAGCATAGTGTTTGTGGGGATAATGTCAACTATAATACAAGTCATGTCATCCTCCACTCTCTTTGTTCTTAATGCATCCTAAAAAATGATAGAGAAATTTGGATTTTTCAATATTAATTCAACAATATAAATAAAAATGCATTAACCTCTGTTTTTCAAGATATAATATGAAATAAACAAAGTAAATGATAGTACACATAATGTCAAAATTCTATATATATAAATAACAGACATAATAATAGTATAGTGTTTGTTTGAAAGTCTAAAATAATAGTATAGTGTTTCTTTGAAAGTCTTCCAAAGGAGTCAACAATATAAATAAAAATGCATTAACCTCTGTTTTTCAAGATATAATATGAAATAAACAAAGTAAATGATAGTACACATAATGTCAAAATTCTATATATATAAATAACAGAGATAATAATAGTATAGTGTTTGTTTGAAAGTCTAAAATAATAGTATAGTGTTTGTTTGAAAGTCTTCCAAAGGAGTCCATATTGGGAAACCTCCTTTGAGATGATGTCAAGAAAATTAAGAAAAAAACCATTATGAAAAAACTCCTTTGAGAAAGGAACCCATTCTGAAAAAAAACTCCTTTGAGATGATAACAAGACATAATAAAAAGGGAAACCTCCTCTAAAATGATCAACGGATATAATAAAAAGTATTGTTCCCATGCCCTCATTCTCTCCACACTAACTTTAAAATTGTTACCCTCACCAAAGATAACTATGATGTGCCAAAGATAGCTATGATGTGAGGTCACTTGCTAGAGTCAATGGTGCCCATTACCATTTCTTCATCCACTGGGCCCACTTCCGACTAGGTGATTCTCTCACATCCATCCTGCGGGGAATTTTCTTTAAAATTGTTACCCTCACCAAAGATAACTATGATGTGCCAAAGATAGCTATGATGTGAGGTCACTTGCTAGAGTCAATGGTGCCCATTACCATTTCTTCATCCACTGGGCCCACTTCCGACTAGGTGCTTCTCTCACATCCATCCTGCGGGGAATTTTCTTTGCGGTGTGATGTGCATTTTAGGAGTTTTTTTTACTTTTACTATGCTCAAAAAATAACTACAAATATTAAATGCAAATTTAAATTTATCCTCACCATCTCTATGTCTTGTCAAGATCAGTGTTGGACATTGAGCACCATGGATTCTTGTTTATTATCAATGCAAATTTAAATTTATCCTCACCATCTCTATGTCTTGTCAAGATCATTGCTGGACATTGACCACCATGGATTCATGTTTATTATCAAGGTATAATATTTTATAAAATATAATTTTATATCAAATTCAATTGTCATTTTAACAATTTTACTGAAATAATTAAATATATTTCATTATTTTCTTATATTTTATATTAAAAAAATCTAAATTTAAATTACGATTAATGGTCAAAATACCTCACACATGACATTTTTTCCATCAGTTTTTGATAAATTCCAAGCCCGCCGACCATCTTGAAAAATAACGTACTCCAAAGAAAAATAAAAGTTTAAAGTATGATTAACATTGCTAAGCAGTCAAATGACTGACAATTTTTTCCATTGAATTCCAATTGTACCCCAAAGAAAAATAGAAGTGGAAAACAGATTTCAAGTTTAAAATATGATTAACATTGAAGTGGAAAATATATTTCATGTTTAAAATATGACTAAAATTGGTGAGCAGTCAAAAAGAATGGTGAGCAGTAAAAAGGAAACAGTTGAACAATAGATTTCAACGTGCTTCTCTCAATCATATGTTGTCGAATCTGAGGGACTGGGATTTCACTATTAAAACCGGAAAACAGGTTGGAAGACGATTTATCAATAATAACAAGATTTTCTTCAATTTTTTTTTCATATGTTTATGTCAATCTAATGTGGTTTTGACTAGAGTTCAAAACAATCTTAGGTAGCCTCTTGGCTTCCATGTTATTTATTTTGTTCTTGTACATTAGGTACCTAGTCATAATAGTGCTCTCAATGGAGGAAATAATTGCTTCTACTAGGATAGGTTAGGGTGTATTGTCTTTAATTTTGAGACTATAAGTTAGAAAACACTATTGAATTTTCTCTATCTTTCTCCACAATTCTCTAGAAATGCTACAACCAAACCTAGTATTTTTTATGGGGAGGGTAGAATAGGGTGTTTTTCCTTTAATTTTGATATTATAAGTTACAAAATACTTTTATATTTGTTTTTTATTTCTCCATGATTATCTAGTCTATATTGAAACCTTAAAATTCACAACCATATAAGATAACACTAGTGATGTGAAACTCAAATAAGAGTTTCTTCTTGTCCCATAGCCACAAATCTAAGATATTTATAAGAGGTCACTTCTTCCGAGTGATAATTATTATACACAAAATTAAAGTAAGTGATATGTTTGGATTTAATTATCATAACCTTCTTTTTGTGAGTGTTAGCAATCATACCCATACTAAAACAAAAATTCTTAAGAATCATACCCATATAATATAATAGGGGGAAATAATTAATCTTAATAAGAAAATTAAAATATAAATCAAAATAAAATAAATTATAATAAATAAATAATTAAAAATTAAATTAGAATAAAAACTCATACACAATTTATTTACAATAAATTTAAGATGAGTATGAAAACTCACACTATAAAAAAATTAAATCTAAAAATACATAAAAATTTATTATCAAAATGTTCTACATGTAATATTCACTATTATGTTATTGTGATATTAATGTAAATATGAAGAGTTATAAGTGATAGAAAAAATCATCCTTTATGTAAGATTGTATTTATACATTTTTTATATTAATACAAAAAACAACATTGGAGTTCCAAGTTCTCACAATGTCTAACCGGACAATGGTATAAAAGTTGAGATAACTTCATGATTTGATTCCTTGGGGTTTTCTTTCCCCCATCCTGCAAAAACATCTTTAACTGTCCCTCTACCCTCTCAGGCTCTCGTAGATTTCAGTCTGTGTTCCAATCTGCAAACCCCCCACCATTCATTCCAGTTTGCGTTCCTCTAGGGTTTCTCCTCACACAAACAATACGACCATCTCCTAGTCTTTTTTTCGCTGATATCACACCCAACATATTACTCCTTTTGTCCTCTCTCCATGGTTGGCACACCCTCCACTTCACGCATACCCTAACGACTACTCTCACACAAACCAAACGAGTGCTCTCACGCAAACCCTAACGACTGTTTTCTTATCACCTCGAATCTTCCACTACCCATCGATTCAACCCTAATCTCTAATTCGTGGCGGTCTCCTATCTCTCGGGTGGCTCTTTAATCCCATCGAATCTAGTGTCTCCTATCTCTGGATTGGCTTATTCTAATGTTTTAATCTATGTCCCGATAGACGATTTCTCTTATTCTTAGTGTCTCTTATCTCTAGGCTGGCTCTCTAAGCCCATCGATTGTCTAGCCTGGTATTATGGCTTCGCTCATCGATAACTATGCTGACGCTTGCAAAAATAAAACCCTACGCACACCTAGTAACTAATACGACCCACATAAAAACCGCACGCCGATTCCATGCCCGTCGATTATAAATCSGWYTTGAGCATAAGCATTTGACATATACATATGAATTTTAAYCAGGCGATGTGAAGAGAAACAACTCTTGCTTACCAAATGYATTTGACATAWATATATGAATTTTAATCAGGCGATGTGAAGAGAAACAACTCTTGCTTACCAAATGGGTTCTCTCAATGAGATAATGAAGATGAGATAACATGTGCTATAATACGGGTTCTCTCTTGCCTCCACGTTGATCGACGACAGWTCTGCTTGCTAAAGTACCACTTCCTTTATGGTCGWGGGTTCGTAKTATGTAAGCAGAAGTAAAGAAATGTCAAAATATTTTTATATTATTGACCTGTCTCTTTGGTTCGCTCCCTTGCAAGCCTTATTGGTTTCAGAAGATGCATTTTCTCCTCTCCATTGTCAGTGTGGTGTTGACTGGAAAAGAGAACTACATAGAATGATTCAAGAATATCAAAAGCACATCCATATTCAATAACCTATGGAAAGGCATTTTGAAGCAACAACAGTCCTTAGATGAATATGTCGCCTCCAAATCAATGTGGAAGCTCTCCATTGTCACTGTGGTGATGACTCGAAAAGAGAACTACATAGAATGATACAAGAATATCAAAAGCACATCATCTTCAATAACCTATGGAAAGGCATTTTGAAGCAACAACAGTCCTTAAATGAATATGTCCTCCAAATCAATGTGGAAGAGTAGTAGACAAGGTAAAGACCAATCATTCCAACATCAAACAAAGAACGTGTTATATGGGAGGACAAACACTAAACCAAATCAATGTGGAAGAGTAGTAGACAAGGTAAAGACCAATCATTCCAACATAAGAACGTGTTATATGGGAGGACAAACACTAAAAATCATATGCTATCATCTCTCCTAAAGTAAGTGAAAAGGTGAACCATCATATTTATTTTATTAACAAATCCTATAGCTCATGTAATTAATGGTGAAGCTCTTTAACCTAGAGTTGAAGAATGATGACCCTATGGATTTAGCTTCATAAATAAAATCCATAATTAATGACATTGAGGAAAATCGAGTGAAAATAGATCTCCCTCTCACAACATTCATTAAGGCAAAGGTCCATCCTACACATTCTCACTATCTTGAATCACTGGAAGAAATTGGTCAAATGAAATCTATATCATTTGACAAGATGATGGAGAAAGTTGCAGACCGTGAGAAACTCTTCGAAAAGAAGTCATCTCATTCAAAGAAACAAAAGAAGAGGTGGAAGAAATACTTTCAAAGGTAAGGGGAGTAGACACAACCAAGGTGATAGATCCAATCTCCACTCTGTAACTGTTGCAAAAATAATGGGTCAAATGAAGCATATGACTGCAAAGTTCCATGGGATAAGATCTAAAAAGATAGACAAAATATGAAAGAGGACAACTTTAGAAATACACTCTATGGAAAGGTGCATGGATTCTTGAAACATGAACAACATCCCACATGACATTTCAAAGATACTTCTTTGAAGAATTCATTGACAATGTGGATGACATAATGTATTTTGTAGATAAGGCGTGTCTCAAACCTTCAGGAATGGGCAACATTATAATTAACTTGCATGGATTCCTAGATTTTCTTATGCATAATGTTCTCTATTTTCCTCAGATGCAAAGGAACTTGCTGTCTCTTGTGAACATTTGACAACAAGGCACTCTGTTCATATGTTCATATGTTCAGTGGAAAATTTTAAATACAGAAGAATTGTGACAACATGGTTGTCATGGTTGGAATAGAAGATGGAAGATTGATGAAGCTGAATGGGACATTTTCCCATACACAAAAGGATGCATACCTCTCTCATCACAATGAAGGTATAATGCCATCTAGTCTTTTTTGGCATGCTATATTTGGCCATATTAACTATGACAATCTTTGTTTGTTGAGAAAGAATGGTGTTTCTAGTTTTCCTACTATTCCTAGGAAATTGAACGAATGTAATGTTTGTATCCTTGCAAAGTATATCAAACATCCATTTCATGATTCTACTTTAGTAGCATGTAGAAAACTTGAACTAATTCTTTCTAATTTGTGCATCCCTATGCATGTTCCTTCTACAAATGGAAATAACTATATCGTGTATTTTATTGATGATTACACTAGGATATGTTCGGTATAGTTGTTGAAATATAAATCAAAATCTTTTGAAACTTTTAAAATTTTCATGTATGGATTCAAAATGAAGCTCAATATCATAATAGCTCTCTTCACATTAATAGTGGAAAATAATATACATCTAATGAATTTGAAATCTACCTTCGCCATCATGGGGTCAGGCATCAAACCACAATTCCATACAATCCTCAATTGAATGGTGTAACTAAATGAATGAACATGACACTTGTAAATATGGTTCATTCCATGATGTTTTTCAAAAATGTAAAATTGTTGGTTTGGGATGATGTAAATTTATATGCAATTTATGTGAAAAACATGTGTCCATCTCATGCTCTTAAAAACAACACTTCTTATGAAATGTGGTATGGACGTATTCCTTTGGTGAGGCATATTAGGGTCTTTGGTTCCACGTGCTATGCCTTGATTCCTATGGAGAAAATATGTAAGCTTGATGCAATGAGTCAAAAGTGCATCTTCTTGGGGTACTCAAATTCCACCAAGGGGTATTGTCTTTATGACAATACAAACAAGACATTCGTCCTTTCGAAAGATGTAATATTTCCTCAATCCTCCAAGAAAGTAGATACTGTTGAGAGATGTTGAGAGACATCTTGATCCTCTAGAAAAATTCACTTGTGTAAAGACATATCATGAATTTGATGATTATATTCCACATGTTGAAGGGGGGATCCTCATATTGGGTCAATATTTGGAATCTCCTTTTGAAACACATATTCCCCACATGAAGAGGTTCCTACTACTTCATTAGAGCCTGAAGTTCATTTGGATGATGTGATTGAAAGGATTGAAAAGCTAAGGCTTGATGAGAAATCAACACTATCTCAATCAGCTCAGAAACCTGGACCATCTAAGAAACGTCCACCAAAATGGCTCATAAAAACACTTAAAAGTGTTCATCCATATGAGGTCGGAAATATAGGAACTAAAAATTCCTAAAGAGAAGATGGAGGAAATGAAGATAATTCAAACTCAGGTGATGTAGATGAAATGGTTTTTTCATATGATTGTGACTTGAGTTTATCTACTAACCATGAACTAACTTTCCTTAAAGAAGTCACTTCTCATGATGAATGGAAAGAATCCATGTAGAAGGAATATGGTGCTCTCATCAAGAATGAGACATGGAATTTCGTGGATCCTCCCTTCAGAACCAAACCAATCAGATACAAGTGGGTATTCAAGAACAAATACAAATCATATGGCTCACTTGACAAGCACAAAGAAAGGTTCAAGGAAAAATTATTTACATAGAAAGAATGTGTTCATTATGAGAAGACTTTTTCCTCCACAACAAAATGGGATACCATCAATGCTCTATTTTCCATGGCAACACATAATGGATGGAAAATTCATCAAATGGATGTGGAGACTTATTTCTTGAATGGAGACTTGAAAGAGAATATTTTCATGTCTGAGCTAGAAGGATTTGTTGTTAAGGGATAAGAACTTAAGGTATGTAAGTTCATCAAATCCTTATATGGCCTGAAACATGCAATGAGAGCATGGTATGAAAATTTAATTAAGCATCTTTGAAATTGAATTTCAAGAATTTCAATCTTGACGATGCAACTTTGTTTGCCAAGAAAGTTGGCAAAACAATTGTATATCTTGAAGTATATGTAGATGATCCGTTGATAACACAGAACAATGACAGCTACATTGCATCCATAAAAAAAGAGTTGAAGAAAGACTTTGAGATGGAAAATTTGGGACATCTTCACTACTATTTGGGAATTGAGGTGATTCAAAATCTAAGATGCATATTCATATCCTAGAAGAAGTACATTGGAGAATTGTTGAACAAGTTTGACGTGGCAGAGTGAAATCTTGTTTCTACTGCAATGGAACCGAATTTCAAAATCACATTAAAAACACATCAAAAGAAGGGAATGAATTTGAGGATGCAACCAAGTATAGACAACTTGTGGGAAGTCTTATTTATCTTACTACCACTAGACCATACATTTGATTTGTTGTTGGGATTCTTTCTAGGTTCATGCAAAAACATTGTGAAGGACATTAGTCTGCTACAAAAAGAGCTCTAAAATACTTAAGGGAACTCAATATTTTTGACTTAGGTACTCTAAGGTGGATGACTTCAACCTAATCGGATATTCTGATTTAGACTTTGTTGGAGATAAGGAAAATGGAGTGCCAACTTCAGGCTATCTCATGAGTCTTGGATCAATAACTATCTCCTAGAGATCACGTAAAGAGCTAGTTCCAACAGATTCCACAACAGAGAAAGAATATGTGGCGGCTGCAGAAACAACGAAGGAGATTGTGTGGCTGCTAGCATAGGAAAATACTTGAATATTTGCAGGAGAAACAAGTGAATTCTACTCCTCTTCTAGTTGACAATACTTCTGCAATCAAGTTGGCGAAGAATCTCATATTCCATGATCAAATTAAGCACACCAACAAAAAAGTATTACTTGATTTGATATCATGTACAGACCAAGACTATTCACTCGAGACATTGTTCCACAAATGAGCAAATTGCAAATATCTTCACCAAAACATGAAGATTTTTTTTTTGAAAAGTTCATAATGATGCTTGGACTCACAAACACCCCTTTAAATTAAAGGGTGAATGTTGGATACATAATCCTTGAGATTGCGTTATTGTAATATTAATGTAAATATGAAGAATCCTAGATGATAGGAAGAATCATGGTTAAGGAAGACCAACACTCACTTAAATTGTATTTATACACCTTTTATATTAATGCAAAGCACAACAATGGAGATGCCTAACCTAACACAAACTAAAAATTCTAAAATAAAAATTTATAACAAATTTAATAATCATTTTAACAATTTATTAAAATAATTAAAATATTTTTTTATTTTCTGATATTTTATAATGAATAATCTAAAATTAATCTATGCTTAATGGTAAAAAATTCCACACAACTGACATTTATACCATAAGTGACATATTTTCGATCAAATTTCAACCCTAACTGTACACCAAAGAAAAACAAAAGTGGAAGACAGATGTGATTAACATTGGTGAGCAGTCACAAAGAAACCACTGAACAATAGCTTTCAGTCCATTTCTCTCAATCATATGTTCTCAAATCAGAGGGACTGGAATTTAACTTTTCAATCCGGAAAACAGCCTCGAAGACGATCTATCAATAAGAGCAAGACTTTCTTCAACTTTGTTCATATGCACATTCCTGGTCATCCACGAGTTTCATCTCTTATTGAGCTCCTACGATCCTATAAATATGTCCACAAACCTCATAGTTTTGTCATTCAATCAAATTGCTGAGATATAGTTTCATTGTGTTTGCCTAAATTATTTTGTTCCATAAGCATTTGGAACAATGCCTTCAGTTTATGGAAGTGCTCGCAGCAAGCTTCCTAATTGGGGTAAACATTTTCTTATAGTCCAGAGCGTTGCAGAACTTGGGAAGAAGCAGAAGGAAACAATACCAGAAAGATATATCAGAAAAGAAGAAGAAAGAATGATACCGACGTCAATAATATTTTGTCCTGCAATCCTTTTGAAAGCTTGGCCATGTCAATGTCTGATCGTCAGCTCGACATCCCCATCATTGGCATGGCCAAGCTCTCAAAAAGATTGTAGAGAGAACAACAGATTAAGAAGGTTAGCCAGGCTTGTGGATAATGGTGCTTCTTCCCTGCTCTATTCAATTAATTCCAATGGATAGCTGTGCAACAAATTCCACCTGGTGCTTCTTCCCTGATGACCAATGGACAGCTGTGCAACAAATTCCACCTGTTCAGGTTATAAAAGTTGGAAACTTAATATAGGTAAACTTAAGATCATTACAGGTTAATTACGCCGATATCCTTACTTTGTTGTAGAAACGTTTTACTTAATACCATGTAATTGATTTTTCACGTTAAGAGCATAGAACATCGAACAGTGACAAACAGTTGCAGGCCCAGGATGTCTGTTGTGGTCTTTTATACTCCTAGAATCAAAGCAGAGATCGGTCCTACACCATAACTTATTGATCAAACTCATCCATACTTGTTCATGAATTTTATACTTCAAGACAAATATACTTCCAGACATAATATACTTCAAGACAAATAGAGCAATTAATGGCTTGTTTAGGTCTTTTCATATACATCGTGTAGCGAGGACTCTAGTTCTTGTACACAATAAAGTATATGCCATGACACCTGAAAATTGTTCGCTTTTCATCATCGGTTAGACCTGGAAGGTTTGTCTTCTTTCTCATGTTCTTAAAGTCCTTAATGATAACCAGTAGGTTGAACCAAAATTTTATTCGTGTAATTTTGAATAAGAGAAGTGTAAGCGTTATATTATATGATTAGGTATTATTTGAATATTTTTGGGTAATCATTATCGGAATCTTCTTTTATTCAAATGTGTAATTTTGTTTATATGATTTGGGTTTTTTTAGATTTTTTCCCTCTAATTATTATTATTGGAATCTTGCTTATCTAAAATTGTATTTTCTGTAATTTTGGATTTGAGAAATGTGAACTTTATTTATGATTTGGGTTTATTTAAATTTTTTTGAATTTTTTTATTGGAATTTGGTTATAAAAGTTTTGTAGTTTTCAATTGTTGAATTTGTATTTTTAATTGTAAATATGGATTCAACATCTTCAAAATATTCTATTACATTTTGGATTGTGCAATATCAACAATTAATATTTATTAAACTAACTATTGTTCTAAAATTTTAACCAAACTATAGACAAAAATTATCCAAAAAGATTGTTTTTTTTTTCTCAAATTATAGTAAGTTTAGATTACATGTTTGGAACTATCAAATCACTAAAAAAAGTTTAAACACTCTAATATTTATAATGTCTTGTTGACGGGCGAAATTGACCGTCGGCGAGTCTGGTCTGGGGTTGTCTAAATAATCCAAGCCGTTTGGTGTAACTCGTTACGGGTTTAATGGCTTCATTAGCCAATATAAGAATCCTAAAATAAACGAATAAAAAAGAAAAATAAGTAACTAATTACCAAACACTATATATGTATGTACATATGTTCTAATGTAATTGTAGTAGTTGTATTTAAATAAAAGGTATACAAGTCTTGTTTATTTACATGATTTACAAGCTATAAGTTTTAATTGAAACTTACAAAAATCAGTGTGAAAAATGATCGCTTATAAAGAAAACACACAAAAATATTTATTGTTTTTCTTTTATAAATTTAAAGAATCTTGCAAAAACGTTAATGAAACATAAACATGTGGATAGTCAAAGCTGAACCATACATTCTAGTTTCAATGATATGTAAATGACAGAAAAATACAAAGAAGGTGAGGTGTATCCAAGCATCTGCATGAGTGGTGAACATCCAACTGTCATGTCCAAGAGAGAAATCTGCAATGAACCTTATGACTGTTCTAAATAAATTCAGAACATGTATTGACAACTTAGGTTTTAATGACAGAAAAGGAAACAAAAACATAAACGTGTGATCTCATAATTATACATGATTACAGCAAGATAAATCTGGAAGCAATCTATTCATTTTATCATTCAATTTAAAACTCAAAGATAAATCCCATTATTTAAATCGAAGATATAATCACAGCATTTGTATTTTGATGAAGCAAATGATAGATGGTATTTATAATATAAACCTCCTACACATCACAAATCATTTAATCTAAAGATATGAGACCGTAACAGGATTAAAAAAAACATTAATAACAACATTATAAACAAAAGGCTAAAGCCAAAATGCATATATGTCGTTCTATTAAGTTTTTGGAATCACTTGTCCATTCTGTAGTCCTGGAAGAAATTGTTTGGATAATAGACTTTAAAGATTGGAAAAATTAATACATAAATGATAATAATTAACCATGTATTGATAAAAAAAATTAAAGATATTTAAATCAATTCATAATCAATTATTCAAAGAATATGAATATATTATATGAAAATAAAATCATTTTACTTACATGACAAAAGTCATTAAGCAACCTGGAATTCCATATTCTTCTTTGAAAATACTCGCCCATTCTCCCAAAGATTTCAGCCATCCATTACTCCATTTGAAAAGAAATAAAAAGTTTACAAAAACAATAATATACAAAAGAGAAAGGATTAAAATCCTCCTCTCCAATTCTCTGATCCTTTGGCTTTGATATTTCTCATATATTTATAAAATGAATGAATAGTCTAGGGATCACTATTAATTTCTGCCACCTGAAATTTGCCTCTAAAAGAGACCCAAATATCTTTCAAATAGTGCATTTTTTTGGGAAAATCTGTACGCGGAAAGTAAATGGGTGCATTTTGGTTCTGGATTTTCATCCGTTTCTTCAATTTCCTCACGGTTTGGCTGCAATTAGTTCTACAAAATTTCATGTCTGATCTTGACGCCTTTCCAAATTTTATCTGTTGTTGCTCATAAAATCATTTGTTGCAATCCAAAATTATTTTTGGATCAATCATCTTGAACGTGTTTGGATAATAAAATCAAGCCATGATCAGATCCGTATCAAATATTTGATAATAGAAACCTGTGAAACAAAAAGAAACCTAAATTAATAACCTAAAAATTGTGAATAAAACAAAATCTAGAAAAATCAATAATGAATTTAAACTAACTATAACTTTTAAACAAACATTATTTATAGTTTGTTTTCAAATATGATCTAGAAGCTTTAAGTTAATGAAAAAAAAATATTAATTTTAGTTTTTACAAATGATAGATAATTCTTTTATTATTATTATTTTGAAATGAGATGCAAAATGATTTTTTTTTTAATTAATTAATATCACCAAATGATTTCATGATAACAAGAAACCAACCAAGATATTATTTGATGAAGTATTGAACACATTATTCAAAATAGTCTAACTTGGTAATGAGCAAAAGAATGAACACATAATCATAATTTAAGCGAAAGTAAATATTTGATAAAAATTAGCGTTTTTGTTTAAATTGAGATTTTTATGCTCGTTTCTAACTTTGACATATACTCTTGTAATAAATATCTCATACTATACTGAATGTCTTAAGTTTGTCTCAAAGCAAGCCAAGGCATAGAACTATTTGAAAAGGTTGATTCTGTAGCTCATTTTAATTATCAAGATTCTAACAGGGGCCCTTTAAATTTTGTAAAAATATAGAGGGAGTTGTTGGGGCCCAATAAATGATGACTTACTCGGTGAAGCAGTTATCTCGGATCTGGTAATATTTCATCTTAGGAAGAAAATAATAAGACTTGAAAAATGTTTAAGCTCCCTGGAATAAATTCACTCTGAGACCATATGGTATTAGGATAAGCTCAATGTTATAACCACACAATAGAATTTTCTTTGCAGAGGATTATAACCTGAAATAATGTCTTAATCAAAAAGTCACGATGTTTATAAAAGAACTTCAATACTATTGACAGAGCCACTTGTAACATCCCACTCTGGCGCACTGAGAAAACTTATTCTTTGAGGACACTTGCTCGCAAGTGATCTGGACTTTTATGATATTAAAACATTTATCCTTGATTATGATGCGTCATGATAGATGACATGATGTTTTACTTCTTTGACATAGACATGTGCTATTGACTCAGTTTTATTAAGTGTGCAGGTTTTTGGACCTTGAGGATGCAGAGGCATCAATGGAACCCCTTGGACTTCGGATTGAGTCAGGGAGTGTGCTATTTGGGTTGATTTATTTACCGTGATATTACATTGATTTGAGGATATGATGTGGACATGTTCTGACACGTTTGTTGATGATGCAGGTTGATGATAGCTTGTCGACCAGACTCACATATGGCGTAAAGGGGCCACACACAATTACCAGATAGGTTGAGGGAGAGGTGTGGACAACAACCCTGCCACAGCCTACCAGCACTCCCGCCGTGGCTCGAACTGTAGGTTAACGATTACCTAGTTTGAGAGGATCCACGATGCCATGAGAGAAGACTGCGATAGTTGCTCACGATGATTCTATGGGGTGTGAAATAAGACGCGGGCCTTATTCCTTAGAGCCCTTAGTCTCCCACAAGTTCACATGGCGGAGTGTTGACTCCAGGGGTTATAGATGTCTACCAATCAATCAAGTTGTCGAGTGGCACCCTTGGAGCACGTGGTGCATCCTGAAGGGCACGTCGCTCAAAAGAAACACAAGAATTGGGTGGCACCCTTAGAGCACGTGGTGCATCCTGAAGGACACCTCGTACAAAAGAAATGAACGTGGCGAGTGGCACCCTTGGAGCACGTGGTGCGTCCTGAAGGGCACGTCGCATTGATGTTGATGAAGGAACAAACCTAGATGGCCCTAAGACTTTTAACACCTTAAGAAATACTTAAACAACTTCCCTAACCAAGTGTCACCCACTTAAGAATCTAAGTACTAAGTCTAAAAATTCTCTAGGGTAAAAATTTAGTCTAACCTTAAGAAAAAGACCCTAAGAATAAAAATAAAAATTTAAACAAAAACCCACTTAAGTAATAGTTTTAGTCTTCACAATTTTTGGGGTAAAATGAAGAGAGTAATAATTTAATTAAT
>ML788520.1:43437-57793 GCA_009831015.1 Picea engelmannii | reverse complement strand
GAAACATAATAAGGGAAAGAGTTGAACTTATGGTAAAAAGCGAGGTCAACATAGTAAGGAATCTGCAATTAAGAACCTTCTAATTTGAGCTAATTTAGCAACTTCTTTTTTTTAGGGAAATTATTTAAAACATGTAAGGGGATCTAGGAACACCTAGGAGGAAATTTAGGAGCAACTCTAGGTGGGTGAGGGAAATGAGTCAATTAATAGTTTAAAGAAAATAATTATTGGAGGAAAGAGGGGGATGGACGACACTTGTGCGAAGGAGAATATTTAGAATATTTTTATTAAAACTTAATTTAAAAGTGATTTAGGGAAAGTGTGAGGTTTGGACAACTCGTTAAAAGAAAGGGAAGATGAGGAAGAAAGGGATCAGTTGTTAGCGTAATGTTGCGCTGCCGGATTTGTGGCTTGACTGATTGCTTGTGAGGAGTTGAGATTCTCAGCTCGGATAGGAGTGGTAGCTCGGCCTTGCGAGACGAGCTGGGAAGATAGACGTACCATATGGATAGTGTGTGGCCCCTTTGCGGCTTGGGGGGCTAAGGGGGAAGCAGAGTACCCCTAGCGTTGGATGGGAGGTACCAGTGAGGTCTCGATGGTCGGTGAGCGGGAGCGGCACGAAGCAAACGGGAGTCAATCGAGGCAAGCGATAAGGCAACGGTATGATCCTTATTGGTTAGAGTAGAATGCATATGTCTTTAATTTGACAGATAAAATTTTAATTGTTGTAAAAGGGTTGACTCAGCTGTTGGAATCCGTTAATCGTTGACATTTATCTGTACTCCGTCTATTGTATCTACATCATAAAATGTCTACCCCTGTTGTGGTCCTTGGCCATTTGGTTGTCATGCTCCTTGGTGTGCCAATAATCTTGAACTGGTTGATGGTAAAGTTCCCGGTCGTGCGTTTGATCGCCGATATAGGTTTTTTTTCTCTGCATTTGTCTCTGCACAATAATATTGGTTGAACTCTGTCTTAAGATTTTTCCCCTTTGTTGTATGCCCTAAGAATCTGTGGTTAGTGTTCTGGGTGGGTTTTGCTGATCCCTGGTTTGGATCCGTATGGTTAAACTACACTATTTCTTGGCTCGGGCACCCAATTTGATCATTTTTATTCCAACGATTACATTCCTTAGGAAGGTTCTTTTTCCCAGCGATTGACTGGTTTTTTTTTTCCACTCCAGCGATCACCCTTTTCCTTTATTTTTATGAGTTGGCCCCTTTTATTTTGTCTGCGCAACATTGTTGTTTCCCTCACGAGTGCTCAGGGATTATTCAGTGTGATGAATGGTTACAAATTTCACCTCTTGGTTCAGTCGGCTGAATATCTCTCTGGAATGCCACTGTTCAGATTATTAACGAAATTCCCTTTTGCGATTTTTTTTGGGGCTCCTTGATCCTTGTTGAGACGGTTGCATGCGTTATCGACTTCGTAGGTGTGTGCATCTCCTTTTCCTTTCTGTCGGACTGTATGAACTCCCATCTTATCCGGTGAGCATGGGCGGAGGTTATTACCTTGACCTCAGGTTGTTTTTCTTGAGCGTTGATAGGAGTCTCTCCACAGTGGGACAATGCTAGCTACAGCGCTTACCAGTAGCCTTGATCTTCTGGGTGGTTGCCCACCCCTCCCGTAAAAACGACAGACACTTAGTCACGACCTTGAGAATTTCAGACCCTTACGGCTCCATGAATATTGATGCAGCAAGCTATGCGCTGTCGCGAAATTTAATTCAAGACACTGGTGCATGTCTTCCATTTTTGTAGGCCCCTTTAGACTGTACTGTTTAAGTTTTTGATGGAAATTTTTGAAGGCGCTCTAAACACCCGCAGTGTGCCATGGTAGTCATCCTAGGATGCATGGTGCCTTAACCTCATTTTGGATGGTTGAATACGTCCAGGTCTTCCTCAACGACAACCATGAACCCTTATGATTTGATGTTTCTATCTTCTTCCGAAATTTTCAAGTAATGGGTCGCTTGGGTTGCAGGTTGGCCTGACGATAGAAGCGAAATTGACGGGGTGTTGGCAGGGAAACTCCTCCCTTGGATTTCAAACAACGCCTTAGACCTTTACCCCCTTAGAATTGGAGGTTTAGAACCTTCTTGTTGACAGTTGGCTTGCACGCTCGGTTGGGAGTAGGTTCTTGCTTTGTGCTTTATTTAGATATTGAAGGTAGTTCATGTGCAATACAATGTGCTCTAGGATTTAAACAGTTGAATTATGAAAATGATGTTGATATTAATAGTGTTCTAGGGTAATGATCAATGTAATGTAATTTTTTTTAATATTAATGCTCATAGTAAAGTTAATATCAATGTCATTTGCTTTATGATAATGATAATGTAGTGGAGCATTAATGTTAATGCTACGGTTATGGAACTGTTAATGTGGATGCTGTTATCATTTTGTGGTTAGGTTAATGTAATTGTCAGAGATAACATATTAGATGTAAAGTGTTGGTCATTTTGTGTATTATTGTAATATAAATGAAATGTTATTATGTTAAAGTAATTTATTTTGGCAACATACAAGAAGTGAGGTAATTGATATTGTTGCAAGGTTATTTAACATGAAGGTATTATGAGGGAATGTATTGTAAAGTAATGTAATGTCAAGGTAATGTATTGCAATGGAATCCTCAATGTTGATCAATTTATTTAATAGATATATACATAGTGTAAATTTAATTGATGGGTATATGTGTAGAGATATTTTTGTAGTGTAAATTATTGTAAATTTCAAAGATATATGTATAGGTTCCGTGAATGCAATGGAATCCTAGGATCCTCAATGTTTGATTTATTTAATGATAGATAGTGCAAATTCATCTTAATGGTATTTAAGTCATGACCATATAGTTATTTTTATTATTATAATGTACTTCACTCAGTTTAAATCAAATTGCAAATTGTTACTCGCGCGCCTTTCAGAGAGGCGTAAGAACGAGCGAATTGTATGGCTACAATAGAATGTATGCACCCTGAAATGGTAGAGGGGTGAGACAGAAGTAATTGATTCCTTGCTCCATGGTTTAGTCGATACTTATGGTGCATCATGGTATATAGCTACAGTTGGATTTATGATTGAATAATTTTGTGCCTTGAGTAAAGCAGATGACCACCTTGCTTCTTGAATTTAAATAAAGTTGATTTCTTGCACACACACTTATATCGTTTCATTTGGATTTAGTAACCAGTTTCTCTTGCACCGCGGAAACTCATGTGATGCGTGTTGATTCATAGAACCTTATCTTCTAGTGATCGTCTTGTTGTTGTCGATTTAGCATATTTAGTTTTGGTCTGCTTGTGTCGGGCGGGATGTAGACACCTCCATGTTTCTCAGAACAGTCGCCAACCCTGAGACCTTAAATGGTTAAAATCAATGGGAACCTAGGCTTGAGCGTTGCTTATGTGTCTTGGAGGTCCTAGCCATTTCATGGTAGGACGGGCGGGTAGTCAGTCTTACTTCTTGTCGATTGGTCGTCATTAAATGCATGCAGTTACTTGTTGTGAGTCTTATGTCGTCTTGTTGTGTTAGTCATGGTTGCGCCTTGTTCGTCATCGGGTGGGGACACAGAGTTAAATGTATTTATTTCCCTTGTACACGCACGCACACACTTTTAAACAAAAAAAAAAATTGCACTTGTTCTAAGAGGTTTGTCAGCGTAACGAGGAGGTTCGTTACATATGGTATCAGAGCGAGGTTCGACCCGTGACTTGGGATTCACTACGACTTTCGTTGACATGACATGATTTGCTTATACTGTTGCTAATTGAGTTGATTGTGTGCGTGCAGGTAATCATGGTTAAAGGATGGCGTGGAGGCAGACGACGAGGTGCTAGGGGAGGATGTGCGACGCCTCCATTAGCATCTACGCCTGAGGGGTCTAACCCCCAAGGAGGCGAGTAGGTTCTCAGACAAGAGTAGATAGCAGTTGGCGACGTGGTCGGGATAAGGAGGTCTTTTCAGCACATGTCTGAAGCATTGATCAGCCCCTTGGACAAAGATTAGGCCAGGGTGCCGACACCCGCTGAGGTCCTGCCACACTCACCGGTCGTTACTAGTAGCATTCATCATGAACTTGAGAAATCCAAATTTCCTGAGTTCTTTGGTGCCCCAGACGGTGCAGCCGCTGAGGCATGGTTGAAGAACATGGCGATGTGCTTCACACTTCACGACTATACCGCCAACATGAAGGTCCCTATGGCGGTCTTTCAACTGAAAGGGAGCGCCCTTCTATGGTGGAAGACACTCCTACCGTAGCTGAACATGGCCGTTGAAGACGTGTCATGGGAACTGTTCGAGGAACGGTTCCGAGAGAGGTACCTTTCTGAGGAATTCATTGAGCGCCAACTCAATGAGTTCAATGCCTTACGATAAGGAGGTCGTACAGTGCCCGAGTACGAGGCACGTTTTATGGAGCTGCTCCGTTATGCTCTGCACCTTAACACAGAAAAAACTTAAGGTCAACCAGTTCATGTTCGGCCTTAACGGAAGCTTGCGTGCAAAGGTTAGGATTTTGACGCCTCAAACCTTGCATGATGTCGTCCAGAAGGCCCTCATAGCAGAGGAGGAGCTTATTAGTTGGGGTCAGACCAGGACTCCAACGAGACCAACAGGGAAGGGTTCATCTGGAACACCGCAACATCAAACACCAACGAGACATACGTCGGGATATCGTGGCTTCCAGAGGGGATCCACTTTCACTACACCCCAGTGACCGCCGCCTCAGCAGGGGACACCTTATCGGGGACCACAACATCAGCAGCAGTGTCGCCTACAGCAACAGTAGTTTAGGCCTGTTCATCATAACATACCAGGGTTCCAGGCCGGTGGGATGTCATATTCTACTTCGGGCACCAGGACTTCTGGGTCGAAGAAGGGGTGTTGGACGTGTGGGGAGCCACACTACTAGTACGACTATCCTGTGGAGAGGACCAGAGCGTTCGGATCAGCCGGACCCACTACAATGAGAGATATGGGCAAGGCCCATCGGATTCATGCAGCGGTGAATAACCTCCAGGCAGAGCACCAGTCGACTGCGCTCGAGACGACAGGTATTGTCGTTGACCAGACCCTTAGTATTTTGATATACCCAGGTACTACTAAGAGTTTCATTTCTGGTGCAGCGCTAAAAAGTATTAAGGTAAAGGCAGTCGAACATGATGAGTTTAACTTCGTAGAGATGGCTTCGGGAGCCAAACAAAAGGTTGGAGGAAAAGTTACGGGCTGTGCCCTTAACCTGGGAGAGTTTGTCACGAGGGTCAACTTGTATGTCACCATATTAGGATCTTATGATGTCGTGATTGGTATGGATTTGTTGGAATCGCATGAGGCGATACTTAACTGTAAGACGAAACGGTTGATCTTGGTTGATGATGAAGACAAGAGACGTGTGATTGTAGGACGGAACCAGGGAGTTTCCCTGAGGTTCGTCTCTTCCTTACAGCTACAAAAGAGTATGCGCAAGGGGTGCAAGATTTATGCTATCCTTGCGTTAAACGAGAAGGGAGTAGCAGAAGGTCTAGAACACCTCTCGGTGGTGAAGGAGTTTGCGGATGTATTTCCAGAGGAGTTACCTGGGATGCCGCCGGAAAGGGAATTGGAGTTTACCATAGACCTGAAACCAGGGACTGAACCGATAGCAAGAAAGCCTTATCGGATGTAGAACCTGGAGTTGCAAGAGTTGAAAATGAAACTGAAGGAGTTGTTGGACCTGGGATTGATACGTCCTAGTGTTTCACCGTGGGGTGCACCTGTTATTTTCATACGAAAGAAGGATGGATCGCGAAGGCTTTGCATTGACTACCGTCAACTGAACAAGGCTACGATCAAGAATCAATATCCCTTACCAAGAATTGATAATCTTTTTGATCAAATGAAGGGTTCGACGGTGTTCTCCAAGATCGATTTGCGATCAGGGTACCACCAGTTGTGGATCAAGGAGGATGACATCCCTAAGACCACCTTTAAGACGAGATTTGGACATTACGAGTTTACTGTTTTACTGTTTGGACTGACAAGCGCCCCAGGAGTATTTATGAGTTTGATGAACAGGGTGTTCTGTGAGTACTTGGACAAGTTCTTCCAAGTATTCATTGACGATATTTTGATCTACTCTCAGATGATGGAGGAGCATGACGAGCACTTGCGCTTGGTATTACAGTGTCTGCGAGAGCACAAATTGTATGGGAAGTTGTCCAAATGCTCTTTTTATCAATCAAGGATTCACTACTTAGGGCATGTCATCTCCGACGAAGGTATCGCCATGGATCCAACAAAGGTTGAGGCTATCATGGAATGGCCTGCGCCGACGAATGCCACATAAGTGTGTAGTTTTAAGGGTTTAGCAGGATACTATCGACGGTTTGTCGAGGGATTTTCGAAGATAGAAAATCCGATCACGGAATTGCAGAAGAAAAAAAAGAAGTTTGTTTGGACGGGAAATGAGCGAAAACATTTTGGAACTTAAAGAGTTGTTGACAACAACACTGATACTAAAGGTCCCTAACATGGATGCAAACTTCTTGGTATGCACTGACGCATCCAAGGAAGGTTTAGGTGGAGTCTTGATGCAAGACAGACAAGTGATTGCTTACATTTCGAGGAAACTGAGAAGGTATGAGAAAAACTACGCGACGCATGATTTGGAGTTATTAGCTATCGTATATCCCTTGAAGGTTTGGAGACACTACCTTGTTGGACGAAAATTTGAATTAAGGACTGATCATTGTGGACTACAACACATTTTTACGCAAAGCGACCTGAACGCACGACAACGACGTTGGTCGGAATTGCTTAGCGAGTACGACTTTGAGATTACTTACATAAAGGGAACAATGAACCGAGTGGCGGATGCTTTGAGTCAGAGGCCACATATCTTTTCGGTGTTGCCTCTTCAGACAGATCTACGTGAGAAGATTCTCACTTTATAGCGTGATGATGATTGTTACAAAGAGGTCGAGGGTTTTATCAGACAAAACACCATGATGGTACCACGATACAAGGGATTTTCATTTGATAGCGATGGGTTATTAAGGTTTAAAAGTTGGATTTACGTACCACCAAATGGCGAGTTGAGGATGTTGATCCTAAGCGAGGCTCATAGAGTAGTTTACATTGCTCACCCGGGAGTCACGAAGATGAGGGTAGACCTTAAACCCTTATTCTTCTGGAAGGGAATGAAGGCCGACATAGTCAACTTTGTGGCTAGATGTCTAGAGTGTCAGCAGGTAAAGGCT
This sequence comes from Picea engelmannii, assembly GCA_009831015.1. Classification (NCBI taxonomy): domain Eukaryota; kingdom Viridiplantae; phylum Streptophyta; class Pinopsida; order Pinales; family Pinaceae; genus Picea; species Picea engelmannii. Next base: position 50,553 of record ML788520.1, on the reverse strand, counting down.
GAACATAGACACCCGACAGGATTACTTCAACCACATGCCATTCCGAAATCGAACTGGGAAGTTATTTCGATGGATTTTATTGTTGGATTGCCACAGATGACAAGGAGACATGACTCGATTTTCGTAGTAGTAGACACTATGATAAAGAGTGCTCACTTTATTCCTGTGTGTACAACGTATCAGGCACCTGACATAGTGAGAGTTTTCATCAGTGAGATTGTGAGGCTGCATGGCGTGCCTAAGAATATTATATCCTATCGAGGATCGGTGTTTACTGGATGATTTTGGACGAGTTTCCAAGAGGCCTTGGGAACCCAACTTAACTTTAGTACTTCCTATCACCCAAAGACTGACGGACAGACCGAATGAACGAACCAAACCTTGGAAGACATGTTGCGCATGTACATGATGGACCAACAAAAGCGTTGGGAAGAATTCTTGCCACTAGTAGAGTTTGCTTACAACAACAGTTACCAGAGCACCATTAAGATGGTGCCTTTCGAGTTTCTGTACAGGCGACCGTGTCGAACGCCTTTGAGTTGGGATCGACTTGAGGATAGGGTCCTAGTGGGACCATAAGAGATCCAAGAAATGGAAGAACAAATGCAAACAATAAGACAAAGGATTAAAGAAGCCCAGGATCGACAGAAGAGTTATGCCGATGCGCACCGAGTCGACCGTAGTTACGAGGTTGACGATCAAGTCTTCTTGTGGGTTAAACCGCATAAGAGTTCGATCAAGATTAGAAAGGGAGCTAAACTCTCTCCTAGGTTCGTGGGACGTTTCAATATTGTGCAGAGAAAGGGGCCCGTGGCCTATCAACTAGCCTTGCCTGATTCTTTGAGGCGTATGCACGATATTTTTCATGTATCTGTTTTGAGACATTATATTAGTGATCCTACACATGTGATTGACATGAGTTCCTTGCAAGTATCGGACGAGGGAGCGCTCATGGCAGAGTCGGTCCACATCTTAGATCATCGCGTTCGACAGTTATGACATTGAATGGTAGATCAGGTCAAGGTCTAGTGGGACAATTATATTCCACACTTGGCGACCTGGGAGGACACATATGATATGTGCCAGCAGTTTCCATTTTTGTTTGATAGATAGACTTATGATACTGTGATGCACTTATTTCAGCATTTATACTATGAAACTTCAGGACGAAGTTTAGACCAAGAGGGGGTGTATGTAACATCCCGCTCTGGCGCACTGAGAAAACTTATTCTTTGAGGACACTTGCTCGCAAGTGATCTGGACTTTTATGATATTAAACCATTTATCCTTGATTATGATGCGTCATGATAGATGACATGATGTTTTACTGCTTTGACATAGACAGGTGCTATTGACTCGGTTTTACTGAGTGTGCAGGGTTTTGGACCTTGAGGATGCAGAGGCATTGATGGAACCCCTTGGACTCCGGATTGAGTCAGGGAGTGTGCTATTTGGGTTGATTTATTTACTATGATATTACATTGATTTGAGGATATGATGTGGACATGTTCTAACACATTTGTTGATGATGCAGGCTGACAATAGCTTGCCGACCAGACTCACATATGGAGTAAAGGGGCCACACACAATTACTAGAGAGGTTGAGGGAGAGGTGTTGACAGTAGCCCTGCCACAACCTACTAGCACTCCCGCCGTGACTCGAACTGTAGGTTAACGATTACCTAGTTCGAGAGGATCCACGATGCCATGAGGGCAGACTGCAATAGTCACTCACGATGATTCTAAGGGGCACGCAATAAGGCAGGGGCCTTATTCCTTAGAGCCCTTAGTCTCCCACAAGTTCACCTGGCGGAGTGTTGACTCCAGGGGTTATATATATCTACCAATCAGTCAAGTTGGCGAGTGGCACCCTTGGAGCACGTGGTGCATCCTGAAGGGCACATCGCGCTAAAGAAACACAAGAAGCGAGTGGCACCTTTGGAGCACGTGGTGCATCCTGAAGGGCACGTCGCGCAAAATAAACGAACATGGTGAGTGGCACCCTTGGAGCACATGGTGCGTCCTGAAGGGCATGTCGCATTGATGTTGATGAAGGAGCAAACCTAGATGGCCCTAAGACTTTTAACACCTTAAGAAATCCTTAAAAAACTTCCCTAACCAAGTGTCACCCAGTTCAGAATCTAAGTCCTAAGTCTAAAACTTCTCTAGGGTAAAAATTTAGTCTAACCTTAAGAAAAAGACCCTAAGAATAAAAATAAAAATTTAAACAAAAACCCACTTAAGTAATAGTTTTAGTCTTCACAATTTTTGGGGTAAAATGAAGAGAGTAATAATTTAATTAATCTGTGGTTTTATATTGTAAAGAAGAAATACAATATTTAACTTGTGGATGTTTAAAAAGATTTTTAAATTAATAATAAAAGGAAGGAGTAAATAGCACAACCGCCAATTTGGCTCTAATAAAAAGGGGAAAGAAGGGGATAATAAAAATTAGGATACTTAGGAATGGGGGAAACATAATAAGGGAAAGAGTTGAACTTATGGTAAAAAGCGAGGTCAACATAGTAAGGAATCTGCAATTAAGAACCTTCTAATTTGAGCTAATTTAGCAACTTCTTTTTTTTAGGGAAATTATTTAAAACATGTAAGGGGATATAGGAACACCTAGGAGGAAATTTAGGAGCAACTCTAGGTGGGTGGGAGAAATGAGTCAATTAATAATTTAAAGAAAATAATTATTGGAGGAAAGAGGGGGATGGAAAACACTTGTGCGAAGGAGAATATTTAGAATATTTTTATTAAAACTTAATTTAAAAGTGATTTAGGGAAAGTGTGAGGTTTTGACAACTCTATAAAAGAAAGGGAAGATGAGGAAGAAAGGGATCGACTGTTAGCGTAATGTTACACTGCCAAATTTATGACTTGACTGATTGCTTGTGAGGAGTTGGGATTCTTAGCTCGGATAGGAGTGGTAGCTCGGCCTTGTGAGGTGAGCTAGGAAGCTAGACATACCATCTGGATAGTGTGTGACCCTTTTGCGGCTCGGGGGGCTAAGGGGGAAGCAGAGTACCCCTAGCGTTGGCTGGGAGGTAACAGTGAGGTCTCGAGGGCCGGCGAGCGGGAGCGGAACAGAGCACACGAGAGTCAATCGAGGCAAGCGATAAGGCAATGGTATGATCCTTATTTGTTAGAGTAGAATGCACATTTCTTTACTTCAGCAGATAAAATTTTAATTGTTGTAAAAGGGTTGACTCAGCTGTTGGAATCCGTTAATCGTTGAGATTTATCTGTACTCCGTCTATTGTATCTAAATCATAAAATGTCTACCCCTATTTTGGTCCTTGTCCATTTGGTTGTCATGCTCCTTAGTGTGTCAATAATCTTGAACTGGTTGATGGTAAAGTTCCCGGTCGTGTGTTCGATCGCCGGGATATTTGTTTTTTCTTTGCATTTGTCTCTGCACAGTAATATTGGTTGAACTCTGTCTTAAGCTTTTTACCCTTTGTTGTATGCCCCAAGAATCTGTGGTTAGCGTTCTGGGTGGGTTTTGCTGATCCCTGGTCTAGATCCGTATGGTTAAAATATACGATTTCCTGGCTCGGGCACCCAATTTTATCATTTTTATTCCAGCGATTACATTCCTTAGGAAGGTTCTTTTTCCCAGGGATTGACTGGTTCTTTTTTCCACTCCAACGATCACCCTTTTCCTTTATTTTTATGAGTTGCCCCTTTTATTTTGTCTACGCAACGTTGTTGTTTCCTTCATGAGTGCTCAGGGATTATTCGATGTGATGAATGGTTACAAATTTCACCTCTTGGTTCAGTCGGCCGAATATCTCTCTGTAATGCCACTTTTCAGATTATTAACGAAATTCCCTTTTGCGATTTGTTTTGGGGCTCCTTGATCCTTGTTGAGACGATTGCATGCATTCTCGACTTCGTAGGTGCGTGCATCTGCTTTTCCTTTCTGCTGGAGTGTATGAACTCCCATCCTATCCGACGAGCATGGGCAGAGGTTATTACCCTGACCTCGGGTTGTTTTTCTTGAGCGTTGATAGGAGTCTCTCCACAGTGGGTCAACACTAGCTACAACATTTACGAGTAGCCTTGATCTTCTGGGTGGCTTCCCACTCCTCCCGTAAAAATGACAGACACTTAGTCATGGCCTTGAGAATTTCAGACCCTTATGGCTCCACAAATCCTGATGCAACGAGCTATGCGTTGTCGTGAAATTTAATTCAAGACACTGGTGCACGTCTTCCCTATTTGTAGGCCCCTTTAGACTGTATTGTTTAAGTTTTTGATGGAAATTTTTGAAGGCGCTCTAAACACCCGCAGTGCACCATGGCAGTCGTCCTGGGACGCATGGCGCCTTAACCTCATTCTGGATGGTTGACTACTTCCAGGTCTTCCTCAACGACAGCCAAGAACCCTTATGATTTGATGTTTCTATCTTCTTCCAAAATTTTCGAGTAATGGGTCGCTTGCGTTGCAGGGTGGCCTGGTGATAGAGGCGAACTTGACGGGGTGTTGGCAGCAAACGTCCTCCCTTGGATTTCAAACACCGCCTTAGACCTTTACCCCCTTAGAATTGGAGGTTTAGAACCTTCTTGTTGACAGTTGGCTTACACACTCGGTTGGGAGTAGGTTCTTGCTTTATGCTTTATTTAGATATTGGAGGTAGTTCATGTGCAATACACTGTGCTCTAGGCTTTAAATAGTTGAATTATGAAAATGATGTTGATATTAATAGTGTTCTAGGGTAATGATAAATGTAATGTAATTTTTTTTAATATTAATGCTCATAGTAAAGTTAATATCAATGTCATTTGCTTTATGATAATGACAATGTAGTGGAGCGTTAATGTTAATGCTACGGTTATGGAACTGTTAATGTGGATGCTGTTATCATTTTGTGGTTAGGTTAATGTAATTGTCAGAGATAACATATCAGATGTAAAGTGTTGGTCATTTTGTGTATTATTGTAATATAAATGAAATGTTATTATGTTAAAGTAATTTATTTTGGCAACATACAAGAAGTGAGGTAATTGATATTGTTGCAAGGTTATTTAACATGAAGGTATTATGAGGGAATGTATTGTAAAGTAATGTAATGTCAAGGTAATGTATTGCAATGGAATCCTCAATGTTGATCAATTTATTTAATAGATATATACATAGTGTAAATTTAATTGATGGGTATATGTGTAGAGATATTTTTGTGGTGTAAATTATTGTAAATTTCAAAGATATATGTATAGGCTCCGTGAATGCAATGGAATCCTAGGATCCTCAATGTTTGATTTATTTATTGATAGATAGTGAAAATTCATCTTAATGGTATTTAAGTCAAGACCATATAGTTATTTTTATTATTATAATGTACTTCACTCAGTTTAAATCAAATTGCAAATTGTTACTCGCGTTCCTTTCAGAGAGGCGTAAGAACAAGCGAATTGTATGGCTACAATAGAATGTATGCACCCTGAAATGGTAGAGGGGTGAGACATAAGTAATTGATTCCTTGCTCCATGGTTTAGTCGATACTTATGGTGCATCATGGTATATAGCTACAGTTGGATTTATGATTGAAGAATTTCGTGCCTTGAGTAAAGCAGATGACCACCTTGCTTATTGAATTTAAATAAAGTTGATTTCTTGCGCACACACTTATATCGTTCCATTTGGATTTAGTAACCAGTTTCTCTTGTACCGCGGAAATTCATGTGATGTGTGTTGATTCATAGAACATTATCTTCCAGTGATCGTCTTGTTGTTGTCGATTTAGCATATTTAGTTTTGGTTTGCTTGTGTCAGGCGGGATGTAGAAACTTCCATGTTCCTCAGAACAGTTGCCAGCCCTGAGACCTTAAATGGTTAAAATCGATGAGAACCTGGGCTTGAGCATTTCTTATGTGTCTTGGAGGTCCTAAGCATTATAGGGTAGGACGGGCGGGTAGTCAGTTTTACTTCTTATCGATTGATCGTCATTAAAGGCATGCAGTTACTTATTGTGAGTCTTATATCGTCTTGTTGTGTTAGTTATGGTTGCGCCTTGTTCTTCGTCGGGTGGCGATGCAGAGTCGAATGTATTTATTTCCCTTGTACACGCACGCACACACTTTTAAACAAAAAAAAAATTTGCACTTGTTCTAAGAGGTTTGTCAGTGTAACGAGGAGGTTCATTACACCACTGTTGCCAGCAGGCATTCATAGCCTCGACAGGGATGTCATTTAACCCACTCAAATGATTTAATCCCATCAAATAGTTGTATCCACATGATGTATACTTCCATAAAAGTTAATTTAAAAACATATACCTGCTACCTCTCGACCTGACATTGCTTCATTGCTAGCAAGTCTATTCAGTACCCTGACGAAGTTGTCTTGGTATCATGTGTGCATTTACCTGCTGCCAGCGAGCCTGTTCAGTACCCCAACGGGTTTACACACACTTCCCACACTTAAGTGCTTCCAACCCTCTTATGCCACTTTTAAATAATAATACAATTATAGATTTTTTGATGACAAAGAGAGCAGAGTGATAATGGAGGTTAATTGCAATACAGTTGAATAATTGATCATGTAATTTATTTTCTTTCAAAACTGAAAGTTTTATCATGGTTTAGAGATTTTAGATTTCCTTTAAGAAATCATCTAGAGAATGGGGAAGCACTTAAAAGTGATTCCTTAAGAATATGGATGTGTAAAAAGTTTAAAGATCATCGTAATTCTCAAAGATTTAAACCATATCTCTGGTGTAATACTCTAGCAAAGATAATTTGAGGACAAAATGAGAGTGACAATTGACTTAAAAATCAATTATCTGAGCTATATCTTAATATCAATACCTCTTTGAACTATTTCAATTTGCTTGAAAAACACAAGTCTTAAAGTAAATGCTTCCTTCGACAATATCTCTTTGATCAGAAATATATTGATTAAAAAAGAAAGATAAGAAAAAAAACTCATTCAAAATAATCAAAGAAAACAAAAACACACAACAAATCAAATCAAATTTTATTAATGGGATTCAAAATCAGAAGTACACAAAATCAAAACAACAAAAGAAAACTTTTCAGGAAACAATTTTGGCCAAAGATAAACTTGAGTTTTTGTATCCACTATCATCTCACTGTAAAATAAAGGAAG
>ML788520.1:30264-42054 GCA_009831015.1 Picea engelmannii | reverse complement strand
TATTTAACAATGGTATTCTCAAGACATTCCTCTTCATTTTCATTAAAACTTTCACTCCATTTTGGTGATAAATTCTTCAACATAATATGATCATCTAAATTTTCCTCCTATACGATAGATAATTCAAAACTTTCATGGAAAACATCTTATCTTTCATGTTGATAAGGTACCATTTGTAGATGAGGGTTTAATATTACTTCTTCCAATTGCAGATTTACATCTCTAATCAGTTTCATTGGAATGTTAGAATGCTTAAGATCATTTTCATCACCTAAGTCTTCTTCAATAACCGAATTTAAATACTGATTAGAGAAAGAGTTAGGAGAACAAGGACATTCACCTTGACCCAACATCAAATCTTCTTCCACGATGGTCGAGGACTGAAAATACAATGATTCAAAGGAAAAAGCAATTTGATTGTCAGTAAGAACATTTTCAATAGATTCTACCTCCCTTGCTTGCTCAACATTTTCGGATGGATCCCTCTCATCGTGTGAACACAATTCTTCTTGCAATTGAGTGATAGTATTTGTAACTACTTCATCATTTATGATTGAATATGACTGGATGCAAGCATCATAGAGGAGATTTAATACAAATGACATGTCATCAAGATTAAATTTACAAAAAACATGATGGATTCTTATCGAAAATCCTTTTGAAGATGAATCGCTATTGATTAGCAAAGTCTGGAATTCTTCACATAATTGATTGTAATCATATATTTCAAAAGCATCTAAAAATTCATCTAAAAACTGAAACCAATAAAAAATGTGATATGTTGGAAAAGACTCAAACCAATGTTTAATTTGACCCTTGAAAGTAAAAGCAAACAATCTGCACAAAACCTTTAAATAAGATATATCATGCTTGATGCATTTACACTAAAACTTGTTAATATGGTCTTTTGCAAATACATTCCCCCCACCATCAAATGTGAGTTTGGACAAGAGAGAGATTGTCTTGTTGGGAATATCAGGTAATGAGAAGTGGAAAGAATGTTCCAACATAGTGATTTGGGGAGCCATGGGAAATTAATTAAATTCGAAACAAAGACTCCTATAAGGCCAACTTGTTAGTCTGGCCCTCCTTCTAGCACTATTTGTTGACGGGCGAAATTGACCGTCTATAAACTGGAAGAGCGAGTCCGGTCCGGAGTTGTCTAAATAACCCAAGCCGTTTGGTGTAACTCGTTTTGACGGGTTTAATGGCTCCGTTAGCCAATATAAGAATCCTAAAAAAAATGAATAAAAGAGAGAAATGACCAAATAATTACTAAACACTATATATGTATGTACATATGTTCTAATGTAATTGTACTAGTTGTATTTAAGAAGAAGGTATACAAGTCTCGTTTATTTACATGATTTACAAGTTGCAAGTTTTAATCGAAACTTACAAAAATCAGTGTGAAAAATGAACGCTTCTAGGAAGCAGATAAAGAAAGCACACAAAAATATTTATTGTTTTTCTTTTATAAATTTAAAGAATCTTGCAAAAACGTTAATGAAACATGAACATGTGGATAGTCAAAGCTGAACCATACATTCTAGTTTCAATGATATGTAAATGACAGAAAAATACAAAGAAACTATCTTGTCAGTGAATTAGTGAGGTGTATCCAAGCATCTGCATGAGTGGTGAACATCCAACTGTCATGTCCAAGAGAGAAATCTGCAATGAACCTTATGACTGTTCTAAATAAATTCAGAACATGTATTGACAACTTAGGTTTTAATGACAAAAAAGGAAACAAAAACATAAACCTGTGATCTCATAATTATACATGATTACAACAAGATAAATCTGGAAGCAATCTATTCATTTTATCATTCAATTTAAAACTCAAATATAAATCCCATTATTTAAATCGAAGATATAATCACAGCATTTGTATTTTGATGAAGCAAATGATAGATGGTATTTATAATATAAACCTCCTACACATCACAGATCATTTAATTTAAAGATATCACACCTACATATGTAATAGGATTAAAAAAAACATTAATAACAACATTATAAACAAAAGGATAAAGCCAAAATGCATATATGTCGTTCTATTAAGTTTTTGGAATCACTTGTCCATTCTGTAGTCCTGGAATAAATTGTTTGGATAATAGACTTTAAAGATTGGAAAAATTAATACATAAATCATAATAATTAACCATGTATTGATAAAAAAAGTTTAAATCTATTTAAATCAATTCATAATCAATTATTCAAAGAATATGAAGATATTATATGAAAATAAAATAATTTTACTTACAGGAAAAAAACCATTAAGCAACCTGGAATTCCATATTCTTCTTTGAAAATATTCGCCCATTCTCCCAAATATTTCAGCCATCCATTACTCCATTTGAAAAGAAATAAAAAGTTTACAAAAGAAATAATATACAAAAGAGAAAGGATTAAAATCTTCCTCTCCAATTCTCCGATCCTTTGGCTATGATCTTTCTCTTATATTTATAAAATGAATGAACAGTCCGGGCATCACTATTAATTTCTGCCACCTAAAATTTGCCTCTAAAAGAGACCCAAATTTCTCTCAAATCGTACATTTTCTTGGGAAAATATCTAGGCGAAAGGTAAATGGGTCTATTTTGGTTCTGGGTTTTCAATCGTTTCTTCAAATTTCTCATGGTTTGGCTACAATCAGTTCTGCAAAATTGCCTATCTGATCTTGATGCCTTTCCAAATTTTATGTGTTGTTGCTCATAAAATCATTTGTAGCAATCCAAAATTATTTTTGGATCAATCATCTTAAACATATTTGGATAATAAAATCAAGCCATTATCAGATCCGTATCAAATATTTGATAATAGAAACCTGTGAAACAAAAATAAACCTAAATTAATAACCTAAAAATCGTGAAGAAAACAAAATCTAGAAAAATCAAGAATGAATTTAAACTAACTATAACCTATAAACAAACATTATTTATAATTTTTTTTCAAATATGATCTAGAAGCTTCAATTTAATGAAGAAAAAATATTAATTTTAGTTTTTTACAAATGATAGATAATTCTTTTATTATTATTATTTTGAAATGAAATGCAAAATGAAAAAATAATTTAATTAATTAATATCACCAAATGATTTCATGATAATGAGAAACAAACCAAGATATTATTTGATGAAGTATGGAACACATTATTCAAAATAGTCAAACTTGATAATGAGTAAAAGAATGAACACATAATCATAATTTAAACGAAAGTAAACATTTGATAAAAATTAATGTTTTTGTTTAAATTGAGATTTTTATGCTCGTTTCTAACTTTTGACATATACTCTTGTAATAAATGTCTCATACTATACTGAATATTTTAAGTTTGTCTCAAAGAAAGCCAAGGCATAGAACTATTTGAAAAGGTTGATTCTGTAGCTCATTTTAATTATCAAGATTCTAATAGGGGCCCTTTAAATTTTGTAAAAATATAGGGGGAGTTGTTGGGGCCCAACATGTCTGTAAATACTTAGTGTATTTTGAATCTATAAAATCTTTAAAAGGAATAAGGTAAATAATATTCATTAACTATTATAATGTCTCCTAATACTTTGTAGATTTTGAATCTATGAAATCTTTAAAAGGAAAAACTTAATTTGTTTTTCACAAAAAATGGACGACTTTTATTCAAAATAATGGTGCGACCAAGAGTGCCAAGTACAAGAAACAAAATCCCTATTGTTTCTCCAAAATCTATTACTACTATAGAACTGAACCGAATTGAATATATTTGGTAATAAATACTGTTTATAAATACACAAAAGAAAAACATAACTAATCTATAGATATGATATCATTATGAACCTCCACTTCTTTGTCTTCCTTATTTTCCATAGGTGTTGCTGTAGGCATTCGTGTTTGGGATGATATACAGCTCCCTTTTGGACAAGTGATCATTAACCATAGCTGAATTAGAATTCCCATGAACGAAATTTTCCTGTGCAGACTACATCTGAATCACTTCCAATCGACTCCTCAATGAGGCAACCTCATATTGAAGTTGTCCCACCATATCCTAATGTTGAACCAAAGTATCCAGAAAAAATGAGATTGTACAGTTCAAAGCATTCATCGAAATGAACAATCGTGATTGTTCGATAAACTCATCCTTTGTCAATTCCATTTCCTCTTGACCTCTACTCATCCCATTTTCCATGACACACTGCACAGCTTGTACTACCTTCAACCTAATGATCAGACAACAATGAACTGAAACCAAAATTCTAAAGCCAACACCTATTGCAGACCCTCTAACAAGCCCTTCATTCCCAGAATGAAGTGCATACAAAACCCAAAAACCCCAAGTAGCAAAAGGGGCAATAAAATGACAATCGCTCTCCCTCTATATGAATCAAAATGTTAATGAGCTTGCCTTCACCATAGTTCCAAATTTAACATCACACCACCCATTCCATAGCAGAGCGATGTATGAATCATTTACCATGAATTTGTTGTCCAAGAATGCACCCATTGAGTTGCCAAATGGGTTGGCAAGTTGGATGACAAAATCCACCTCTCGGAATTGTACTATTTTGTGTTCAACTTATTCTTTTTTTACAGATATTGTTACATCCCTTGAGAGAGAGCTTGTTACAAAATAATGAATGGTCCTTTTGGAATCCCCTTGAATATTGAACTAAAAAATGTGTCTATGCTTAACAATTTGGACTCCTTGGAAAACTTCATAAACTTCATCCTTTGGACTTCTTGGAAAACTTTATAAGCTTCATCCTTGTTATTGGAGGTAATCCCAAGATTCCAATAAAATTTTACTTTGGACTTTGTTTTGAGACCATAGAGCACTCCACCTACCTCCCTAATACCTCCCTAAGGTAAATAAATTATAATATTATATTAAACAAAATAAATTGTATCAAAATTAATATTCATTGCTTATTTAATATAATTAATTTGATTGTAACTTTTAATTAGACAGTTTTTTTTTTTTTAAAATTAATATTCATTACTTATTTAATATAATTAAATTGATTGTAACTCTTAATTAAATAGGATTTTTTTTTAAATTATGTAATTATAAGGCAATTTATCCGATTTAAAATTTCAAGTATCTTAATAAATTTAAAAATAATTTAAAGCCGAATCATGGTGAAACTATGATAATCTAAAAGAATTTCATTAATTTTAACTTTTAAATTATAAAAAATAAAATGTATTTACTATTAAATTACTTTAAACCAAATCCAAATAACTAAAATACAATATTTTTAATATATAGTTTACTTATTTTATTGTATGAAAAAGCTAGTAAAAAATTATAGTCATATCATATTCTTTAATATTATTATTAAAGATCAAAGCATATTGTGATAAAAGTACAATTATGGTGATGATTAGGCTAGCGAGAGACTTTTTGGTTTAAAGTTGTTTATTTAATTTTTATAATTTAATAAAAAACAATAATTATAATGATAATGATAATGATTAGAGTGATACTAATTAAAATGAATAATTATTGATTAAAATTTGTTTATTTAATTTTAATAATTTAATAAAAAAATAATAATTATAATGATAATGATTAGTAATAATCACATTTATGTAAAAAGTGGCTGATTTGTAATTAATGTATAACTATGAACATATTTATACATTTTAAATGTAATAATTAAGTATTATTTAGTAATTACTTAATTATTCCCTCGATGGGGTCACACATGGGTCACACATGTCAATGGACGTGGCAATTACGAGTGCAGTTAAAGCCCCTTTCTGCCACCCTCCCCCTTGTCCCGTTGCGATGGTTAGCATGCTTGAGAGCCAAGCCTTAGTGTGTCAGAGCTTAATGGCAGCCTAGGCTCGACTCCTCGACTTCAGTACAATTTTGGAGATTGACATTACACTTGAACTAATGGATACCAGATCCATCAATGCCTCTGCCCTCGTGGTCTTTTCACCGTGCAAGAAGTTTTATATGGGGCACTTGGGCCCAAAGCTCAACATTATTTTTTAAATTATGCTCCAAGATTCAACCTGCTCAGCTGGTTTTTCATCTTTCCTGGTGCTCTGCGTACCCATGCCACGAGAATGAGGCAAGCCCTAACAAGGGTCGACCTACTATAGCAAGTTTGGCTGGCACAACCACCCAAGGCTTGCCTTTCGAGTTCTCACGCCAGGCAGAGACTGTCCAGTCTCTTTGGGCCAGAACTGGTCTGCGTAGGCTCCTTTAGAGCCTTGGCCTCACCATCGCCCGTGACATGCCTCTTGAGATCTAGTTCCAGAGGAGAACCATCCGGGTTCCTCTAATAAAAATTTGTTCACACAGGCTCATCAAGCGCCTCATCCTCCCAACACTGAGAGCCTCTAAGGTGGATGCCCAGTGGAAGAAGAATTTTCGCCCAATTGGGTGGAATTCTTTCCTTTCCTACCTTCAATCGCCTTGGAGGACCAGCCCTCCACCTGCACCATGAGTCCATTTTAGAAGTCAACTACAACGGGTTGCATAGTGGAAGAAGAAGCCTTACCTCTGGAGGAACACTCGGGGCACAACTCCGTTGCCTCCATGGAATAAGACTCTTTCACAGACTCTGTTGCTGCCTATGACTCCGTCGCTACCACTATGGAAGAAAACCAGGCTCAAGAGAACCATAGTCACTCAACTCCAGAATCTTATAGACTCACGGAAGACCACCTGGTCTTAATCTTTGAAATGAGAAGGGACCTGACTGAGAAAAAACATCACCAAAGTTTCTTCAACAAACGTTTGGATGTCGTGTATGATTCCCTCTCAAACGATCCTGAGAAGAGTCGTTGCCCGATGTGTTGCCAGCCCTTTACCTTCAGACTCCGTCAAGATGGACGCCAGGGCTCGCCACATGCATAACATTCTCACATGTTTTTTTTTCTCTGCTTTAATGGCTAAATTTTTGTGATTTTTTCCTATGTTAGTCTCTGGTTCAAGTCCAATAGGTTCAGATCTGATAGGCGGTTCGGGCAATCAGTCCACCACATGTTCCGGTTTTCACGATAGTGGTATAAGAGGTGGCAAGTCCTCTTGTTTGTATGTACACAATTGTCGCTTTTTCTTTAAGCTTTGGAACTGTGAACATTTGTCATGTCCATGCGTTCTGGTTTCCACCATGGTGGCAAAACAACTAGCATGATATCATGTATATTCAGACACTACAAGGTAATATATTTTATTTAAAAAAAAGAAGTAATTACTTAATTATTATTTAAAATAAAATAATTAATAATTGAATTATTATTTAAAATAAAATAATTAATAATTGAATTAATATTTTTATTAATTAAATAAATTAATAATAATAATAATAATAATAATAATAATAAATAAATTAGTAATAATATTATTACTAAATTGTTAATAATAATTAAATAATAAAAAAAATATTACTCAATTAATAATAATTATTAAATAATAAAAAATAATTTTAATTATTAAAAAATATTTTGTTAGAAATTATATATTAATATTTATTAATTAATAACAATTAAATTATTAATTATTAATTATCAATTGATCATCAATAATAAAATAAGTATTAAATAATAATGATTTATAAATTAGAAAATAATAGAGGAGAAATAAAATAAGTAAGAACAAAATAAAGAGATTATTAAAATAATACATTAATAATGGAAAAATAAAATTATAGATTATAAATTAATTTGGCAAAAATAAAATAGTAAATAAGTTATAGAAAATTATATAAGAAAATAAAGACATTACTAAAATAATACAGTGATAATGAAAAAAATATATAAATAAAGTAAAAAAATATTAATAGTGAAAAAATATATAAATAAAGTAAAAAAACATTAATAATGTATAAATACATTAATGTATTGATTAATTGATATCTTAATGCAATGCATAAATAAAGGAGTGAAGAAAGAGACTTAAAACTCCAAATAGAGTTAGAGACAATGATTGATAAAAAAATTAAAGATACCATTCAAACTCAAATAGATGATAGATTCTTAGGTTTCAAGAGTGAATTGCAAACAAT
The DNA here is from genome assembly GCA_009831015.1 of Picea engelmannii. NCBI lineage: Eukaryota > Viridiplantae > Streptophyta > Pinopsida > Pinales > Pinaceae > Picea > Picea engelmannii. The sequence goes on along the minus strand of ML788520.1, from coordinate 34,048 downwards.
GAATGATAGAATTCAAGAAATGGAAAAACATAAACAATCAACCCAAGAAGGAGGGGTTGAAGAAAACCACAACTTGAGAGATAGGATTAAAGAGCTAGAAGAAAAATTAACCAACAATTTAACCCTCGATAAAATGGAAAACAAATTGGATATCAAACACATCAAAGAGGAAATGAATAAGCTAATCGAACTGGACCATGAGCATAACAAAAAAGCCTTGAACCTCATAATTTTTTGTATAAAAGAACAACAAGAGGAGGATACCCTAGCAATAGTAAAATAAGAATTAAAAAATAAATCACAAATTGATACAATGTACCTCATAGAAGCAAAGAGGCTAGGAAAAATAATTTATCACAAAGATAGGTTGATCCGTGTCAAATTAAGTTGTAATGACCATAAATATAGCATACTTAGTAAATCTCCGAGCTTAAAAGGGTCAGGAATATTTATAAATGAAGACCTTAAAACTCTTATAAATGAAAGAAGGAAAATGGGCAATAATTAGAAATCGAAAAGTTATTATTAGGGATAGAGACCATAAGGATAATAATAAATAGGAATTTGGGACACTTGGGATCCTTTTTTGGAATTGTCGTGGCTTTCCATGGCACAAAGGTCCTATGATAAGTTGGGTCCCGACTGATATTGATATTATCTGTCTAGCTGAAACTTGGGAGCATGAGGAGTCTAAGGTCCCTAGCATGGAAGGATTTGTCTTGTGGTCGGCATGGAACAAAAAATCCCACCATAGAGGGATAGGAGGCATAACTTGTTATATTAGAAAGAGCATTTATTCTCACATTCAACTTCATAAGATTGACCCTCTTAATCAATACATTTGGATAGAAATTGCAGACACCAATGGTAAGAAGGCGTATATAGCAATTTGTTATTTTGCACCTATTAATTCTACTTTTTATAAGAAAAATAATCTAGATAAAAATTGTCCCTATAATAATTTAGAACGAGATATTTATAATTTGAAAAATGAAGGTAATATCCTCTTGCTAGGAGACTTTAATGCTAGGACTGCAACTAAACAAGCTACTCTTTTAAGTAATGAGTCCAACCATAATCCTTTATGGTTAGATGATGACCTTGTTTTATCTAATAGCTACAAAAGAAGCTTCGAAGACCTAATTGAGAACTTGTTTGGTACTGAGTTGGTCAAGCTCTGCATCTCTCAAGACCTAATAATTTGCAATGGAGTAATGAAGTGGCCAAACTCCAACTAAATGGCCTGTATTCATGGGCTAGGTAGTAGTGTTGTAGATTATGTGATATTTGATATCCCCTTTTCTAACCAAATAGAAACTTTTGACCTTTTAAATGACCATGAGTCTCACTCTCATCATAAACCTTTAAACCTAGCTCTAAAATTTTCCATGCATAGGAGCACCATTGAAGAGAATTATGATAATCAAAGGAATTTGCGCTTTGACAAAAGTAAAGTTGACATTTTCTTAAAGTATTTAAATAATAAATTAAACCCCTAACTTATAAGGACAACATTGAAGAACTCTATCGTAATTTTACAACTACCCTTTCCACTTCTATTAACAAGTTCTCTTTCGAGGTGTCCTATAAAAAGAATAATAGAATGACCAACCCTTGGTATGATAAAGAATGTAAAATTGCTAGGAAATTCATTAGGGATGCTTCTAATGATCCCTTAAAACTCGATAAGATCAATACGTACAAAGCCCTAATTAAAAGGAAAAAAAAAGATACTATATCAATAAAAGACAAGAGAAACTTTCACAACTATACAAGTTGGATCCTAAGAAATTCTCGAGCCAAATTCTAAAACGCAATACTAAAGAAAATAATAGGATTCCCTTAATGATCCAGATTATTTTCGGCATGAAATGAGATCGGAGATATAATAAAGAAATGCACAGAGATTTCACAGATATTCAATAATATAACAGAAATGTATCAGAGATGCAACCATAAACAAAGATATACAGTAATACATGATTTCTATTAATGAAAGAAATGTATAGAGACTGTAAAAATACAGAGTGAAAGACTCGCTAGAATGGTGGCAGCTTATCTCTGAGAAGAGATGGGACGACTACTCGCATTCACAAGAAGATGATTACAATGAGGCTCTAAAGGCCTTTTTACAATAAGCAGGAATTCCAAAAACCCTAGACATCCAAAAACCTAACCCTAGGAGATGAAGCGCCAAAAGTCATGTGGGCCTCGTTTGGGTAAGTGAGTACATCGACTTCCCGGAGTCGTAACTTTTACATGCGATCTCCGTTTTAGGCGTGTGATAGCTCGTTGGCAAGGTATCATCGAGGAGATTCATTTTGGGGGCTCAATTATGACATCGACTATCATTGAGAACCTCGATATTGAAAAACCTTCATTTGAGCCCTCAAAATGGCCCTGGAAGTTAAAACCTGCTAAAATAGTAAATTGCCAAAATTGCCAAAAAACTGTTTTGAGCAATCTGGAAAAGGTGGGTGGCCACCGATATCCACCTGGATCACTTAAGGGACTGGAATTCCTACCTTAAAAGTATTTATGAGTTCCCTAATTCCATGTACACCATTCCTATTGTCCTTATAAAGGAAGAAGTTTTTTCTTTAGATGACATAGAGTTCAGGGTTAAGAAGCTCACAAATGGGAAAGCTAAGGACATTGAAGGCTATCAAGCTGAAATTTTTAAAATCGGAGGGGAAATCCTTATTCCTCACATACACAAGCTCTTCAATTTAGCAGTCCAGCATGACTTCCCTAAACCCTGAACACAAAGCTAAAGGCCAGGTTGGGTTTAGGAGATATCATTCAACTGTGGACCATCTTGTTACCTTTAGGATCATTCCAGAGGAGTTCCGCAATACTAAAACCAATCTTTTTTGTTGTTTTGTTGACTTTAGAAAATATTTTGACACAGTTCCTAGGAAAAAACTTTGGAATAGGTTGGAAGAGATAAAAGTGCCTCTCGAGTTGAGGGCTACTGCAATAAGGATGTATGAGAACATTATTTCTAATTTTAAAAGCACTGAGGGCTGGTCAAAAGATATTAACTCCAATATCAGAGTCAAACAAGGTTGTCCCTTGTCCCCTACCCTTTTTGGCATATACATTGACAAGTTAGAAGAATGCTTGGAAAAAGTAGGTTGTGTCGGCCCTACTCTCATTGGTATAGTGATCGATCTTCTTCTTTATGCCGATGATATCGTTCTTATGGCAAGGAGTCCACATGATCTTGAAAACCAACTAAGAATCCTGAAGGATTTTTTCTCCAATATGGGTATGATTGTTAATACTGATAAGACTAAGGTCATGATTATTAAATCCAATAATATCTCTTATGATACCTTTGTATATGACAACAACAACTTGGAGGAAGTGACTTCATACAAATATCTTGGAATTGATATTCACCACAAGCTCAATTGAAATTATAACATTGAGAAAATGATTATTGGGGGATGGAAAGCTTATTATGGGCTTGAAAACAATTCTAAATCAGTTGATGTTTGGAGTTGGGATAAGAAGAAAATCCTCTTTGAGACTCTTTTTACACCTGTTATTCTTTATGGATGTGAAGTCTGGGGCTGTAGTATCTCTTGTGAATCCTTGAGAAAGTTAGAGCAAATACAAAAGAATTTTATAACCTATAATCTCAAAATTAAAGGAAATACACCCTATCCCTTCCTCCTCTTAGAAACAAGCCTCTCCCCCATTGAGAGCATGGCTATGACTAGATACCTAATGTATAAGAACAAGTTAAACAACATGGAAGACAAGAGGCTACCTAAAA
>ML788520.1:0-13863 GCA_009831015.1 Picea engelmannii | reverse complement strand
GACATCAGGTAATGCGTTGAACGTGTAGAATAGGGGAATACAAAAGGATAGAGGAAAGGGCTCAAGGAACCGTGGGAATTCTAGGAAGGGCAGATCTAAATCCAGACTTGGAAAGATAGAGTGTTGGAATTGTGGGAAGAAAGGACATCTGAAGAAAGACTGCAGAGCTCCAAAGAAACAAAGAGATGGACAACATGAGAGAAATCAGGAAGCAAATGTAACACGTGATGTGTTACAAGATGCTTTGATTCTTTCTGTAGATAATATTTTTGAGTCTTGGGTAGTAGATTCAGGGGCTTCATTTCATACCACACCCCATAGGAAACATTTTCTAGAGTATGTTCAAGGTGATTTTGGACAGGTTCATTTGGGTGATGATGCACCATGAAAAATTGTTGGAATGGGAAAGGTAAAAATAAAACAATGCAATGGAAACCAATGGTTGTTGAAAGAGGTAAGACATGTTCCAGATTTAAGGAAAAATCTAATTTCAACAGGGCAGTTGGCAAGTGAAGGTTGTATATCCATATTTACAGATAATATGTGGAAGGTCATCAAAGGATCATTGGTGATAGCGAAAGGAGAGAAGGTAGGTACATTGTATTTATTTACTGGTAATACCGACTCTTCTATCTCTTTAGCTTCTAAAAAAGTGGATACAACACTGTGGCATCATAGGATTGGACACATGAGTGGGAAGGTTATGCAGATACTTCACAGAAAATATTTGTTGCCAGATCTTAAACAAATTGATTTGGACTTCTGTGAGCATTGTGTTTATGGAAAACATAAGAGAGTCATATTTCTCAGAGTCAGAAAAGTAAAGAAGAGTGAAAGGTTAGAGCTTGTTCATACAAATGTATGGGGACCAACTCAGGTATCATCTCTTGGTGGCTCTCATTATTATGTTACTTTTATTGATGATGCAACTAGAAAAACTTGGGTTTATTGCAACTAGAAAAACTTGTTGTGTCTCAGATCAGATAATGGAGGTGGATATTGCAGCAAGGAGTTTGATGATTACTGTTCATACCATGGGATTCGTAGAGAGAACATAGTTCCAACAACACCACAAGAAAATGATGTGTCAGAAAGGATGAACAGGACAATCATGGAGCGTGCAAGGAGTATGCGATTGCATGCTAGTTTGCCCTTACAGTTTTGGGCATATGCTATATATACTATTGTTTACTTAATAAATAGAGGACCTTCAAGCTCTTTGGATGGTAGAATTACAGAGGAGGAATGGACAGGAACAAATGTAAACTATTCTTTTTTGAAAACTTTCGGTTGTGAAACATTTGTCCATATTGATAAAGAAAAAAGAACAAATCTTGAGTCTAAATCCAAGAAGTGTACCTTTATTGGATATGGTGTTAATGATTTTGGTTATCACTTATGGGATTATTAAAATAACAAAATCATTAGGAGTAGATATGTCATATTCAATGAGAAGGTCATGTACAAAGATCAGTTGCAGGGAAAGAAACAGGAAGAAGAAAAACAAGAATACATAGTGCTTGATGAGATCACTGAAAAAGAAATTCCAAAGGAACTTGAAAATAAAAATGTACAACAACAGGAGCAGCAGGTACCTCAAACACCTGCAAGTGTTGTTAGAATATCTACCAGGTTAAGTATACCCCCTGAATGATACTCTCCTTCATTGTATTATTTATTGTTGACTGATTCTGGTGAACCGGAATGTTATGAAGAGGCAATGCAGATAGACACCAAAAAGAAGTGGGAGCAAGGCATGAAAGAGGAAATGGATTCCTTGGTAAATAACCATACTTGGGACTTGGTTTAGTTTCTGCAGGAAAAAGAGCATTGCATAATAAATGGGTTTACAAGTTGAAGGAAGAAGATGGAGGAGAAAAGCGGTACAAGGCTAGACTGGTTGTAAAGGGGTTTGCACAAAAGAAAGGTATAGATTTTGATGAAATATTTTCTCCTATTGTTAAAATGACTTCAATTAGAACTATTTTAAGTCTTGTGGCAATAAAAGATTTTCATCTTGAACAGTTAGATGTAAAAACAATTTTTCTCCATTGGGATTTGGAGGAAGAGATTTATATGCAACAACCACAGGGGTATGAGGTCGAAGGGACGGATAATTTGGTATGCAGGTTGAAGAAGATCTTATATGGCCTAAAGAAAGCTCCAAGGCAGTGGTATCTGAAGTTTGACAGGTTTATGACAAAATAGGGTTATAGTAGATGTCATTCTGATCACTGTGTTTATTTTAAAAAGCTAGAAAATGGAAGTTTTATTATCTTGCTATTGTATGTAGATGACATTCTTGTTGTAGGGTCTAATATGAAGGATATAAATGTGCTCAAGAAGAAATTAGCCAATTCATTTGCGATGAAGGATTTGTGTGCTGCAATTAAAATCCTTGGTATGGGAATAATAAGATACAGGAAAAATCGCAAACTGAAATTGTCTCAGGGTGAGTACACAGAGAAGGTGTTGGAGAGGTTTAGAATGCAAAATGAAAAACCAGTTAGTACACCTTTGGCCAACCATTTAAAATTAACTAAGGAAATGTGTCCTAAGACACATGAGGAGATAAAATACATATCCAGGGTCCCATATTCATCAGTAGTTGGCAGCTTGATGTATGTAATGGTTTGCACAAGACCAGATATTGCACATGCAGTGGGAGTTTTGAGCAGGTATATGAACAATCCAGGTAAAGAACATTGAGAGATAGTAAAGTGGATTCTCAGGTATTTGAGAGGTACTACTACTCATGCATTATGTTTTGGAGGTTTAGACACTTTTCTATAGGGATATGTTGATTCAGATATGGCAGGTGATAAAGATAGCAGGAGGAGCACCACAGGGTATGTTTTTACTATAGGTGGAACAACAGTAAGTTGGATTTCAAAACTGCAAAAGGTTGTTTCACTTTCAACAATAGAGGCAGAGTATGTTGCTACTACAGAGGCTAGTAAAGAGATGATTTGGTTACAAAGGTTTATGGAGGAATTGGGAAAGAAGTAGGAGAATAACAGGTTGTACTGTGACAATGAGAGTGCAATTCATCTTGAAAAGAACTAAAACTTCCATTTGAATACTAAGCATATACAGTTGAGGTACCACTTCATACGATCCGCCTTGGAAGATGGACATTTGAAGTTGGAAAAGATACACACTAGCTAGAATCCTACAGACATGTTAACAAAGGGAGTAACCAGGGAGAAACTGAGTTCCTGCTCAGTTTTAGTTGGTCTTCAAGAATGAAGATGAAGATGAGGAATTTGCTAGGTCCAAGAAGGTTCAGAATCCAACATATACAACAGTTAAGGAGTTGTTGAGATCAGTCTCCAAGTGGGAGATTGTTGGTTGTGGAGCCTGATTATCTTCCTGATTCAGAGGTCTTTTACTTTCAGCCGTGTTTATATGCCATGAAGTATTTACACCCCAGAAGTATGTACACTCTTCCACGCAGGGGAGTGCAGAGGGGGGTGTACCCCCTCTGCGGGGTCCGGGGGGGCTATCCCCCCGGTTGGAGGGTCTTGGGGAAGCGGGCCCCCAGCAGGGGTTCAGGGGCAGTGTCCCCCGATGGGGGTTCGGGGGTGAATCCCCCAAAGGAAAAAATTGCCTTTTAAATGTATATTTTTATTTCATTGTAAATATGAACCGTTCATTATAAGGTCGCAGATCTAACGGTAGAGGTTATGTTAGGGTTTTTTTCCCTAGAAGGAAACCCTCTTTTATGAGGGAAATGTATTACGGATATGGTTGATGGTGAATATTATATTCTGAGATAGGATACTGTGAAAGAAAGAAGGGGAAGTTACAACGAGTTTGCTGTAGGTTGTAACCCTTCATTTGCTGGATAATAATAAAGGAAGGACCTGACAATTTATCTGGTGGACGTAGCCCACACTGGGTGAATCACGTAAATCTGTGTATCTATTGTATTGTGTATCTTCTGTGTTTTATTTCTCATAAAGCATTAGAAGTACAAAACACAAATAATAATGTGTTGAACATCCAATACTTCTTCACTTTCCACATAATAATATAGAGAATCATTAAAAATTTGGAAATGGAAGAAACTAACCTTGCTTACTTATTTGTTATTGGATAAATCGGTAGGTGCGGACACTAACAGATCTCCCTAGATCCACCTGGATCTAGAAAAAAATAGGACAGGACACGACTCTTTCCCTAAGTTGCAATCATTGAATCTACTACTAAGAAGGAATGAGTGACATACCTTTATATCGCTTCCTTAGATCTCTGTTGTTCCTGCTTTTCTTTGGTGCTCTTGTGAAATTAGGTCCAAGACAACAAAAACCAACCGAAGTGAAGATAGCAAAGTATATTCAATGTCAACCTATGCATATGATCAAGGAGTTATGCAATAAAATAAGAGTGATTTTATGGGAAAGGGACATGTCGTTGTATTATATTAAATGAAAGTAGAAGATACAACTGGATCACCTTGATGTCGCAAGATTCCTTTTAGTGACCCTTGGTTCCAACACACACACTTTCTTTGTATTTTCATGAAGAAGATCCAATACAACTTGATAGACCAGATAGAGTCTTCAAGCTTCTGTCCAAGTAGGGTCCTTCACACAATTCTTTCACCAATTCTTCATTCAATCTTGCTTAACCTTTTCCATGAGAAACCTTTCAATATATAGGAGAATGAGAGATGGTTAAATGGATGAGGATTATCCCACTAAATCTGAGAAGTCAGTAGGATGCCAACCATGCGAATGCCAAGTCATTTTCTAGAAGATTCCTTTCTAGAACCTTCGTGACCTTTTCTCTTGTTCAATCTTTAAAAAAGGTTCGCACCCTACCTATAGAGCAGACTACAATCAGTTCGCACCCTAAGTATGGCTGGCCTGCGAGAATGAGGGATTTTCACACCCTATAACATAGGCAGCCTGCGAACTCATCTTAAAAATGTGTTTTTTGGAAGAAGACAACAATCACTTTTCTCAGGCAAAAAGTCCTTGTGGGAGCCTGAATACATCACCTGTAGAGACATCACTAGAGTGACCAAAATCATGTGTAATAGAATGCCCCCCAAAGTATGAGGATGGAATTTGTGACAACCAAAATACTTTGTAAACTACGTGTATGTGTCAGAAACTAGGAGTGCACATAATCAAAAACCTGTAAATAACCACGTATCTGCAGAATATAATACCAGTTTTGAGGTAGGCATTCCTATGCTCAGATCACAAATGAATGGAATCATAAACATAGTTCATAGCCACCAATCATACACTGTGGATCCATGTCATCAAAATGCTACATAGCCACCAGGAATACACTGTGGATCTATGCAAGAAGACGTGAATTAAGATGATATAGCCACATGACATACAAAGTGGATCTATGTGCCAATACAAATCATACATACTCCATCGTAGCCTGGATCAAGAAGATGAGACCCAGGGTCTTCAATCTCGTCACCTGAAAGTATGAATCTAGCCATGCGATTACATGTGTTGAAGTTGAACATGGTAGAAACCACTTGATTACCGGTCATTGATGAAAACCATTAACAAGTGCGAGGGAAATCACCATTGATGTCAATGACTCCCAAGGTACCAAAGTAGAATCCGAACGAATGCGAATGAATGAGCTGAAGTCAAGCACTCGGTGGAATCTCTTGATTAGGGATCAATGAGGTGAAACCCCTGTCGAAAGCGAAGAGACTTGCCATTAAAGCATGAAGGTTCTAAGGTACTAAATGATTTCTAAGTCTCATTTCTAGATAATGAGTCAGAGTCGATGGAATAAGACTCGTCATAGGAGGGCCTTGATGTATCCCCCATCAATGACACAAAATAAGTAACATATTTTGAGGATGAAACAAAGTATGAATACAGGTTGAAACTGACACAGGGAAGGATGACATAGTAAGAATGGACAACTACAGATGGTTGACTCAATAGAGGGATCGTGTGAACTTCTCTTGAACATATGAACGACACGACCAAGGAATTGACAGTACTGACTCAAAGAGGACCCAAGATATGACCTTGTAGCAAGTCAAATGAGAGACAAATGGATTTCCCAACCCGGATTCAAATGATGAATAGGGGGTGTCATGTTCAAGAGCGACACTTACTGCCATTAATATGACTACGAAAACACATCCCTTTCCCAAAATTTCCCCCACCATGTCTGGCGAGTACCTCTTTATTTTTACACAAGCTTGAGGAGGATAACATATGCTTGTCGATGTAAGCTCATCCTTCGGATGAGTCCCTCAGAGTATATTTAATGAACCCTAGGAAGGAGTGGTTCGATCCTATTGCGGGTCTTTCAATGTTTGTTTAACGAGTCCAAGGATAGAAAACTTGGGGGTTTTTCATGTTTTGAGAGTCTGAAAAACACTTAAAGAGAACTCTCTCAGTTCCTTTTTCGTAAAAGAGTTCTACGAGACCGAAAAAGTGATAAACTATTGCCCATCGAACGTTTTTTCAAATACTTTAATGAGCATGACAAGAACAAGATTGCTCGACAATATTTTCGTTTTTATGGAGCATGAAAAGAGCTTAAAGGATACTCCCTTAGGTTCGTCGTTTTTAGGCTTAGATTCCTCATTCTTATCTACTTTAAATGATGCTTCTCTAGAGGTGGGTTTATCCTTACTAATCCTCATTTCATAAGCAGTTAGAGTTCCTATAAGTTGATCAATAAACAAGGTCTTAAGATCATTCAGTTCTTCTATTGCAGAAACTTTTGGATTAAATCTATTTGGTAGAGATCTTAAGATCTTCTGAACTAAAAATACATCTTCAATTTTCTCACCAAGACCCTTCATGGCATTCACAAGCTCCTCAACTCTTAAGAAAAATTTATTAACTGTTTCATCCTCATTCATATTTATTTGTTCAAACTCTAATCTGTAGGTTTGAAGCTTGGCATCCTTTACCTTCTCATTACCTTCATAACTGCTAATTAGTTTGTCCCACATTTCTTTGGCAGATTCTAAGTGCATAACTTTTACAAATTTTGCTTCTGCAAGCCCACTCAGAATAACATTCATAGCCTTAGCGTTGAAGGTGAATTCTAGCTTGTCATCCTTATTAGCTAGTACAACCGGCTTTACATAACCAATCTCTACTGCATCCCAAACATCTACACCTAAAGCCATTATGTAGGTTCTCATCCTAACTTTCCAGAAGCCAAAATTTGTTCCATTGAACAGGGGGGCCTTACTGGTTGAAGTTCCTTCATGACTTGTCATGTTTAAGCTCACTGATCTACCTTTAAATAAAAGGAACCATATCTGATACCAATTGTTGGACAACTGAGAGGGGGGGCGGGGTGAATTAGTTGTTACTGTTCTTAAACAATTATTCCCATTTTAAACTCTTTATAGAATACTCAATGACGATCACAATAATGCAGGGAAGTAAGCAATAGAATATTCAACATCAATCACACACATGAAATCTAAAAAGACAGATATTTCCTGAGGAAACCCATAAAGGGAAAAACCTCTTCTTCTTGATATGATAAGTGATCTTTATTTTCTGTACATTATCATTCTTATGAGCACCAAGTCCTTTTGAGGCTACCACCTCTGTTTTACAAGAAACAACTTGCTGAGAGCACCAACTCTCTAGTTTCTATAGCACCCACTAGAAGGAAGCACCAACTCTCTGAGTGTTCTAGCACTAACTGGATGGAAGCACCAACTTCCAGTTACATAGGCACCGACCTGTATAACAAAGAACACTAGTTCTCCCTTGCACCACCCTACCATCCTGGTTTTTCTGGCTTCAACCAAATGGAAGCTACATTTCCATGTGTTCAAGCACCCACTTGAAACTCTAAGGACAACAGTCCTCCCTAGCACCTCCCTACCACTTTGAAATATAAATCTTTGTTTTTTATAAATTTATCACAGTGATATGATATTTATCAATGGCTTACTAGCCTCATCACTCTATTGTTACATTACTCTGCTCTTCCTACATCAGTGTCTTCATTCTCACATCTTCTTGAGCTTTCTGATCTTCTGCTCTATCTTTGCATGCACAACTCGACTTTCTCTTTCTCTCTCAAATATGCATTTGTGTTCTATGTCTTTCTTCTGTGCTTTATGCTCTATGTATTATTTCAATTCTATGAGCTATGCCTCTTCGATGCATTTCAACTGCTGCAACTAGCATGCTTCCACCCATATGAAATAACTCTCAACAGAAGCAACCATCTCTTCTTTGTTCTGCGTATATTTATCATGCCAAGTCCTCTCCCAAATCATACACCTAAATCTTCGTTCTCTCTAGTGATCATGCTGAGTTTGTTCTTCATCAGTGGCCGTTATCCTGAGATTCTTTGGCTTCTCTGGAAGTTACAGTCTTCGACGCTTTTCCATCTATCAATTGTCTCTACGATGAGTCTTCATCCCACAGGTAGTTACCTCGAGACTCTTCAATTCCTATGGCAATTAGCTTAAAGCTCTTCGAATTCTCTGGCGGTTATGCTCAATGTGTTCATCATCAGTGGGCGTTATCCTGAGATTCCTTGGCTTCTTTGGAAGTCGAAACTCTTCGTCTTTTCTGTTAGTTACAACCAGTCATCTTTGGCTTCTTTGGCTTCTAAGCCCCTTCCTTCACGTGACCACTGGTGGTGACTAGATGCCTATTCAAAGGGCGCTTCCTGATCTCAGTATAATGAGCGCTAGCTCCTTTTCATGATATGAACTTGGGCTATGAACTTCAATTGACTATGCGATTGCAACAGGACCGTCGATCTTACGATCTTGATGGTGATACTGGAACATATGGATCAGATCAGACGGTTTATTTCACGGAAACAAATCAATGGTCATATTTGATCCTTACACTCATCCTTTCATTGTTCAATCCGATGACCAGGACTTAATTAAACATTGAGATGGACGGCTATCAGAACTTCGCCCTTCAAAACTTTGGGATTTCAACTTTTCAAACTTACACTATCCTTCCACTGTACTATGATCAACGATTGAGAATACACCTGAAGTGATCTTTCAGATCAGACGACTCGTGTCCTTGCTGAGGTGGTCTACTGACATGGGTGAGACGTGTAGGTAGTGTAGTGGAGAGTGGAGGCAGAGCGCGGTAGTGGAGTGTGACATGTAGCGGGTAGTGGAGTTTGACGTCAGAGCGCGAAGGTGGTATGTATGAGTGGTTTGGTGGTTTACTCGGAGGGGTGGTTAGGCGGTAAAAGGTAATGAGCGAGGGGGGTCTAAGTTAACAGAAAGGTAACTTGTATGAGGGTCCCAGAAGGAAAATACCACCAAATCAGACCCCCCCTCACGGTTAAAGGAATAAATCTCATGGGGATCTGATATGCCCTGTCGACCATAGATCTAAGTCCCTGATTCTCAACCACTGAGATTAGCGCACCCTTTACCCAACTTATCATGTCCTTCCACTTTAGAATGATCTGACATATGCGATCTTTTTTGGATGATCTTACAGTCGAGAATGTATTTCAGCTCTTTGGGTCTCCGAACTTCAGAGATTTCAAATCTCAAACTGACACTCTGGATCAGATGGCCCAGATTCACTTCGAACGATCTAACGCTTGAGATATTGTTTGGACGATCTGACGACTGAGATTTACTTCAGACGATCCAACCGTCGAGGATGCATTTCGGCTCTCCAGGTCTCCAGACTTTTGGAATTTCAAATCTCAAACTGAATTCTTGAAGTGAATTTTTTCTTGAGAGTAACCTCCTCACATATTTATACCCGAAACAAATGATGTTCATTAGATCATGATCTTAGATCAATGACCTAATCTGTCTACGATGCAACTCTTCTAGCTTATCTTGTCCTTTCACTTAGAATGATCCAATGACTGACGGAAATTCACGTTTGATCTGACGACTAACGGGTATTCGGATAATAAAATTCTCAAATCTTTATCCCTGTTTAACTTACCCTTCAATTAATTTGATCCGACGGTCGATGAATATTCGGGTGATCGTGTTCTCAGATCTTAGCCCTTGCATATCCTGTCCTTCCAGTAATTCAATCCGACAGTCATCGCATTTTCTCCAGATCCAATGGTCCACATTCATTTCAGATTTCAGGCTTCGGGTAATTCAACTTTCAAGTTGCCAATTCTTCTGAAGTGAGATTCCCCGAAGGGTAACCTCCTCGCAAATCCATTAGATCTAACGATTGTTGGTCTTTTGGATTGGTGATCCAACAACCACTGTCACTCTTTCTCCTGAGCTTTTGATCTCTTCAACTTAGAATATTTTCTAAGTGTTCATGGGTCTCGACCTTTGCTCCTCCTGAGAGTACGTCTCTTGGACCTCGTCTACAATTCTGGAAACTGCTATCTCTTCTTAGCTTTCATGTTTCTGCATATTGTTCGCTTCTCCTCCTGAGCTTATGTTTTTCCTGTAAAAAATCGACGTTGTTGTTCTTGCCATCAATGACAAGCACACGCTTTCCTGTAAAACACGCCAACATGAAGAGTCTAGAATAAATGGATTTATTTTAGGGGCTTTAAACTCGACTTTTATTACTTTGATCCCCAAAGTAAAGAAGCCTCATCTTTTCGGTGATTACAGACCGGTCTCTTTTTGTAATCTTTGTTATAAAATTATTTCAAAGATTATAGTTGATCAGATTAAAATGATTCTTTCTATATCACTATCGGAGGAGCATATGGGATTCCTACAGGGAAGACAGATATAGGATTCCATTAGTACAGTTCATGAGTGAATTCACAACATTAAAAATAAGAAATCAAAGTCATTGGTTTTAAAATTGGATTTACAGAAAGCATACGACTGTATTAACTGGGGCTTGTTGCGTATGCTTCTTCTCCAAATTGGTATGGGCCTAAATATAACAAATTGGATAATGAGCTATGTGGTTTCCACTTCCTACTCAATTCTAATTAATGGAGAAGCCACTGAATTCTTTAAAAGCGGGAGGGGATTAAGGCAAGGATGTCCTTTATCACCTCTTCTATTAATCTTAGTTATGGAAAGACTATATTAACTCTTGCCCAGGCTAGGAATTTTTCAGAAGATCAATTATTATCCTCATATTGGTTGTGTAGTAATGATTCAGGATTAGAGGTAAAACTTGCAAAGGAGTGGGATCAGTTTAGGCGGGCGCTTATTGATTCTGGAGCTCTCATCCATGACTCAGGAGATAAATTAATGTGGATAGGAGGAGATAATTCTAGATCTCCATCCGTTAAAAATTTCTATTTGAGCATAATTTCTTCAAAAAGATTGTTAAAAGTGAAGAATTTGACACAACCATCTGGAAATGGAAAGTCCAATTAAAGATTAAATTGTTCATTTGGTTAGCGATGGAAGGTAAAATATTAACTTGGGACTCTTTGCAGAAAATGGGATGGGAAGGACCTAGGCGTTGTCCTCTTTGTAAAATTGATTCAGAAACTATCATCCACCTTTTTAAACTCTGCCCATTTGCAATATCAGTCTGGAATAAAATTTCCAAAAATTTAAATTTAAAAAGATGTTTGTCTCGGAACACTCTATTGGAATGCATAAAAAACTGGTATGTGGAAAAGACAGTCCCTACTCAGATAGCAATACATATTAGTTGGTTCATCTAGCTTGAGCGAAACAAAACACTTTTTGATGAGTCCAACCCTTCAATTCAGACAATTATTTATAAGACATTGACATTACAAAACAAATCCATTACTCATCTGAAGGATAGACCTCCGAGAGATAATTTGATCATTCATCAAAAGGATTATTCTTTAGCATGGTTCGACGGAGAAGCATAAAGAGATGACAATTGGTGTGGTGCAGGTGGTGTAATAAAAACTTTGGATGCTACAGTCATTAGATGGACCTTCAATTGCGACAGAGGAACCAATACAAGAGAAGAACTCATGGGAGCATGGACCACACTCATGTTAGCGTATCACTTGTCAATACCTTGCATCCATATATTGGGAGATTCAAAAGTAGTTATCGAATGTATTTTAAACAAAGGAAGACTTCAGGTAAGCTCAGTGGAAGGATGAAAAGCTAGAATAAAATCTCTATTAGAGAAATTTCAGTTTATTAGCTACCAACATATATACATAAATTTTAATATTGAAGCAGCCAAGCTTTCAAAGCAGGCCATCGAAAAACCAGAGGGCACCTTATCTTATTATCACTGGACTAATGGAGTAGAAGGACTTGGGAGACAGATTAGAATCCATTAATCAATTTGGGGTGGTATTGCATTTGATCGACAATATAGTTTATGTATTTTGTAATTCGAGAGCTATAGTTTTTGTTTTTTTTGGTAATGTCTAGCTTATAGTTTCCAATATGGACTTTGAACATATTTGAGACTTGTAGTTATTCATTTTTTTTTATATTGTAAGCTTGGTACAGAGCTCCGACAGTATAATTATAGATGTAAAAAAATGATATGTCTATTATAATTGAGCAAATTTTTTCTTGGAAAAAGGTATAAATCAATACACCTTTAAAATTCATACACCATATATATATATATATATATATATATTTTGGGGTAAATAGCTTGTTTTCTTGGGATGTCTGTTAACAAGTCAAAATATATGGTATAGTTTTTCTTAGATAACGATGATGAGTGATGGTTGTCCCACTGATAACTAACATACTAAGTTATAATATATTTTATACATACTAAGTTATAATATATTTTATATGTAGTTATTGTCAATTGAATTTAACTCTAATAGTTGGAATATTGTTAACCTTTCTACCTAGATTATTGCTATTGACGTATGTTTAACATAGTAAAAAACAAAAATACTTAAACGTTTTCCTAAAATTAATTTCATACTTAATTACATAAATATTGCAACAGCTTTATAAGAATTACTTGTTATTTAAAAAATTATCCAACAAAAATAAAACACCATATATAAGGATATCTTTTTGTTTTTGTTCACGTGCCCTTCGTGGAGGGGGCGGTGATTTGATATGATGTTTTACTTTTTCATTGTGCATCTGCTCTTTTTCTTGACGTTATGGTCTCTTGATAAGATGTTTTACCGTTCCATAAAATCCGCTGTACACTTTATATAGGAGATTTGGTTGGGGAGATTTTCCAAAAAGCTGGATAAGAAAGCTCACCAAGCTGCCCGACTATTTGATTGAGTGTTTATGTGAATCTTTAAATATGGTTTATTTTTAAAAGTTTTGGATTTTTTTTTATGATAATTAATGTAAAAAAGTTTGATAGGTATTGAAAATATATTTTTATCTATGTAAATATGGGATAATAAAAGTCGTACATACCAATATAAAAGGATAAAAAGTCGTATGTAAGACTTTTATGTAAATATGAATATCGAATTTATATAAAAGGAACCGAATCTAGTAAGAAATCTAATTTGGAACATTGAAATGATAATTTTTTTTTTTTTTAATTTTGTACATTGGGAAGTAGAAAATTTTGTCGTTTTTACTTTTAATTATAAAGTTAAAGTAGAATTTTTTGTCATTTTATTAAAGTAAATAAAATAAATAATAATAAGATTGAATTTTTTTTATTTAATTTAATAAATAAAATAAATTTAATATTTATTATAAATTAAGATAAAAATGTTATTTTAATGTTCAAAGTAAATTGAATATTATTAAAGAAATTTTACTCGTTATCAATTTTTTTAAAAATAAATGGTGTGTGAACTTTTTGAAGTGTCTATTTTTTTGTGAACACTGAGTAATAAACTAAAATGATAAAAAAAGAGTATTAAGATATAGATTTAAAGAAACAAATTGAAAAGTAATAATAAAGAAAGATTAATTTAGTTAGTAGTTTTGAAAATTAAAATAAATCAATCATAATAAATGGTAGAAAAAAACAAAATAAGTAAAAAATCTTGTAAATT
>ML788519.1:203772-248857 GCA_009831015.1 Picea engelmannii | reverse complement strand
ACATTGTAAAAAAAGATGATTAGAAGAATATGAATCAACATAACAAAGCATACACCTAGAAGGGCCTTGGATACCACGCCTTGCAAATTTTTCCCCGATTAAAATTTTTTGATGCATGAGGGTCCAATAGAAGGAAATTATTTTGGGAAGACTATCTGCATTCTATATCCCATGCCATCTGGTGGATCTCGAAGGGAGGCCAAATTGTAATAGTTCTAGATGATATACTTTCTTGACCATGTACCCAACTTTTTCCCGACCTTTGGAGTCTCTAGAATCCAGGTGGAGGGGGGATATCCATATAGTTTGAGAAGAAGGGTTTTCGATATAGGTTGCAAGGGTGTCGAGAGATCTATTAGATTCCATCCCAACCATATACCTGACTTCTCATCCCAAAGAGACATGTCTAACAAGGCGATCTTGTTTTGAAGGTCTAACCAAATTTTCAAGGGAATAAGGTCTTGCATGGTCAAAAGGGGGGGGCATTCCCATTATGTTTTCATGTTATATTTTCATTTGTTTCATGTTTCTTGTGTTCCATGGGAGATTAGAATATAGGATATGAAGGGAAGCATGGAGAATATGTTATATTTGAGAACAAGAAGATGGGGGAGGGGGGCGATCATAGAGACATCTCAAGCGGGGTATAGGGACATATTTTTTATTTCAAACAACTTTCCACCACTCCTTACGGCCATAAGCAAGTCTCCACAAGATATTGGAATCGAGAGATTTATTCATGATAGTGGGATCCCTTATCCCAATCCCACCATTAGATTTCAGGGCCTGGACCACATTCCAACTAACTAGATGAAATCTTTTAGAGTTATATTTTCCTCCCTCCCAGAGGAATCGATGAATTTCCAGGGAGAAATCAAGGTTAAAGGAGGCAAGAGCAAGCAAAGCTAAGAACTGATAGATTGGTAAGACACTTAACTCAGAGTTGATGAGAACAATTATACCAGTTGGATTGATCGAGTGTGCTCATCATTGAGTAAATTTAGACTTGAGTTTGTCTAATGGGGGATGTCATGTGTTTGAAGTAGGAAGTTTGAGGAAAAGGGGAATTCCCAGATATTTAAACAAATGACATTTTTCATCCAAAGGGGAAGTTTAGAATTATGGCTATCGCATGAGTATGATTGTGGTTGGTATTCCAAGTGAAAATTTGGCTTTTAGCATTGTTGACTAGGCCCCAAGATGGATTGGTGAACACGTTCACAATATATTTGAATCTGGAGGCAAGAACAGTGGAGGAAATGTTGATGAGAAGGGTGTCTTCGGTAAATTGGGAATGGTTGAGTCTTTTAGCACCCCTCACAATTTTAATTCCAAGAATGGACTTCTCTTTTCTAGCATGCTTCAATGATCTGTTGATATCTTCAGCCATGAGAATGTACAACATGGGAAAAATGGGATAGCCTTGGTGAAATCCTCTGGAGGCATGAAAGAAGGAAGTGGGATAGCCATTAACAAGGGAGGCGATCCAAGGGGAAGTGAAGCAAGCAGATACCTATTTGAGGAAGATTTCCTCAAAGTCGGATTTTTTTAGGACTTGCAAGAGGAAGCTATGCCTAACCCTGTCAAAGGCATTGGCCATGTATAGCTTAATAATCATGCCTTTTCCCCCTCTAGTTTTACTTGAGTGGATGGATTCCTGGACTAGGATAATGTTATCAATAATCTGTCTTTTTTCCACAAAGACTCCTTGGTTATGGGACATGATCTTAGGTAGGAGCGATTTTATTGTATTGGTTATGAATTTTGAGATAATATTATAGGAGACATTGCAGAGAAAGATAAGTATGAATCTAGAGAAGGAGGAGGGGTTTGCCTCTTTGGGTACAAGATACAGGAAGGAGGAATTAGTGTTTCCCCCCATGCATGTCGATTTTTGAACATATATCATCATTCGGACCAAATAAAATTTGACTGTGTTCCATCATATTTTATAAAAGTGGGCAGAGAATCCATCCAATCCTAGTGCTTTATCAGATTGCATTTGTTGAATGGCTTTGAAAATTTCTTATTTTTCTACGGGGTCAGAGAGCTATTTGTTTTCCTGTTGACTGATGATTTGAGGGATGTGATCTAGCAACTGAGAAATGTCTACCTATTGAGAGGGAGGCAACTCATAATACAAGTAGTTAAAATGATGGACCATCTTATGTTTGATATGGGTGAAGGAAGAAGTATTTGTTCCATCTGCTTTCACAATCAATTTGACATTATTCTTCCACAAGGGAGCTTTAGCATGTCTATGAAAAAATAATTACTATATATTCTCCTCAAAGGTCTTGAATTTTTTTAGTAGGGAGGTGATTTTCATGGATGGATATTTATAAATCGATTTGACCCATTCCTTGAGGGAAACTTTAGTCCTTTTCAATTTCTTCTCCCAAATGTGAACAGGGGAGCTCATGATCCAACAACTCCAAGTATTGGTGATTAAGTCATAAAAGGAAGAGTCTATATCTCATAAGGGATTGAATATGAAGGGAAATGGTCCTAGGTCCTCTAGCTCTGTCATAATCAAAAATATATTTCAATGGTATAAACCTCCCCATGGGAGAATGAACGAAGAGCAGGAGATATTTCCATAAAGGAAGGAATTACTTACCAGGAATCTATCTAAGCATGTCGTGATATGTCCTAGACCCAGAAACCTATTTTTTGAAGTGAATATACAATTATTTGGCTTTATGTTAGAGAGGTCCATGATAGTAATGAGGTCCTCCATTTTCTCTCTCAAGGGGTCTTTGACCATACTACCTCCTTTCTTTTCTTTTAAATGCAAGGTTGTGTTGAAGTTTCTAGCAATGATACAATTGGGGTGCACATTCAAGCCCTTGAGAGAAAGAAGAGAGGCCCAACAAGAATATTTTTCATGGGGGTGGTTCAGCATGTAAACATTTACCACTGAGAACAGATATCCTCTCACCACATGAGATAGGTTGACAAGAATCCAATGTTGCGTTGATTTATTTCTTTCAAGATGGAAAAGCACAAGGTTCCAAAGCATACAGAGGCCACCTGAAGCACCTCTAGATATAACTATGATTCCTTGATTGAATTTCCAAAATTTAGAACTGAGAAGGAGGGCATCGACATCCTTCAACTTGGTTTCCCAGAGAATTAGTACCTCAAGCTTCTCCTACTTTACTAATGACTTGACTAAATCAGATTTGGTAGGGCTCCCGAGGCTCCTATAATTCCAGGAAAGAAACTTCATTATTTATGAGTGGATTTATGAATCCTTATTGGGTCGTTTCACGCTTATGCACATCCTTCTTAACGTTGGGGGGTTAAGACCCAAGCTTCTTCTAGAGTTGACCAACAAAAACCCCAAAGCATCGACATATCAATCTTCAGCCAAGGATGAAGAAGGTATCACATGAGATGTCATGAGGATCACAGAGACCATTTGGTCTTGTGTCGGGGATGAAGGACTAAACACATAGATATCCACCGGGGATTTCATTCATCTTATTCAATGAATCTTATCTAACATATGACAAAACATAATGGAAGAAACACATTTAATCAAACACATAATTGACACATCATAGGTCCATAATCACTGCAACTTTATTATCATCCTCATTCAATCAGGAACATGCATACATTAAGAAACTCATTCATTGACAACAATAGAGCTATTATTTCTTATGCATTTCCTATTGTTACATTACATTGCATCATGCACATCTCTTCAAACTCTATAGAGAGTTCATAATCATACTTACAATCAGAGACAATTACAAAACATCGGCTCGAAGTGAGCTTGATCACACCAGTAATTCACAGGTTCATGAGCTAACTAGCTAAATCACCAACTTCTCGACTGACTAACTCTCCTTTTATATCATTCTTTGCTCTTGTGCTCTATATCTTTTGGTTCTATCCCACTCATTCCTACAATTGATTGTCATGCATGCTTATGTCACCGCCTTCACTCCATGTTGCCTTTCTGGAATCAGGGAAATCATAACTACCTTTCCATCTCACCTTCTTTTTGCTCCACATTCCCTTGTGTTGTTGGAAGTAATAATTTGGGGATATTTCCAGAAGATCCTTTTCTTGATTCTAGTGTGCATGCGTTGTCTTCTTGATTTCCAGTGTGCATCCAAAAAATCAGACCGACGCGTATTGGCAGAACTCGATTTAGTGTGCATTAACAAAACTTGATCTAGTCTGTGTGCCTCTTGTTACCACTCGTGAAACTACTTGAGCATGCACAAAATTGGAATGAGCATGCACAACTTCATTTTTTTGTGTAGATGATATTTACCCAAAGCTTTGGGTGCCAAAAATTCCCTCACCGTTATCACTTGGCTCATCCTCGATCCGACTGCCTCATAAAAAGAATGATGTGACAATCTTGAGTAAGAGAAAACCATCAACATTGGTGGACTAGAACATTAAACCAAGTTTTGATTGCAGTCGGGTTTTAGTAAGAGAAAATATTATGTCTAGGATGTTTTTTCAACCCGACACAGGTCATTATCAAGAAGACGAGGACCTCCTAGCTTAGTGGAATCGAGAGCTCGCAGCCTTGGGCTCTCTCCTTCAACGAAGTTGATTATCTATGATGATAGGAAAACTAGATTTAGGCCAAGAGAGTTGGTGGACTACCAAAACTTCGAAGCATAGTTCAAGGAACTATGGAGTTTTTGGTTGTGTCTTGTTGGCAACTAAGAGAGTGGGACCTCTTCATAGCAATTGATGACGAAATTTCAATCTTCGTGAAAACAGGACTGTGGGTTCTCAGGCTACCTGGCGGGGTTGGGAATCACACATCCCAGAATGTCTGTGAAGATGGGCCATGAAAGGGGACCTAAATCAAGAGATGGTAAGTGTGGTGGAAAGTTAAAGGATAACAAGGAGTGGGGAGAAAACGGGGACATGGTCAATAGCCAGGGTCGACATAGAATGGAACATGGAGAATTTATCCAATGACTGCATGGGAAAAAGAAAATATATATAGAGTGGAAGACGATCAAAGTTACATATAGAATGAGACAAATAACCGACCAATGTGATGTGCCATTTGGAATGTGGAATCATCACTACTTACATGCCAAGGCTATGGTTGATCTGTCTAAATCGGATTTCTTGACCCTTCAGTGTAATGTAGTGGTAGGTAGTTCATCCCAATCCCACGTGATTCCCTTTCCCAAGCCACTACCTTCTACGGGGGCCATAACTTCACTATGAACTGGACATATTGGGAATATGTAAATATGTCAATGTATCTAATATACCTATGTGACTAGAGTGTACATTGTGCTACTGAAAAGGAAAATTATGTCAACTATGTACTCTTCTACCTTGTGTACATCCTATGCTAACCCCACTCTACAAAACTTCAAAGCTAGGAAAGAGAGATAAGTGGAAAGTGATCCATGCAGGCCATAATACACCTTCAACCTACTGTCATTAATAATTCCATTGAGCAGTTGTCCCTGCAATGTATCCATCTTGGCAAAACCGACTTTGTTGATGTAGTCCAAATGGAAAGGACCCAACCAATTCATATGTAGCTTGACAAGATGTTGTAAATATTTGTTGTCATATAACAAGACCAAATATCTCAGATAGAGTATTTTCTGGTGGATGTTGTGATCATGCCATGCCTTCCGTAACTTATTTTTGACCACCTAACTGAATCTCTCCATCATACAATCCTCCTCTGGCTCCATAAGTTCATCTAGCCATTGTTGAAGGGATTGTTCGTCTATCATCTGAGTCACTAGAGAAACTTAGAGGTTGGGAACGATGAATTCTAGGTGTATGAACACTTCTTTACCATAAACCAATCTAAATGGTGTGCATGTTTTTAGCATCTTGTAAGTTGTTCGATATGCCCATAATATTGCAGGGATGTGTTGATCCCAATCGTCATGCTGCACATTACAAACTTTGGTTAAATCATGTTTTAAATCTTGAGGATGATAGGGAGTGCTCTTTTTGTGGTGGATCATGAACTCCTAATTGAGTTGTTGAATAGTCTCATTTAGAAAATGTGAGCCCTGATCACTCATAAGCACCTTTGGACAACCTAATTTGGTAATCACATTCTCAAAAATGAATCGCATTGTCGTTTCTGCTATGTAATCCTTAACTGGCACGGCTTCGGCCCATCTTGTCATATAGTCAATGGTTTTAATAATGTAGTGTGCACCTATTCGATGCGTGGAAGGATTGATCGGGCCCACAAAATCAATTTCCCAGTTTTCAAACGACTCCAAGGTTGTGATTGGAAACAAAGGGATCTCATCTCTCCGACAAGGCTTTCCCATCTATTGACAAACATCGCAACGTTTACAATATTCTTTTCCATCTACAAATAGTGAGGGCCACCAAATACTTACACACAAAACTTTCCACGCTATGGCCTTACTAGCATTGTGTCCTCCTGCAATACCCTCATGTGCTTCATACAAAATGCGGTATTTCTCATGCTCTAATGCACACCTGCATAGGATGTTGTCTACTCCCAACTTATACAATTGTCTGGTGATCAACTGATGATCTGCGCTACGAGTCACCAGTTGACGACGTTGAGAGGGGGTATACCATGTTGGATCATGTCCTAACATAAGAAATTCAACGATCTCATCCAATTGATCAGGAACTTCTTCAACGCTGAAGAGTTGTGCATATGGAATTTCATCATATAAGCTTTGAATAGATTCACTAGTATCAATTTGTGATAGATGATCTAGGCCAACATTGTATTTTCACGGCTTGACCACAACTTCAAACTCAAACTCATGAAAGCAACAATTAGTGACATATTCTTCCTCCTAACACCAACTTGTTGACCAAATACTTGAGAGTGGAGTGGTCTGTAAATAATTTGAAATGGGTCCTCAACAAGTAATGGTCAAACTTTTGCAAGGCATATACCATTGCGAGTCCCTCGTGCTCAGTGGTTGTAAAATTATTTTCAGCATCAGATAGCTTGCAACTAGCCAAATAGACCAGATGGTTAATGTTACCTTCACATGGTTGCACAAGAACTGCTCCCGGAACAATGGATGAGGCATTGACATGAACATGAAAGAGCTTAGACCAGCCATGAAAACTAGAATAGGCGCAATGACTAGTTTCCCTTTTAGAGTATCCAAGGCTCCCTAGAATTCATATGTCCAAATGTACTAAGTACCTTTGTGCAGTAGCTTCTCCAATGGGGCAGCAATTTTGGCATAACTTTGGATAAACCGTCGGTAGTATCCTTTGTGGTCTAATTTGGCGCGTAGCTCGCAAACTAGGGTGGGGGATACCATATCCAATATGGTAGCAATTTTATCTTGGTTGAGAAATAGTCCATCTTTGCAAGATACATGCCCCAACAACATCCCAAACGACATACAAAAGATGCACTTATTCAAATTTTATAAAATATGGAGCTGGTAGCAACGATCCAACATCAATCGAAGGACTGCATGTGTTCTTTCAACAAACTGAACATTATCTAGTCATCCAAGTAAACCTCCAGAAACTTGTGGATGAATTCTTTAAAGGTTGCAACCACAATCCTAGAAAACACTACAGGGGCATTCTTTATTCCAAACAACATCATTATAAGCAAAAGAGCCCCATTTTATTGCAATGGTAGTTTTGGCTTTGATCCTCCTCTACGATCTAAACCTAATGATACCCTGAAAACTCATCTGTAAAATAGTAGGCTTCCCGTCCCCCCACATTCTCCAGAACCTCATCGGTGAAAGGTGTATGGAAAAGGTCATGGACACATGTTGCATTAAGGCTTCTTAGGTCTACAAAAAATTGAATGTCACTCATCTTCTTTGGTTGCACAACCATGGGGATAATCTAATATGACTCCTCCATAGGGACAATAATCCCAGCATCCAACATCTGATCCAACTCATTGCGCACATTTTCTTTATACTTGGTATTTAATCAATAAAGTCTCCTTTTAACCAGTTTGGCATTTATCTTGAGCTTAATTTTCATAGCCCCCAACGATCCTACAATTCCATTCATTTTTTAGAAGTTGCAGGGAAACAAGTCCTTGTATTCCTTGAGGAGGACGACTACCTAGATAATAATCTCCTTATACCAATAATCTCCAATGATAGCCATTTTGGGCACTTCCTCAATGCCAATGTTATGTTTCTTTATCTTTATCGGTCCACCATAGTCTGGCACAGTTATCTCTAACACTTTTCCCTCAATTGTGTGCTTGTCATTGGATTATTTTATTTGTAATCCTCATGGGTCATCATCGTCAATATTGTCAACATCGACCTTTCAACAATGGACAACCTCTTTTATTTTTTCCACTGGTTTATGATATGAGCATACCACCTTTGGTGTGGTGTCCTTTGGTTGATGACGAAATATAAAGTTCGTAATCCAGAAGAGGGCCTCTCTTTGGGTTGGATCCTTTGTTGTGAAGCGGAACATTGAGAAAAATTGTAAACTTACAGGGATCCAATCTATTGTTTTCTTCATGAGATCCTCCTGAATAATATACTAGTTTCTTGGAACCATATCCATGGTATGAACGAATTGGTGGACTCATTGCATTTGAGGAATATTCTTGGAAGTCCAACGTCATTTGAAAAAATAAATGCGTTCCTAAAATCTTCATTTCCCTTGTATTGATTGACCAATTCAAAGTCAGAGATGGGATGGAACCTGACTTTTATCAACTCAACCACCTGCGCCCAGTCCTAGATATTTGTGCAGCGCATCTCCCACCATCGCGCAGGTGTCACTTGTACCACAACATCCATGGCTTGAATCATCCATTTTGCATAAATAGTCTTCTCCATCTGCATTAGGAATGCCTCTATCGTCCATATTCCATCAAATTGCGGGGCATCGCATAACTCAGATCCGATCCAGCATATTGCTTTAGTAATTTTTGCACATCTTCAAGTAGAGACTACATACAGCTTGTTCTAACACCTTTCCATGGAATCTTCTGAATCATTATTGTAGGACTTCACTCTTCTCTAGCTCAATTCTCCATCCGCGGTGGGATTTATATAATCCTCTTTGTTCCCAGTGATCTTATAGATGTTTTCAATAATAAAGCTTTGCACATCCTCATCCATCGGCTCATTGTATCTGTCCCCTTGATTAGGATCTAGAGGTGAGATCACACTCAAGGTATCTATCTCAAATGACATATGCCTCTTCTTCAAATTAAACATTGCATTGTTGTTGAAGGCCCAATCAATGTCAAGTAATGTAGTGTAGGGATTAGAATCATCCATAAGCTCTATCACTTCGAAAACATCCTTTGTATTCACCCCTTCTATATTCACTTCAACTTGCTCCATTCATCCTATATGATAGATCTTGTATTGATTTTCCAACCGCAATTGAATGAGTGACCAAACCAAACTGGGTTTACCCATCAATTCCCGGGAATTCTTCGGTAGAATGTTCACATTGGAACCCAGATTCAACATGACCCCGTCAGTTTCATAACTCCCTAGTTCAGTTGTCATTTTGAATTCTCGGCATGTGTGCTTCTACTTAATTACCTAACACATATCCCTTTCTGGTAGGGGGTTGATATAGTTTTATCCATCTCATGTTCCCCCATGTAGGTAGCTAACATATGTTTCAACTTTCTCGCAGCATTAGGATCATTTAGCAATCTCAAACAACAACGTAAGAAATTACTTACTTCATCTTCTATCTTTGTCTCACAACCTGAGTCACGCAATTATTCTTCATGTGTCATGTGATTCAACTTTTCAAGGTGATGTTCCTCAATCGCTCTTTTCTCGGTGTATCTCAACTCTTATTGTCTACATGTTCTTTCCAATAACCTCTACATCATGCACTTTATTTCTTTGCACATGCAAGCCTCTTCCAGCGACCTTTGTGTCTCGCACTATATTTCTTAGCACACACGAGCTTCCTCCAACAACCTTTATGTCGCTCATTGGAATTCTTCACGAATCTCAGCCTCTTCAATTGACCTTTGTGTCACATGTTGTATTTCTTCTAGCACTCTTTCTTCTTCCAGGGCCCTCTACGCATCACCCAGAAACTACTTATGTTGAGAAGCATCAAACTTAGTAAGGGACTACAATGCATTTTTTATCTTCCCCTCCGGCCTTTGACCTGAGCTCTCACCATGCTAGAATTCCATTATTGTCTTCTCTCCTCCGCGAGTTATCACTCGGACATCAAATTTCTCATATTTCTTCTTATTTTATCGTGGCTCTGCATGCACCATGTTGCAATGTGTCTTCTTTTCTTCACACTTTTTCAATAAGTCGGTACAATCCTCTATAACATGCTCTGGGTTGTAAAAATACCCTTAGAGAGTGCACAGTTTGGTACAGAACCTTGACACATGGCCAATCTATCCACAATTAAAATAAGTGGGGGTGTACCTCCTCCTCTTCCATATCCTCATCAGTGACCACATCCATAGCTACCTTTGGGACATACTTAATAGCCACCTCTCTGAACATCGCCATGATCACCACCCTTATGTTATTCTTGCACCCAAAACACATTGTGGGTGTGGTCTAGCATCAATTGGAGTGATCAAAAATTGTTGACATCATGTCCCACATACTTATAGAATTCACAAAATGGAGTATGATGCATCTTCTGATATTTCTCCAACATTGGGAAGTGGGGTGGTACATGGCCCCATTATTTGCAAATTTTGCACCATTTTGTCTAAGGCCCAATTGGAAATGGACTCAGTGCACTTGTCACCACATAGTATCCAAGTACAGGGCACTCATCTATGTGGTGTCTCTCAGACCAACACATGGTACACCATATGTTCTTGTGCACGACTTTTACGTTCACCATTTCTTTCAATTGCATCCTCATATTGGTCAATTGCGATTGCACCTATGCCAATCCTATTGATGTCTCTACCCCTCCTAGTGTAACCTCCAAGCGTATTTCATTGTCCACCACTTTTTCTTGAGTCGTCACCTTCAACTAGGTTAGCGGGAATCGTATATGGGGGAGTAACCCTGCAATAAACCATTCTATATGTTGTACATCCTGTATCTGGAACGCCATCCTATCCAATAAAATCTTGAACTATTGGTCATAATCCCACATGGTTTCTCCCTGTTTCTACTTAATCTCCTTGATCTCTATAATGCACTAATATTTTGACTTAGGTTTCTGGAATTCCTTAGGCAAATCTCTCTTGATATCTGTCAGGGACCTCGCCTATCATGTCGATGCAGTGGCCTTGTACTTCATGTACCATGTCAAGGCTCTATCCCTGAATGTGGTTTCCACCTATGCAATCTGTGTTGCTTCGTCTGTGATCCTCTTCACATACCATATCACTTCACACATGAACCAATGTTATTCTGCATCATCTCTACCTATTCCATGGAACACGGGTAACCTCAGGGTACTATCACGATTTTACATTCTCAATCTCGAACTATTTCCTCTGATTTCATTGTTGGGTGTCTATATTCTCAATATTGATACTCTTCTTAGTGAAGTAATACCAACTTCTCCTTCTTCCTCACTCGTCGCTTCTCTTCTATCTCCTTCTACTCTTTCTCCTACTCTTTCTACTACTCTAATAGTCTTTTTGTCTGTTGTTCTTTCTTCTTGATTAAAAATGCACAATGGGGGTGGTTCAAGGGGGGGTAACTCCAAATTCTTATAACATCTCTTATGAGGTGACCCATAGAGTTTCCCACCTATAGTCACGCAAGACCATATACTATCACTAACTCTTCTCCCCCACAACTATGGGATCCTCCATCATCCTCTCCTTCCCCTAAGCCTCTACTTTGCACCTCATCCTCCTCTGAGGTTGCGACACTCTGCAACAACCAAAGGATTCAAACTTCGTCTCTTATGACCCTACGACTACTACTACTAATACTAATATTGGTATCCTCACTGGACACCCTAATCTCAATAACATGCCTCTTCACGGGCTTATCCTTGTCTATGCTCCTCTCTGGCACATCATACTCTCCCACACTTCCTCCTGGTGTGGTCTCCTTCCTCTTCATCATGGGCCTGACCCCTCATCGCAGAGCCCTTGCTATCTTCCTTCAACCTCTTTTTTCCGCTCTCCTTCTTAACTCAACCCTTCTTGTTTATCTTTCGTCTCTTTCTCTCCTCTTCTCTTCTACGCCCATCATATTCCTCACCTCATTTTAAAAAAATTGGGATCCTTCTCAACGGATCCATCTCCTCTCTCATTTTTCCCCAATATTTTCACCCCCTCAGTGCTAGAGGAGTCTACTCAGCCATCATGTCAGGTTCCATGTGCATCAACCCTTTCTCCACGAACAACATATTTATCCAAAGTGGGATTTCTTCCAATAGCCTTCTTCTAAGACCTTCTGTGAACTTCCTTTCATCCTCACAGAAATAATCAATGTACTCTTATTGATGTTCAGATTGGTCAAGATCCAAACAACAACCTCACGAGGATAAAATCCCCCTTGTGTTTTTATAGAGGTGCTACTCCTCTATTATAGTTTGAAAGATGTAGATTTATCTTCTTGGATTGGGATTTCAAATGGGAGAATTTTAAACAGCAAACTCCAAATATTTATTTCTTTAGTCTATATGTAAAATGGTTCTTGATAACCATATTTCTCTTTGAATGCAACATTTGTTTGGAAATGGACCAAGGAGCTTCTTCACAATAAAAAGATAATGAAAGTATTCAATATCAAAATAAATATGTTCTCAACTTCATTATAACATCCCTCTGAAACACATTGAAGATAAATATGCATCCATATTTTATCACAAGAAAAAGAGTGAAATGGTGTTGATCACATCAAAGAAATTTAAATGAGTATTGCATTCAAAACTGAAAAGAATTTTATGGGCATACTCCAAAAATCCCATATTCAGAAATCCCAAATTCTGAGAATTCATTAAAGTTATACCCTGAAGTAGTTCTCTGTGGATATTAATACATAAAATATATTTAACATCACAAAGCATTTCAATAAACCAATTGATTAATGCTCAAAATAAAACTTGTCAAATGAAAGGACTAAATCTCCATAAATTGTTTAAACAACCCAGAATTACATCACCAGCCACATATATGGCTATTAAATACTCCTATTGATCCTTTTAGGAAGAGACTTGGAAGAATAAAAAGAAAAACACTCAAAAAACTCAGCCTTATGCTTGATCTCCAATATACAAATAGAAGGCTTTGAGAGAAATTGTGTAGAAGAAGAAGAAGCAAGAAAAAATGGAGATCTTTATTTGTTGATCAAAGATTTGGTTGCATATCGATGTCTCATCAATGTTATTTTCATGATATAACCTCTGTTATTCTAATCTTCTACCCCTTTTGTTTTATGTTTCTCCCTTGTTTTAAAATTGCTCCCAATGCTTCTTTGAAGTAGTTAGGGTTTATGTTCTTCTAGAAGTTCCCACATGCTTCTTCTTGGAATAAATAGTAGATCCTTTTAATTGATGCTTTTACTAAATTCTTACTAATTCATTTATGTCATTGAAATTTGTGCCTCCAAGTAGGACCCACTTCAGCCTTTTATAAAAGTTTATTTAATAAACGTGTATTCTCAAAATTTAAAGTTGATTGTCTAAAACAAAAGTAGACTGTGTTTTAATTTTCTGAGTATGATAATCGACATATTAGCAATGGAAACCATTCTATAAGTAATCTTCTTCATTCTGTATTTCCAATGAGATCTCTTGAGTGAAATTTTGAGTTTGGACCTGAACTTATAGCCTCGGGAAGTCAAGGTTCCAAACATATTTCTCAGCAAGTCATCAAACATACTTGACTGATATTTTAATTTTTGGAAGAATTATGGCCGAATTCAGCCATCGAAACCTGTCCCATTGTCTTCCTTGTTTAATTAACTTTCCAACGAAGTATGACTTTCCCAAAATGGATGTCTATATCATGAGTTATGAGCTCCGGAAAATCGTTGCTCAGCAGAGGTCAATCTAGTTTGTGGATCAATCTCATCCCTTAATTTAATTATGCCTTTATTTAGTCCCACATGCATTGTGGAGGTGGATAATTTTAGTGTTTATAATGTACATGCCTTTCATATAATTCATGTGAAGTAAAAGACCTTATGGATGTCTTATCTTATCTCTTGTTCCTTAGGAAATTTCATGACTTACTAAAATTTGGTCGCCCAATCATTACACATTCATCGCCTAGTCAGCGCCCATGTGTCTCAGTGTGATTAGTTTCCACATGTCTCAGTATGATTGGTTTCCATTTCTACCATTTTTATTAGTGTAATAGGTTACCATGTGTCTTGGAATTAAACTTAGGAAAATATGTTAAGTATGGAGAGTATGAGACATGGGTGAGAGGAGAGGTATGGCAAGGAGTGGAGTATGGCAGGGTCAAGGGGTAAGGGGTATGGAGGGGTTGGAGAGTAGGTATGAGGATGTGGGAGAGTGTGGCAGATCCATGGGTGTAGGATTATGGCGGGGTGGGAGTGAGGGGAGTGAAGTGTGGTGGGTCCGTGAGGTAAGGGGAAGTGGGGTGAGGAATTTCAAAAGGGGGAATGGGAACTTGTGAATATGGTTAAGTAAGGGAGGGTGTGGAGGAATAGGATGAGAGGGGAGATGGGGATCGTGAGTGGAGAAGGGGAGATGGGAGTAAATGGAGTGTGTAAATAATACTAAGTATGGAGGGAGTGGAGAAATAAACTAAGAGAATGAGAATGATAAATAAACTAAGTAAGAGAAAAATAAAAAGAAAGGATAAGAGAATAAAAATGGGACTAAGTATGAGAATATGAGATGTAAGTCTCGAAAGACTAAGTATAAGAGGGGAAACTGAAAGTACCGAGAGATAAATCAATTGTCTTGCACATGGAAGATCGAGTGGTTAGACAAAACCATGAGTATCTTAGGCATATGGACTGGGAATTTGATTATGTAAAATGCATGATGAAGTTGAGACTGAGGTATACGCCATGAAATGATAATCATTCAAATTTTCCTTCTTCTGATATCATTTTTTTATTATTCGTCCAAGGAGAAAAAAATCAAAGTGATCAAAATTGTGATCAACAATTGGCTCTAACTACGGGACAGTGACCCCCTGTAGGTTGTTGAGAACACTATAATTAGACATGTTTCCTTCTCCATTAGGCTATGGAGTCATCGGAAAACATTATATCCATCTATAAACTGCTTTATTATGCAAAACTTTGACTGAAGAAACAAACTATGTACAAATAATATCTACCTACCCTAACCTATTTGGAGGAAATGGACACTTTTCAAGTGTAAGTAGATTTCCAATGGATCCATTCAAGCATCCAACTAATCTGTAGAATGAAATTTGGAATTGGGTAACATATAGGGGCTGCTATCAAAGAGTCAAGATCATGTACAAAGTGTACTGAAGTAAAATTGAGTCGAATGTACCCAAAATCTGATTACATTGCTTGGCCAACAATGCTTTGGAACTATGACTCAATAAAATCATTGCTCATGAGTGTTGCAATCTTTGGTTGGATGATAAATTTCCCATTTGAAAATATTTTCATATTTCTCTTTATCCCCAACCACATCCAAGATTCTTGATTCATTGGTTATGTCTTGAAATCATTCTTCCTTCATGTAATGACCATGTTTCCATGATGAAGGTGCAAACATAAATTGTTGTTTAACATTTGTGGAGAACTGTAAGGTTGTCTTTTGTTGTTCATCAACAATTTCATTATCTTCAAAAATAAAATATATCATCCATGGAACCTCTTGTTGCAAATTCCCTTCATTTGATGCTTGGAAGATATCTTCTTCATTAAACTCTGCTCCATACGAGCAATCAACATCATAAAAGTTTGATGTAGTGTGATGACTTTTACCATTACTTAGGTTCATCCAATCTAGACATTCCTCATGTGGCTTTGTATAAATTGGCTATACCATTTGGGAATCCGCTGCAACATTTTCATCTGACTATATTAAATGAAATCCTTGTGTACATCTAGTGGAGGTTCTTTAAATTCATCTTTAAACTCATTATGATTATTATTCTCAAATTGAGCACATGAGAGGTCAAAATTTCCCTCCAATGGAGCATGTAGAGGATGAAATTCTCCTTGAATTGAAACTTTAGGGTTCTCATTTTCAGTTTCAGGAACAAGATCTGCAAAAAAAAAAAAGTCAAATCTTTCATCAAAATTTTCTTCTAAATCCATTCCTCTATTGCCTTAGAAAATATTAGGAATTTTAATTGATTAGCGTCAGTTTCATGAATATTTATTTTGATGACTTGAGCTCGCAACATGAACTCTTTCCATATGCACTTTCCCTATTGCTTCAATAAAAATATTAGATTCATGGGAAATGCATTTTCATAACAACTAAAAATGATGACATCATTTGGAAACATTTCATGAAGAACTTTCATAAATTTGAAAGTGAAATATTTTATTGTCTCTTCCTCATTCATCTAGATTTCAACCAACTTAAGAAAAGGGAATATGGATCTTTCCTTGGGAAATATTTCTCGATAAATAAATTTTCTAATACATCCCAACTAGTGATTGTTCTAGGGAGCAATGAATAAAACCATTCACTAGCATTTTCCTTTAGAGTTAAGATAAATAGTCGACATGCAACATCATTTTCAGCCACATTATAAATACCATAAGCACTATCAAACTTAACCAAATGTTTATTTGCATCCTCTGAATTATTTCCGAAGAACATGGGAAACTTGTACATGGAAATATCTGGCAAGAGATGAAATTCTCCTTGCAAATCGAGTGGGCTTCTATGCAGTCGTTTCTTTCTTTGGGTACCTTATCCCTTTATTGTAACTTCAACAACTTATGTTAGGCTTAATGGGGAAGGAAAAATATCATCACAACATGAAAGAAACTCCTCGAAGGATTCATAATATAGATCTTCTTGAAATTCTTGAATCTTTTTGGTGGAGTTGTCGGGAAATCTTTCTTCAAAATATGGAGTTTTAATGATGGAGTCGTCGGGGAGCTCATCCTCCCAAACCTTGGATTGTTCTTTAGTTCTATATAAGTTGGCATAAATTACGTGTGGCTGAAAATTTAATAACATCTCTTCAAGGCCATTTGATGCTCCTTAAACTAGATTTTCAAGAACCCAATTCATCTTAAATCAATCTGCTAGATATTTATTCAAAATTTCAACCATAGAGATTATAGTTTTTCAATAATATCCTATCATAAAAAGTATCAAATTTCTTGAAAAAAATTAGTTCCCCAGTTGAGTCGCCAAAAATGTTGATGTTTAGATTGGTCAAGACCCAAATAACAACCCCACAAGGACAAAATACCCCTACATTTTTATAGAGGTGGTACTCCTTTGTTATAGTCTGAAAGATGTAGCATGATGTTCTAGATTGGGCTGTCAAATGGGAGAATTATAAACAACAAACACCAAATCTTTATTGCTTTAGTTTTTATGTAAAATGGTTCTTGATAACCAGATTTCTCTTTGAGTGAAACATTTGCTTGGAAATGGGCCAAGCAACTTCTTTACAATAAAAATATAATGAAAGGATTCAATATCAAAATAAATATGTGCTCATCTTCATTATAACATCCCTCTGAAACACATGCAAATTGAAGATGCATCCATACTTTATCACAATAAAAAGAGTGAAACGATGTTGATCACTTCAAATAACTTTAAATGAGTATTGCATTCGAAACTGAAAAGAATTTGATGGCCATAGTCCAAAAACCTCATATTTAGAAATCTCAAACTCTAAGAATTCATTAAAGTTATACCCCAAAGTAGTTCTCTATGGAGTTTAATATATAAAATATATTCAACATCACAAAGCATTTCAGTAAACCAATTGACTAATGCTCATAAATAAAGCTTTCCAAATGCAAGGACTAAACCTCCACATATCATTTAGACAACCCTGGCTTACATTACTAGCCACATATATGGCTATAAAATACTCATGTTGTTCCTTTTAATAAGAGACTTGGAAGAATACAAAGAAAAACAATCAAAAAACCCAGCCTTGTGCTTGATCTCTAATATACAAATAGAAGGCTTTAAGAGAAATTATGTAGAAGAAGAAGAAGCAAGAAAAAATGAAGATATTTATTAGTTGATCAAAGAGTTGGTTACATATTGATGGCTAAACAATGTTATTTTGATGATATAACCTCTCCTATTTTGATATTCTAACCCTTTATTTGATGGTGCTCCCTTCTTTTAAAACTACTCCTAATGCTTCTCTGAAGTAGTTAGGGTTTTTGTTCTTCTAGAAGTTCCCACGTGCTTCTTCTTGGAATAAAATAATAAATTATTTTAATTAATGCTTTATGAAATGATTATTAATGCATTTATTTCATTGAAATGTGTGCCTCCAAGTAGAACCCACTTCAACCTTTTATAAAAGTTTACTTAATAAACTTTTATTCTCAAAATTTAAAGTTGATTGTCTAAGACAAAAGTAGATTGTGTTTTAATTTTATGAGCATGATAATTGACTTCTCAGCCATGGAAACCATTCTAGAAGTAAGCTTCATCATTCCAATTTTCCAACGAGACCTCTTGAGTGATATTTGGATTTTTGGATCTCAGCCTATAGTATCGGGAAGTCGAGGTTCCAAACAGATTTCTCAACAAGTTATCAAATAAAGTTGACTAATATTTTAATTTATAGAAGAATTATTTCCAAATTCATCCATTTAAACATATCCCATTGTCTTCCTTTTTGAATTAATTTTCCAATGAGGTATCACTTTCCCAAAATGGACGTTTGTATCTTGGGTTATGAGCTCCATGAAATCGTCGCACAACAGTCGTCGATCTACTTCGTGGATCAATATAATCCCTTGATTTAATTCCACCTTTCTTTAGTCCCACATGCATTGTGGAGGTGGAGAATTTTAGTGTTTGTAATGTAAAGGCCTTTCATATCATTCATGTGAAGTAAAGGAGCTTATGGAGGTCTTATCTTAGCTCTCGTTCCTTAGGAAATTTCATGACTTAGTAAAATTTTGGTTTCCCAATCAACGCAAAATCATCGCCCAGTCAGTGCCCATGTGTCTTAGTGTGATTGGTTTCCATGTGTCTTAATATGATTGGTTACCATTTCCACCACGTTTCTTAGTGTAATAGGCTGCCATGTGTCTTGGAATTAAACTTAGGAAAATATGTTAAGTATGGAGAATATGGGAGATGGACGAGAGGAGAAGTATGGTGGGGAGTGGAGTATGGTGGGGTTGGAGAGTAGTTCCACAGATGTGGGAGAGTGTGTTGGTTCCATGGGTGTAGGATTATGGTGGGGTGGGAGTGAGAGAGGAGTGGAGTGTGGCAATTCTGCGAGGTAAGGGGAAGTGGAGTGAGGAATGTGAAAAGGGGGAATGGGAACTTAGAAAATGGTTGTTAAGTAAGGGAGGGTATGGAGGTATAGGATGATAGGGGAGATGGGGATCAAGAGTGGATAAGAGGATATGGGAGGAAATGGAGTGTGGAAAAAATACTAAGTATAGAGGGAGTGGAGAAATAAATTAAGTAAGAGAATAAGATTGTGGGTCGAAAGAGGATAAGAATGAGAAATAAACTGAGTGAGAGAAAAAGAAAAAGAATGGATAAGAGAATAAAAATGGGACTAAGTACGAGAATCTGAGATGTGATTCTCATAATACTAAGTATAAGAGAGGAAAATGAAAGTAACGAGAGAGAAATCAATTGTGTTGCACATGGAAGAAGTGCCCTTCGTGGAAGATCGGGTGGTTAGACAACACCATGAGTATATTGGGCATACAGACTCAGAATTTGATTCCATAAAATGCATGACGAAGCTGAGACTAAGGGCTACACCATGAATTAATGATCATTTAAAATTTCCTTCTTTTGATATCAATTTTTTATTATTATTCCAAGGAGTGGAAAATCAAAGTGATCAAAATTTTGATAACCAACTCCACAACAAATTCAATTATACACCTTTCCTTTACCCAAGCAAACCAAAAATCAATGGCTCAAGCCCACTTGTTGTCCAATTCCTTCAACCTATTAACCATGGATTGATCCTAAAATATCGACTCTAGTGGTCTCAAAGAAATATTAGTGGCAGTCTTCCTTTTCATCCATTCATGCAATAGACATGGAAATTCAGCAAAGAAAATTTCATGCATATCAATGTAGAGATACCTATCTTTCCATTGTTCCACATTGACTATCGAACCTTGAGTTTCCTATTGGGAAAACTCTTGTTCCTTCACAGTTAATCAATCTTAAATTTCTTCCTACGATGGATACCACCTCATTATTTACCTTCATCATTCAATACAAGACTTTTAGGTCCTGGCAATAGAACCATTTGTTCAGTCGTTTCATTCTTGTGAGCATCCTTTGTAACGTTGGGGGGTTAAGACCGATGGTTCATCAAGAATTGACCAACAAAAACCCCAAAGCATAAGTATATCAATCTTCAGCCAAGGTTGAAGAAGTTCTCACTTGAGACTCCATGAGGATCACAGAGACCCTTTGGTCTTGTGTTGGGGATGAAGGACTAAACACAAATAGATCCATTGAGGATTGCATTCATGTTATTCAATGCATATTATCTAATAGGTGAAAAAACATAATGGAAAAAAAACATTCAATCAGACACATAATTGACACAATATAGGTCCAGAATCACTGCAACTTTATTATCATCCTCATTCAATCAAGCACAGGCATACATTAAGAAACTCATTAATTGAAAACAACATAGCTCTTCTTTCTCATACATTTCCTATCGTTACATTACATCGCACCATGCACATCTCTTCAGACTCTATAGAGAGGATCGAATTAGACTTACAATCAGAGAAGATTACAAAACAATGGCTTAGAGTGAGCTCGATCATAGCAGTAATTCTTAGGTTCATGAGCTAACTAGATAATTCGCCAACTTCTCGACGAACTAGATGTTCTTCTGTTGTAATTGCTTCATTTTATATCCTTCTCTTCTCTAGCACTCTTTCTCTTTCATTTCTACCCCACTCATTCATCCATCTGCCAATCCCACATGCTTTTGTCACCTGCCTACACTCCACGTAGCCTTTCTAGAATCAGGGCAATCATAACTACCTTTCTAGATCACCTTATTTCTGCTCCACATTCCCTTGTGCTACTGGTAGTAATCATTTGGGGATATTTCCCAAAGATCCTTTTCTTGATTCTGGCATGCATGCATTATCTCCTTGATTTCCGTTGTGCATCCCAAAACTCAGACTAGCACGTATTGGCAGAACTCAATTTAGTGTGAATTAAAAAAACTTGATATGGTGTGCATACCTCATGTTACCCCTCGCAAAACTGCTTGAGCGAGTGCAAAACTGGAATGAGAACACACAACTTCATTTTTGCACGTCTACAATATTTACCCAAAACTTCGGGTGCTAACAATCCCTCCCTTGGAATGATTGGAACTATTGTGCACTCAAGGGCCTCTAACTTATTTGATGACAACCCCATCTAGATTTGTTTGTGTACCTCTTTATTTTTCCTCATTATCCTTTGTTTCACGTCTCTTATGGTTTGACTTATGGCCTACTTTCTTTGTGGGCTCGCTGAGGGCCAAATATTTTTATGAGTCTTCTTTAAAATCTGATGAGTAACCATCAACCATAGGGATAACAAGGGGAATGGAAAGAGAAAGGGGAAACTCGGGGGGGGTGGATTAGGTGACATTTCAAGGAGGAGATAACACGATCATGGGAAGGGCAGTTATCCAGGGGGACTTCACCCTCAGGGGAGGCATGGGAATTCTCCTTAACAACTTTAGAGGGGGTTTCATGGGATGTGTTTTCATCGTTGACAATGCTAGGATCATAACGATTCATGTTGGAACTAGGGTCGTTGGGACCCTTACTTGAGCCATTGGGGTGCACATTTGTCGAGGGTTGCCCCTACTTTGGTTGAGCTCCAAATTTGGGTCCTTGTATACATTTTTTGGGCTACTACCATTGATCAATGGCATTAGGGTATTCCTTCTCAGGGGTTGCTTTTGAGCAGTTTTTGGTGAAGTGGTCATATTTGTGGAAACTTTTGTATTTGAATGGGAATTGTTCATAATCCACCTATTTAAGTTAAGTCTAGTTGTCCAAAGTTAGTTGGATAGATTCAGAGAAGCCCTTTTCCATATCCAATTCAACAGAGATGTGGGCACAAGATTAGATTCCATCCTAGGGCTTTTCCCTGTCAATGTATTTTCCAAGAGAGTTGTCAATGGCTCTCACCATCTCATCGTTGCAAAAATGCAAAGGGAGGTAAGGCAGCCTTATCCAAACTGGAATGACAAATGGAATATCATTTTTAGAGATGAAATCAGGGGTCCATATATTTAAGTAGATACCTCTTGAGCCCATGAAATATGGTCAACTTCGAAAAATCAAATCTCGGTCTTCTTTTTTATCAAAGAGAAATGCAAAGAAACCATACCGCAAAAATCATGTGAGAGATGGCCCTTGATAAGGAATTTACAACTCTTATCGATCTAAAGAGCCATGGCCTTGGGGGATGACCAAATACCTGTGAACTACCCGATCGAGTCATTTTCTACGAACTTGAGAGTGAGGCTTATAGAGGATCCTTGATGAACCATAAATTTTGGGATTTAATCCAGTTTCTTCATGAACGGCCAAGGACTTGACTTGATCATTTTTTTAAGGGAAGATACCAGAGCTAATATTGGTGCAACATCAGGGGAAGGAGGGAGGGAAGCAGGGGTGGCATGCTACCTGAGGCGAAGGCCATGGAGTACCTTAGAGGAGGGGGGACGCTAGGGTTTGCAAATCTATCATTAGTAGAGGCCTATGCTCTTTATCAGAGTATTCTACTAGAAAAAGAATTCAAACCAAGATCTTTGATTGTCATCGAATAGTCAATCATAATAATCAATATTATGATTTCGAAAACAAACCCCTCAAATAGAAAACTTGCTTCCATAATAGCTTGAGTCTGAAAGGAGATTGGTAGTTTTCATAAGGATTCATTTTACCAGGTTTTTCAAGAACACAACCATCAGGATAAGTCATTGACCATTTTAGCGGTCATCTACATTCTTTGAGTCATCCAAAAAAATGAGGGATGGTTCTTTCACCCCATTCCTTAAAAACCTTAGCAATATTTGGTCATGAACATAAGGACACTCAACATTGTAATTAATTTCCACTTGTTCATAAATCGTTGCCATTGTATTTCAAGTATAGAGTATAGATACAAAGGATTCACACTCCCCCTAATCGTATGCATGAATTAGTGGTTGTTTCATATTTTGAACCCATTATTCAAGGGTTGTTTAATCAAGGTGGGATAATTTTTTGTACTGAGGAAAGTGTTTGATACAATGAAAAGGGGAAGTCATGAAAACATCAATCCCACAGGCTGGCACTATGACCTCCCAGTCTAGGATCGTTTCTCGCAGGAGTTGAATTATCTCTTGGGATCCCAGAGACCCATGTTTCTACCTCACCCATAGGTTATTTAGAAAATGGGCACGAGATTAAACTTCACGAGGGTCCCTTTTCTCCTGGTGGCTAGTGCATGTGACCACGACTTAGGACTAAGCGCTTAGAGAAAGGGGTGTTTGGTGCTCCAGGACTCTAGCACTCCGGAGTTCCTCTATTCCAATCTCAACAACAAATTTCTCCCAAATAGTTGAACCACCGAACTCAGGAAGAGTTCAGGGATCAACAGTCCACACTCCTCCTTAGATCAACGATCTACGTTTACTCCGGACTCTGGGGCTTCAGGAGAATTACCCAACGTAACAATCCACTCCAATGCACCTGAGTAATCTGGTCGTAAAGTGAATTATCCGAGAGGTGTAGGTATTACCCTATCCTTCCATTTCTCCAACGTCAAAGTTAAGACTTTGATCGGACAGCGGACGGGAATCTGTCTCCCTTGCACAATCTACACCTGATAATAACTTCGAGGCTCTAGTCTTCGGGCTTTTCTCTCCACACGAAAATCAGCCTAAATCACCTGGAGTGTTGAACCCAAAATAACTTGGAGATGTATGACTCTCTATTATCCACCCAACCTACGGCTGAGATTAAGTATGAGCTTTGAAGCTTCAAGGCTCCTGACAACCTCTAACTGTTCCAAATTGTCGAAGTGGTGAAGTATGAAGGACTCTAGACTTAACGACCATTCTCCTTAAAAGAAGGAATTCTCTACTTGCTTGAGTTCCTTCCTGGAACCTCACACTCTCTATTTCTCCTAAGCTTCATCCACTTTGATGAAGTGAACCCTAGCACACACTTGCGCATCTCTCCTGAGATTTTGAACCTTAAAAATTTATGGGGCCAACACTCCTTGCACTACCTCTCCTGAGCTTGGGACATTTTAAAGTCACTTGTGCACTCCTTTCTCTTGCTCTGTACAGGATTTCACTATCCCTCCTGAACTTTTGAACCTGTAGAAGGGTCACCCTCCACACACTTGTGTTGGTGTTGTGCACTCCTTGCACAAAGACTACTAGAAGAGAAACAATTGAAACTTATAATAGAACTGTAAACGCATTCAGTAAACAGACATCATCCATACACATAGATGTATAAATACAATAACACAATATCTATTCAATTCCAAAAAGAATAGAAACCGATTTTTACACTCTCTCTCAAGAAAATTTGAGAGTATTCTTCTTCCTTCCAACAAAAACTTACTTTCGCATAGATTTCATTTATTTATACATGAATTGTCTTCTTCAGCCTTCCCTACAGACTATTCTAGTGCTTTCACATATCAATAAAGACAATCCTATCACTAAGCTTATTACAGTAAATGCTCATTTACAATTTCATATATTAATTGACACTCAAAATCTGTACAATCCTACATACATTAAGATAATTACAACTTCTTGGGGTGCATACAATGGCTCTAGTCTTTAGATCTCAAGGGATATTTAATTACAAAGGTTTTAAAATTTAAATACTATGATTCCTTGGAATCCAAACCCTTTAAAGTGTGTTGTGTTGTATGTTGAATCACCTTCCACCAAGCCTCATTAAATGATGAGAATGACGCTCTTGCATCATACTCCCCTAGA
This sequence comes from Picea engelmannii, assembly GCA_009831015.1. Taxonomy (NCBI): domain Eukaryota; kingdom Viridiplantae; phylum Streptophyta; class Pinopsida; order Pinales; family Pinaceae; genus Picea; species Picea engelmannii. The sequence continues at coordinate 223,815 of ML788519.1, read as the reverse complement.
CACAATATCCATGGGCTCATTTCCATGAGCTCCTCAACTTCCTTTCCATGTTACCCAATATTGACATCTTTAGTCACCCAACTGGCATCTTCTATTGGATGGTCCTTCCATTTGACTAGATATTCATAATAAGCCTTGCTCCTAGTTCTTTTAACAATCCTCTGCTCTAAAATATTCTCTATCTGGAGCTTTCCTGCTATATGCAACTGTCGCATCCACTGGACTTCACTTTCATCATATGCTTCTCATGTGCCATCTATCCTATAAGGATATAGGTCTTCTACATTAAATATCAATGAAATGGCAATGTCCTCTGGCAGCTCATTCTCATAAGCGTTTGCAGAAAATGTTTCTGAGGATTTTACAAGGTCCTATATTCTTCAGCTTCAATTTATTATACTTCCCTCGTGGGAATATTTCTCTCCTCAGGTATGCCAGAACTTGGTCTCCAACTTCCAAATTTACCTCTTTTCTTTTCTGATCTATTATATCCTTGTATCTTTGGTTGCTATCCTACAGTTGTCCTTTGATTTGTTCATGCAACTTCTGCATTTCTACAGCGAAGTTTTTCGCTCCTACACTCTAAAATTCAACTTGTCCCAAATATCTTAATTCGAAAATTCCTTTGGGGTGCATTCCATATACTATCTGGAATGGGATCTTACCAATACTCATGTTTGGTGAATCATTATATGCAATTTTTTCTTGAGGAAGAACTTGATCCCATTGACTCTAATGTTCAGTCACTAAACTTCTCAGCAAATTTCCCAAGCTTCTATTCACTACCTCAGTCTATCCATTTTCCTGAGGGTGATACGTTGAACTAAAATATAAATATGTCCCCAATTTCTTCCACAAAGTCCTCCAAAATTGTCCCACAATGTTTTTGTCTCTGTCTAAGACTATGCTCCTAGGAAATCCATTCAATAGACTCATAGTCTCCGTGAAAAAAATATTTGATATGTGAGTAGCATCATTTGTTTTATGACATGGTATAAAATGTGTCATCTTTGAAAATCTATCAACCACCACAAAAATTGAACCATTCCCCCTCTGGGTTCTTGCTAATCCCAAAACAAAATCCATACTTATAGCATCCCATGGCCTATTTGGAATAGGAAATGGTTGGTACAACCCTCTATTCGGATGTCTTCCTTTTTCATATTGGCAAATTCTACATTTTTCCATGAACTTTTTCACATCAGATCTCATTCCTGGAAAATAGTACGAAGAAATCAACTGTGCATATGTTTTATCATGGCCAAAATGTCCAGCCAATCCTCCCCTATGTTTGTCCTTGAGCAGATTGTCCCTCATTGAACATTTAGGAATACATTATTGACTCCCTTTAAATAACAAGGCTTCCTATACCAGGTACTCCATCCATGGGCTCTTATCCCTTATCAAAGGATTTTCACAAGATTCATAAACCTCCTTGAAATCTGAGTCTTCTTTGTACATTTCCTTGAGGTGGTCAAACCCTAAAGTCTCCACTTGGAATTCCTGCAAGATCAAACATCTCCTGCTCAAATCATCTGCAACTTTGTTATCAATCCCACTAATATGATTAATAACAAAAGTAAATTTTTGCATGAATTCTACCCATTTGGCATGTATTTGATTCAGTATCTCTTGTCTGGTTATAAACTGCAAAGCATGATTGTCAGTGTACAAAATAAACTCTTTTGGTATAAGATAATGCCTCCACTTTTTCAAATATTGAATTATAGCATAAAATTCCTTATCATAAGTTGAATATTTCCTCTTAGCATCATTCAACTTCTCACTGAAATAAGAAACATGATTATCATCTTGACTTAAAATTGCACCAATGGCCACTCCAATCGCATCACATTTGACTTGGAAAGTCTTCCTAAAGTCTGGAAAAATCAAGATAGGTTGTTCTATTATATTCTCCTTCAATAATCTAAATCCCTTCTCAGCTTCTTTTTTCCAGTCAAAATATCCATGTTATTTCTTTATAGTATCAATTATGGTTGTGCATATACTGCTAAAATTCTTGATGAACTTTCTGTAAAAACTCGCTCACCCATAAAAACTTCTTACCTCGAACACACTTCTTAGATAAGGCCACTCCTTTATAGCTTTCACCTTCTCTGGATCCATCTTCAATTCATTTGAGGAGATCACAAACCCCAAATACACAAGTTTTGTCTCTATAAAAGAACACTTCTTCAAATCTATCAACAATTTTTCCTATTGCAATCTCCTCAACACCATCCTCAAGTGTCTCAAATGCTCCTCTCTAGTTTCACTATAGACTAGGATATCATCCAAATAAAAAATTACAAATTTTCCAATAAAATATTTGAGCACTTCATTCATTAACCTCATGAATGTACTTGGAGAATTGGTTAAACCAAATGGCATAAGAATCCACTCATACATCCCTTCATTTGTTTCAAATGTTGTTTTCCATTCATCCCCTTCTCTCATCCTTATCCGATGATAACCACTTTTCAAATCCATCTTGGAAAAATAACTAGCTCCAGTCAAACAATCCATTAAATCATCCATTCGGGGAAAAGGAAATCTATACTTGATGATTATCTTGTTGATATCTCTAGAATCTATGCACATTCTCCAACCTCCATCCTTCTTTAGACTCAACATAGTTGGTACTTCACATGGACTCAGAATTTCTCTGATCAACCCTTTATCCAACAACTCTTGGACCTGCTTCTTGACTTATTTGTTCTCCTGAGGGATCAACCTATGCATTGCTTTGTTCGGAAAACTTTCTCCCGGGACAAGGTCAATATGATGACTAATACTTCTGATGGGTGGCAAAGTATGAGGCAACTCATCCACCACAATGTCAACAAACTCATCCAATAATTTATGAATTTCAACAGGAAAATCATTGATGGAAGTATTTTTGAGGATGGATCCTGGCTTACCTATAACAACAAACAGAATCTCCTGATCTTTATTTACTTCCTTCAAGAGATCCTTCCCACTCATGAGAAGTATACTCGAACCGGCCTCCTCTTTGACTCACTTATCTTCCAACGACAACAATATATGTCTACACCCTCTTTTCTCAAGGGTATAAGTATTATTTCTCCCATCATGTATGACATGTATGTCATATTTCCATGGCCTCCCCAATAGAACATGACAAACATCCATAGGTATGACATCACATAAAACTTCATCCTTATAACTACCAATATTAAACTCAATTTTACATTGTCTACTTACCATGTCTTGATGTCCTTTTTACAGCCAAGACGCCCTATACGAACTCGGATGTAATGTCCTTTCCAACTTCAATTTTTCCACCATTTTTGTGGACACCAAATTATAAGTGCTCCCACTATCTATAATCACCTTGTATACTATATCTCTCGTCTTGCAAGAAATTATGAAGAGACTCATTCTTTGTGTTGGATCTTGCACCTCATTTTTTGGCTTCACAAGGACTTTCCTCATCATGAGTGATCTTCCCTCTTTTGTTGCCTCTGCTTTTGTCTCTGTCTCCACATTCTTTTGTTAATCCTCAGTAATGTGAGCTTCTCTAATCCATGTATTCTTGTTTTCAGTACATTCCCAAGACATGTGTCATGTCTTCCCACAAGCACAACTCTTAATCTCTCCTCCTCTGCCTCTTCCTCTACCTCTTGGAAAAGGTTTCCTTCCTCTAGAGTTTCCTCCTCTAGAACCTCCTCTAGCTATATGGTTGCTAGAACTACTAGTATATTCCCTTGTCTTCTAGAACTTTTCCCTTGTGGTTATTTTCCCTCGGGTCAGATTCTTTCCTCTATTATTCTAACTCTGCTTTCTTGTCATCTTTTCTTTTGCCTTCAAGGATACCTGATAAGCATCTTCTACAGTCCTCACTGTCACTAGACTAATATCATCTTGAATTTTATACCTCAACCCATTGATATATCTAGTAACTTTCTCTTCATCATTTTCCCTATGTCCTGCTCTTATATTCAACTTATAGAATTCTTCACTATACTCCTTCACTGACAAACCTTTCTGTCTCAGATTTTCTAATCTTCTGAACAAATTCAGATGATAATCCTTGGGTATGAATTTATCCTTAATATTATCTACCATTCTATCCCAACTCTTAATCTTGGACTTACCTTTCCTCCTTCTATCATCCTGCAACTCATCCCACCATAAAGCTGCATGTCCCTTCAACTTGGTCACAACATGCTTTACCTTCTTCTCATCATCAATCTTCTCATAATCAAAATATTTGTCTAAGGCATTTATCCAGTCAAGAAATTCTTCTACATTCAAATTAACTTCATACATCAGGACTTCCATCTTCGCTCTGGTTCCCAGCTTGACAATAACGCTCAGTAATTGTTCCTTTGTTGCTTCTTCCTCTACATCTTCCTCTTCTTATGGATTCTCACTTTAGGCGTCACTAATATAACCAGTCTTTGGTGCTCTCCTATGTGTTTCTTCCATGGCATACATCCTTGCATGAAGTTGACTCATTTCTTCTTCCATATTTGTGTTGACTACAGATCTCTCCCTACGTCTCCTTGGCAACATCGTTTCCAATATACTCTTCCCACACATAGATATTTTTCCTACTCTAATACCACCTGATGCAAACATCAAGCCCTTGCGTTGGCGTTGCGACCTCCTGGTCTAGGATCATTTCTCATAGGAGCTGAATTATCTCTCGGGATCCTAAAAGCCCTTGTTTTTACCTCACCCACAAGATTTTTAGCAAATGGTCGCGAGATTCAACTTCACAAGGGTCCCTTTTCTCTTGGTGACTAGTGCATGTGACCAATACTTAGGACCAAGCGCTTACCGAAAGGGGTGTTTGGCGCTCCGAGACTCCATCACTTCAGAGTTCCTCCATTCCAATCTCAACAACATACTTCTCCCGAATAGCTAAACCACCGAACTCCCAAAGAGTTGAGGAATCAACGTTCCATATTCCTCCTTCGCTCAACAGTCTACATTTACTCCTGACTCGAAGGCTCCGGGAGATTTACCCAACGTAACAGTCCAATCCAATGCACCGAAGTAATCTGGTCGTAAAGTAACTTAACCAACAGGTGTAGGTATTACCTTATCCTTCCATTTCTCCAACTTCAAAGTTAAGACTTTGATCGGACACCGGACGAGAATTTGTCTCCCTCACATGATCTACGACTAACAATAACTTTGAGGCTCTTGGCTTTGGGATTTTCTCTCCACATGACAATCAGCCTAAATCACCTGGAGTGTCGAACCGCGAATAACTTGGAGATCTATGGCTCTCTCTTATCCACCCAACCTACAACTGAGATTAAGTCTGGGCTTCAAAGCTTTGGGGCTCCCGACAACCTCTAACTATTCCAAATTTTCAAAGTGGCGAAGTGTGAAGGATTCAGGGCTTAATGACCATGCTCCTTAAACAAAGGAATCCTCTGCTTGTTTGAGTTCCTTCCTAGAACCTCACACTCTCTATTTCTCCTAATCTTCAACCACTTTGATGAAGTGAACCTTGGTGCACACTTGCGCATCTCTCCTGATATTTTAACCCTTAAAACTTTATGGGCCCACGCACTCCTTGCGCTAGCTCTCCTGAGCTTGGGACTTTTTAAAGTCACATGTGCACTCCTTGCACTTTCTCTGTACATGATTTCACTATTCCTCCATAGCTTTTGAACCTGTAGAAGGTTCACCCTCCGCACACTTACATTGGAGTTGTGCACTCCTTTCACAAAGACTACCAGAAGAGAAACAATTGAAACTTATAACAGAACTGTAAACTCATTCAGTAAACAAACATCATCCATATACATAGATGCAGAAATAGAATAACACATTATCAATTCAATTCCAAAAATAACATAAACAGATTTTTACAGTCTCTCTCAGGGAAATTTGAGAGTATTCTTATTCATTCCAACAACAACTTACTTTATCATAGATTTCATTGATTTATACATGAATTGGCTTCTCGAACCTTCCCTCCAGACTATTCTAGTGCTTTCACATATCAATAAAGATAAAAAAAAAATATCTCTTTGTTTTGACTAGCATAAGGAAGAGAATCAATATTGCTAAAATACAAACTAATTCTCATGAGTTGAATAGTGAAATTGGACATTGGACAATACCCAAAACACCATGGCATGAAATAATATGTCACCTTTGTGACACTCAAAGGGTTGAATATGAGAAGAAATTTCTCCTAGAGTGCCCTGTGTATACCCAAATCAGATCACAAATTCAAAATATTTGTCACAATACCAACCTTCCTAACCTTCTAAAGAAACAAAATTCTAAAGAATCTCAATTTTATTTTATTCTCTAATTCTTTATGGCACCAAAGATTCTAATTAAATTTAGCTTTAATGATATTTTTAACGTCATTTGTATTATGCAGAATAACTTCTTCCTTTATTCCCCAATGATTTAGCCAGGACATGGTATCATTGTGCCATCCCCTTTTAAGTTGTTGGTGATTTTGGCTGGAATATGAAGAAATTTTGGGGATCCTTGTGTCATCCATGTTGTTTGACTTGTTCTTGTACATTAAGTACATAATCATAGTTGTGATCTCAATGGGGGAAAGGCTCGCTTCTATGAGGAGGATAGGATAGGGTGTATTGTCTTTAATTTTGAGATTACAATTGATAAAATTATTTTGGATATTCTCTATCTTTCTTTAGGATTCTCAAGAGATACTGCATCCCCAAACTTCACATCCATATAATATAACAAGAGTGAAAAGAGTCTCAAAGAGGAGGTTTTTTTTATCACATAGCCAAAGGTTCGCTAATTTACAATTATTTTCAAGTGCATAATAAGCTTTCCACCCTACATTTATCCTTTTCTCATTGCTATAGTTCCAATTTAACTTTTGATGAATATCAATTCCAAGATACTTGTACGAAGGAACTTCCTCCAAGCTATTGTTTTCATACATGAAACTATTGAAGGTGATATTTTGGGATGTAATTATCATAACCTTCGTTTTGTCAACATTCATTGTCATCCTTGTACTAGAGAAGAAGTCCTTGAGGATTATAAGTTGCTTTATGATGTCATTGGGATTCCTTGCCATAAGAACAATATCATAAGCATATAGGTGAAGGATGATGACTATACTAACAAGAGTTGGTCCAATACAACCTGCAGCTTCCAAACAATATTCTAATTTGTTAATGTATATGCCAAAAAGGGTAGGGGATAGAGGACAACCTTCCTTAACTCCAATATTAGAGTTAATTTCTTCCAACCATCCCTCAGTTCTCCTAATATTGGCAATAATAGTTTCATACAATCGTACCACAACAACTCTCAACTCTGATGGAACTTTTACCTATTCCAAAGGTTAGTCCTAGGCACAGTGTCAAAATCTTTCATAAAGTCAACGAAACAACAAAGGAGATTGGTTTTATTGTTGTGATACTCCCCTGCAATGATCCTAAGTGTGACAAGGTGGTCCATAATTGAATGATAAGCCTCTAAAACCAATATGTCATTTAGATCTTTTTCTATGGCTTTCTGGCCATATGCTTATCTTTTTTTCCAAAATAATTCTATATAGCTTGGCTAAAATGGGGCTAATCATAATGGTCCTATAATTGTATGGATTACTTGTATCCCCACTTTTAAAAATAGGTACAATGAGGCTTTGAGTCTAGGGTTTAGGGAATCCCTTCTTGACTGCTAAATTGAAGAGCTTGTGTATGTTATGGATGAGAACAGGCCCTCCAACTTTTAATATTTCAGCTTGGTAGCTTCGATGTCCTTAACTTTCCTATTTGTGAGTCGTTTAACCCCAAACTTTATGTCTTCTACAGAAAAAAATTCATCCTTTGTAGAAAGGTTTGGAATGTTGTTCAGGATATTGGGGGATTCGTAAATATTTTTAAGGTAGGAATTCCATTCCATTAGGGGAATCATACCCATTTCTATAGTTTTACGAGTCAAAATTTACCTCTAAAATTTGCTTGGATCTATATTAGATAGGTTTAGAAGCTTCTCTTGTTTTCTATTTATGTAGTGTCTTTTTTTCCTTTTAATTAGGGATTTGTATCTATTAATCTTATTAGATTTCAAAGACTCATTAGAGGCACCCTAATGGTTTTTCTAGAAAGTTTACACTCATCATCATACCGAGGGTTGGAAATTCTATTTTTCCTTTTACACAGCACTTCGATAGAGAATTTTTTTATTAAAAAACAAACATATAATAAATAAATACATTTGAAAAAACAAATTAAAAACAATTATAATACATATATAATTCAAAATTAAAAATAAACATAAAAAAATATATTAAAAAACCTTTAACAAAAAAAGAATAAAACAATGATGATGATTAACGACCACTAAGATCGAATTGGTCTATCGGACCTTAAGAGGGTAAGTGATTACTTCTTATTAATTATAATTTTGTTTCTATGCTCAAAAAGCATTAAGAGAAGCTTTCCAAGTTCATCATAGTTTTGTTGAGTTAAGAGGTTAGGAAGGTTGGTAGTGTGACAAATATTTTGAAAATGAGGTATAATCTGGGTATAGGCTGGACAATCTAAGAGAAAGTTCTTTTCATATTCAACCTTCTTAGTGTCACAAAGGTGACACACTCTTTCATCCCATTGCGTTTTAGGAATTGACCAACGCCCAGATTCACTATGGAGCTCGTGATAATTTGTTCTTATCTTAGCAATGCTTATTTTTTTCTTTACACTTGTCAAAACAGATAGATAATTTTGATCTTCTATATTAGGGTTGATTACATCCTTATAATACCTTAATTTTATTTTTACCTCTAACTCTTTATCACACCACATTTTCTCCTTAAATTTTGTTTTGATGATATTTTTAATAGTATATTTATTCTACAAAATGGTGTCTTCCATGGTTCCCCAATAGTTTAGCCAAGACCAGGCATCTTTATGCCATCCTTGCTTGAGTCAATGGTGGTTACGACTCGATTTTGAAGCAATTTTAGGAAGCATCTTGTCTTCCATGTTGTTTAACTTGTTCTTATACATTAGGTATATATTCATAGTCATGCTCTCAATGGGGGAGAGGCTTCTTTCTAAGAGGAGGATGGGATAGGGCGTATTTCCTTTAATTTTGAGATTATCTGTTATAAAATTCTTTTGTATTTGCTCTATCTTTCTCCAAGATTCACAAGAGATACTAAAGCCCCGAACTTCACATCCATAAAGAATAACATGTGTAACGAGAGTCTCAAAGAGGAGTTTCTTCTTATTCCAAATCCAAAGATTGACTAATTTACAATTGTTTTCAAGCCCATAATAAGCTTTCCATCCCCCAATAATCCTTTTCTTAATGCTATAATTCCAGTTGATCTTGTGGTGAATATCAATTCCAAGATATTTGTATGAAGTCACTTCCTACAAGTTGTTGGTGTCATATACAAAGATATCATAAGTGATCTTATTGGATTTAATAATCATGAACTTAGTTATTATCAATATTAACAGTCATACTCATATTGGAGCAAAAATGCTTGAGGATTCTTAGTTGGTTTTCAAGATCATGGGGACTCCTTGCCATAAGAACGATATCATCATCATCAAGAATAAGATTGATGACTATACCAATGAGAGTAGGGCCGACACAACCTACTTTTTCTGATCAATCTTCTAACTTGTCAATGTATATGCCAAAAAGGGTAGGGGACAAGGGACAACCTTGTTTGACTCCAATATTACAGTTAATCTCTTTTGACCAAACCTTAGTGTTTTTAAACTTATAAATAAAGTTCTCATGCATCCTTATTGTAGCATCTCTCAATTTGAGAGGCACTTTTATCTCTTCCAACCTATTCTAAAGGTTTTTTCTAGGAACCATGTCAAAAGATTTTCTAAAGTCAACAAAACAACAAAAAAGATTGGTTTTAGTATTGCAAAACTTCTCTACAATGATCCTAAAGGTAACAAGATGGTCCACAATTGAATGATATCTCCTAAACCCGGCCTGGCCTTTATCTCTTTTATTGTGAATTTCTAGCCAAAGGCTAATCTTCTTTTCCAAAATAATTCCATAAAGCTTGACTAAAATCGGGCTAATCATAATGGTCTTATAATTAGAGGGAATGTTTCTATCCCTATTTTTAAAAATAGGAACAATGAGGCTTTGCGTCCATGGTTTAGGGAAGCCCTGCTTGATTGCTAAAGAGCTTGTGTATGTGAGGGATAAGGATAGGCCCTCCAATTTTAAAATTTTCATCTTGGTAGCCTTCAATGTCCTTAGCTTTCCCAATTGCAAGCCGCTTAACCCCAAACTCTATGTCATCTAAAGAAAAAACTTCATCCTTTGTAGGGACAATAGGAATGGTGTCCATGGCATTAGGAAACTCATAAAGGCTTTTAAGGTAGGAATTCCAGTCCCCTAAGGGAATCATATTATTTTATTTAGTATTGTGGTTTAGAATTTGGCTCCATAACTTCTTAGGATCCAGCTTAGATAGTTGTGAAAGATGCTCTTTCCTTTTATTGATATAGTACATTTTTTTCCTTTTAATTGTGAATTTGTATGTATTGATCTTATCGGGTTTTAAGGACTCATTGGAAGCATCCCTAATGGATTTCCTATCAATTTTACATTCTTTATCATACCAAGGGTTGGTCATTCTATTATTCTTTTTACAGGACACCTCGAAAGAGAACTTGTTAATAGAAGCGGAAAGGGTAGTTGTAAAATTATGATAGAGTTCTTCGATGTTGTCCTTATAAGTTAGGAGATATAATTTACTATTTAAATCCTTTAAGAAGAGGTCAACTTTACTTTTTTCAAAGCACAATTGCCTTTGATTATGAGAATTATCTTCAATGGCACTCTTGTGCATGCAAAAGTTTAGATTTAGGGTTAAAGGTTTATGATCAAATTTGGGTTCATGGTCATTTAAAAGGTCAAAAGTTTTTATTTGGTTGGAAACAGGGATATCAGATATCACATAATCTATGACATTGATACCTAGCACATGAATACAAGTCATTTGGTTGGACTTTGGCCACTTCATTACTCCATTACAAATTATTAGGTCTTGAGAGTTGTGGAGCTACATACAATCAAACAGAAAATGCATGTATAATTAAAAAATAAAAACTTAATAAAAATATGAAAACTTTAAAAACACTTTACCAAAAACCTAATAAAAAAATAATTTGTGATGTTTGGGGACGATGTGTGCATCGCCTCCCAAAATTTTTATTATGGTAAACATTGTTTTGTTTTTTTTAATGTTTTTTTATATAAGTATTTTTTAATTTTGTTTAAAATTAGTTTGGTTTCTAATTTTTTTTTCCAAAATTTGCAGAAAGCAACGAGTTGGGAATAGCAATAATATATATTTAAAAATATATGAAAAGTAAAATAATTAAAAAAAACTTGATCTCAAACCTTATATCTTATTTTACCTACTTTGGCTTCACCTACAAAATCTCAAATATTATGAGAACTTGGCATGAGTACAATCCAACAAATTACTCTAAATATACATATATATGGTAAACAAGACATCCAGGAACATATAGATATCTGCAACAACTTCATTAAGGTTATTCAAAAGGGTGAAGGAACTCTTGCCATAACATCCTTCAACACAGTAGTATGACTACTTATTCTTCTTGCTTTTACATGAAGAACACATGAACACTTCTAGCAATTTTTTTATGGAGATTAGCAGAGATGACGCCCTCCGTGGAGATTAGGAGAGATGACACCCTTCTCAGGATGAACAATGGTTGGGCATCATGAAATTCTCCTAAGAATCCTTGTCATTCATTATGTAAACTCAACCTCTATTTCACATACAGTAAAGTATCCTTTCAAATGTTGCAGATATTGTATTCTTTTGGGAAGGGTTGTATTACCATTGTTGAACCATTGGGAAAGACCAGGAATCTGTATCTAGAGAAAACTCTTTTAGTTTAGTGATATAGGCGTAAGGGCTAAGGAATTCATTAACTCAAATTCATATTTGAAGAACGGAGTTGAGAAGTCGATATTGTAGTCTGGGTCGAATATAATTTCAAGTCTTCATTGTATTATAAAAAAGGATAAAGCATCAGTGGAAGCTAATATATCTCACTCAAGAATTTGCAATCTTGTCGAAGAAACACGGAGAGATATCTTTAGACATATCTCACTCAGGAATTTCCAATCTTCTAGAAGAAACATAGATATATTTTGAGCTACTAGCTAACTTTGGTAGTAGGGAAAATTCCCCTTGCAATTGTTGGTTATAGGAAACCTATCCTTCTTGCTAATGTTGTCTGAGTGCCCATTCGATGAGCATGATAACCTGTGTTTAGACTAGCTTATGGGAAGGATAAACCGAAGGGAGCCAAGAGAAAATTGTCTCCCAACTCCAGATTTTTCAAGATGGTTGTGTAAATGTGTTGAACCTGCACATAATAGATCTAACTAGAAAATAATACATGCATTTCAGAGAGAAATTGAGAAAGAAGAAGAAGGAAAGAAAGAATGGAAGAATTCTCATTAACCATAATGAATAATGAATAATTTACACATGATATACTTTGTATAACTCAACCAATGTGCATTGGAGGAGAACCAATGTGCCATAATGGTGGTCTAGAGTGATCTGGACACACACTAGCAGTTACGGGAGTGAACTGCCACCTAGTCTAGTTTCTCAGCCAGTTACGAGAGTGAACTGCCACCTAGTTGAGTTAACTAGTCAACTAGTCTTCAGTTAATTGACTGAACAGAGAGTAGTGAGGAGTAGATCAAGGAATCAAGGGTAATGGGCCGATATGGTGATGATCCCAAGGCAAGTGCGCATTAGAATGGTGATGATCCCAATTTTGCATGGTGAAAAAACCAATGCAGCATCTAAACTCAACTCAACTTGTCAAATTGAAGTGTCAATTGAAAGAGAATATTCTCCCCTAAAATATAGGAGACTGGATAATGACTAACTATGACTAATAAACAAGGAAAAACCTTAGGAAAAATAAATCATAGGTGTGTGTGAAGTAACTCCAACACCCCCCCTGAACATCACTATGGTGAAAATAAAGAATGGGTCTCGGAAACGAGGCCATGTTAGGTACCCAAATAAAAAAGATACACTGAAATAAATTGAGGAAGGAGGGAAAACCTCATGGAAAAAACCCCCCCTCAAGGTACAATGTATGTAAAAATAAGAACTACAATTGCTAGGCAATTGTGTCCTTCACTCCAAAACGACTTTGTGATGAATGCAACTTCTTCTCAGTGAAGGTCTTGGCAAATATGTATGTCGTCTGTTATGTTGAAGGATAGAACTATAGGTCGATGATCCCCTCGTGTACTAAGTCCCTGATGTAGTGCATGTGGATCTCGATGTGCTTCGGTTGCTGCCTCTGAACTGGATCTATCCAAAACTTCAAAGTGCTCTGGTTGTCACACCAGATGATGATCGACCGATGAAACTGAATTCCCAACTTAGTGATAAAATGATGTAGCCACATAGCCCGAACGGTTATGTTAAATACCCCTCTGTACTCTACCTCAGCTAAAGGTAGAGAAATGCCAACTTGCTTCTTGCTCGACCAACAGATAGTCCTGGAACCAAGAATGAGTGAGTAACCAGATGTGGACTTGCGATCAGTGTTATTTCCAGCCCAGTCAGAATTAGTAAACCCGATGATATCTAATGTAGATTTTGTTGCATAATGAATCCCAAAGGTGATGGTGCCCTGTACGTATCGAAGGATATGTGTTGTATCCTTCCAGTGTAGCTCATGCGGCTCCTACATGAACCTGGAAACTACACCAACTGCATAGGAGATGTCTGGTCTGGAGTGTGTAAGATCCAACAAGCACCCCACTAGTTGTCTATACAGTGTGTTGTCAACCAGTGGAGTCTCCCCGCCATCCTCAAGTTTAACTCCTGATAGGAAAGGAGTCAGAGAAAAATTGCAGTGTGTCATGTGAAATATCTCAAGGAGATCTCATGCATACTTGGCCTAAGACAGTTTGATGCTTGATGCATCCTGACTGATCTCGATTCCAAGGAATAAGTGTAGAGGACCCATATCCGTCATCAAAAACCTATCATGTAGAATCCTCTTGATTGCAGCAATCGTTGAAGTTGAGCAATTGATGATCAGCAAATCATAAACATATATAACTAAGAGTAGAAGTGAATTAGTCATCCTAAGCATGTAGACATTCAAGTTTGATTTACAACGTACAAAGTTCCGTGACAACAGGTAGTATTCCATCTTGGAATACCATTCCCTCAGAGCCTGCTTGAGGCCATAAAGGGACTTCTTCAATCGATAGACCAAAGATGAGTCCTGCATAAATCCCTGGGGCTTCTCCATATAGATCTCATCAAAGAGATCATCGTGAAGAAATGAATTCTTCACATCCCTTGGTTGCCGCAATGGAAAGTGCTAATCGTATGGAATCCATCTTCTCTACTGGAGCGAAGGTCTCATCATAGTCAATACCATGCACCTGCTGAAATACTTTGGCAACAAGCCTGACTTTATATCTGCTAATATGTCCATCTGTCGCACTCTTGGTCTTGCATATAGACCCATCTGCATCTGAAAAATTTCCTCCCATAAGGAAGGGGAACCAGATTCCAAGTATGGTTCTCGAGGAGGGAGAAATACTCCTCCTGCATGGTGGATTCCCAAAAGGGGTTTCCAGCAACCTTGCCATAAGATTGTGGATCTGAAGACTGAACCAAGAAAAGATGCATGCAGGGCAATGGTTCAGTGGAAATGATTGCACCAAGAGGCTCCTCGAAATCAGATCGAGTCCTCCTAGTATAGGTTGGATCACCAACAAGATCCCTTGCATCCTGAAGAGTAGTATGTGCCCACTTGGGCCTCTGCTCTGGCTCTACAACTGCATATGGATTCTCTGACTATGCATCTAATTGTATTGACTCTAAATCTGAATCATCTGAGTCCTATCAATTAGAACTCTCGTCTGAAGAAGATTCGGCATGTGCATGCTCATCATCTCGGATAGGTGGAAGAATGAAGATGTCTACATGCGGCTGTTGAGGTACATGTGAGACACTTTCCTCAAATTGGACACTACGCTCAATGATGAGACAGTCCAAGGAAAGATCAATAATCCTATATCCCTTCACACCATCGAGGTATCCAACAAAAATACACTTATTGCTCTATGGATCAAGTGCCTTCCTCTTTTCAAAGGGAATCCTAGCCCATGCACATGAACCGAAAATGTGAAAGTGGGTCACTTCCGGTTTGAGGCTGCTCCAAGCCTCGTAGGGGGTCTTATCCTTGACAGATCTATGGGTAGATATTTTTTGGATGTATGTTTCACAATTAAGTGCTTCGACCCATAGTCTATGTGGTAGTGACTTTGCATGCAGCATGCAAGATGCCATCTCCTTTAGAGATATGTTTTTTCTGCTCAGCAATTCCATTTTGTTGCAGAGTATAGGGAAAAGTGTGCTGCAACTGAATCCTTGCCTCATGGAAAATATTATGGATCTCATGATTTACATATTCTTCCCCGTTATCAGTTCGGAGGAATTTGATCTTCTTTCTGAACTGTGTCTCAACCAGAGCTTTGAAATGTTTGAGGTGTTGAAAGACCTCGGATGTTTGCCTCAGAAAGTAAATCCATGTAAAACATGAGAAATCATCAACAAAAATGAGAAAAAACCATAGATGGATGTGGAAAAGGACCCATAAGGTCACCGTGGATCAAATCTAAAGGCGTGGAATCTCTCTGAGACTTTCCTTTGTCGAATTTCTCTTGAGGGTGTTTTCCGATAACACAACCCTCACATACTCCCTTGGAGAAATGGATGTTTGGTAGACCATCAACCAATCTTTGCTTGCTAATTTGTTGCATGTATCTGAAATTCAAATGTCCAAACCTTTTGTGCCATATCCTACTACTTTCATCAGCATGAGTAAGCAGTAAAGCAGAATCAGGTTCAATGAATTCAGAAAAAGTATACAATCTAGATTGATGATTTACCTCACCAGTTGCAACCCTGGAGTTGGTTTGCAAGTCATAGATGTTCATTGCATTTGGTGTGAATATGACTTTATTTCTAGTGCCGAAATTCGTCATCTGATAAACAGAGAGAAGGTTGACAGAAATTTTGGGAATGTGCAGCACATTGTTGAAGCTTTCGTTGGTGATTTCAATCCTTCCTTTGTTGATGACTTCGACAGAAGATTTGTCCCCCGTCAGAATAGGACGACCTTTACATGCATCCAAAGAATAATATATTGCATTTGAGGCAGCCATGTGATGTGATTCTCCTGAATCTACGAACCAAGCTTCGGGAGAGGATTTGATGGAAATCAAGGCATGGCTAGAATTTCCTTTCTTGGGATTTTGATCTTTTGGCTTCTTCTTCTTGGAACCCTTGGGGATGCGATCTCCGAGGTTGTTTTTCTGAATTATTTTAGTCATTAGATCTTTTTTTTTCCATGCATGCATGTGGATTCTAGATGGAATCATTTGTGATAGTACGTACATTTCTCCCCTTTTCTTCCCTTTTCCCCTTTGGATCCAGAGGCATCAGTGAAGGGTTTTGTGTACCCTTCCTTCTTCGAATTTTCATGAGATTTTATTTTGTCTTTATCTTTAGATTTCTAATATATGTGGCTGCCATCTTACATAGTGAGTGCATGCGCCTTTGGGCCTTTGATTTTTCCCATGTTGATGACCTTGGTTTTCTATTGTGTCAGGGATTCGATAAAGTCCTCAAGAGAAGGAATCTTCCAGGTGGCTCCAGAGGAAAATCTTATTGAATGGAATGTGGACACGAATACAAAGAATTTAGGACCAATTTTGGAGATAATATTGAGAACCATTTGTTTCTCCTCCTTAGATTTATCAACCCTGCAAGCTTTGAGTTGCGACAGAAAATCCTTGAATTTTGTAAAGAAATATTGAATATTGTCGAAGCTTTTTGGATCCAATGTGAGAAATTCCACCTCTAGCATGTGTACCCTCATCTCATCATGTTTTCCAAAGAGCCCTTCCAAGGTGTTCCAGGCTTCATTGTGAGACTTATAGGAAGATATGTGAAAAAGGAGATCGAGAGAAATAAGACTGCAACTTGTTCTGAGTGCTTCATCCATTCGATTTAAGTACTTGGATTTTTCTATGGTTGATGTTGGTTTTGTATCTGTATTCAAGGTTAACCTATACAATCCTCTGGTTCGGAGATGTATGGCTATTTTATCCTTCCATGCAAATTAGTTGTAAGGTGTAAGAATGAATTCTTTTTGGAAATCCATCTTTCTGTTGTCTTCAATCTTTTGTACCTACAAAAAAATTTGGTGTAGCTTTTGATTAGCAGTATGTTGGCTCTGATACCATGTAAATGTGTTGAACTTGCACAGAATAGATCTAGCTAGAAAATACTACACACATTTGCAAAGAGAAATTGAGAAAGAAGAAGAAGGAGAGAAAGAATGGAAGAATTCTCATTAACCGTAATAAATAATGAATAATTTACACATGATATACTATGTATAACTCAACCAATGCGCATAAGAGGAGAACCAATGTGCCATAGTGGTGGTCTAGAGTGATATCGACACACACCAGTAGTTACGAGAGTGAACTGCCACCTAGTCTAGTCTCTCAGGCAGTTACGAGAGTGAACAGCCACCTAGTTGAGTTAACTAATCAACTAGTCTTCAGTTAACTGACTGAATAGAGAGTAGTGAGGAGTAGATCAAGGAATCAAGGGTAATGCACCAGTATGGTGATGATCCCAAGGCAAGTGCACATTAGCATGGTGATGATCCCAATGTTTCATGGTGACAAAACCAATTGATCCGTAGCATCTTTTAATGACTATGGTTGAGTTTTAAATTGCATGTGTTAATTAACCCTTTTAAGAAGCTTAATGAAAGAATGAGGAAAAGAGAGGAATTATGACAGCCATATACACATTTGCAGATCTGAAATGAAATAATAAACAGCAAACCATAACACGATAATTGATAACGGAGTTCGGCACAACGTTGCCTACGTCTCTGGGCCTTTGTCTTTGTGGGGGAGGCTTCTTTATTTATGTTCAAAAGCTCAAAAGTACATTGCAGCAGTGCCAATTGGCTACAAGACTGATCTGCTCATGTTCTTCCAGATCTCTAGAACCCAGCAAAGAAAATGGCACGCAAAACGGATGTCCGGAGCTCCCAGAAATGGCTCGCAAGCGCCTTCTCCTCAATAGCTTCCCTGCATAAAAATGGCTTTGGTTTGGCTTCCCTTCAGCATAAATCTACTCTAACTATCCTCCATGGCCTCAAACAGGCCTGGTTTTTATAGATCTGAAGTTGGTTATCCATCCCCAACTTCCTCCCAAATTTTGGGCTCCAAAAATGCCCAATATCTCCCAAAAATGACCAAAATCCATTAATAACAAGCTAAAATCAAACAAAAATCAGAACTATATAACAAAAAACCCACTTTTCATGAATATTTGGGTGCATCCCCCAAGCTTGCGCACCCTTGGTCATATGGTGGATATCCATGTGGCCAGGCGCTCCATCTGTTACGCACTAGCCCCCTGTCCCTGGCTCCTAGTCTTCGGGCATAGGCATAGGGCCGCGGGCTAACAAACTTAACCCCCGTGCCCAAATTTGGTAGATAGGCCCCGGTTCTGTTGGCGGTGGTTACATATTGGAGCGGGGTCCAAGGTCTGGCCCTTATCCAACTCTCACGCATGTTAAACCCCGTGCTCTGGGTATATGGAGGTTACGCGACCACGGTTTGGGGCTTAGCCCCAGCCCCCTCCTTTTTTGCGCCATTTGCAACATATTCATTTTAAATAAAATCAAATGCAATACATATAATAAGTAACAATGTGGAGCGGGCGGTTATCCCGGTCCTGCCAGTCTGTATCTTGGAGGAGGAGGTCGGGGGTTCGACTCCGGTGGAGACCCCAGAGAATTTTACATAACCCAGAAGCCAACCACAGGGTGCCACGTGGCAGCCCATGACTGGGCCACATGGCACCTCCACCACCAATCAAAAACTGCCATTTCTCGAGCGCCAGATGGTCCATGTGTCTACCACGTACTCTGCCACCTGTCACCGTACCTGCCCAGTCAACCTACTGACATCATCCATACCACGTCAGCCTGTGCCATGTGTCACCCTTACAGTGGTGACATGTGTCACCCTATGAATGATCCAATTGTACCTGTCATATGCCCATCTCCTGCCACGTGTCATCACCAGAATATGCCACGTCAGTTGTATAGTCGTACGGCCTGTACAGTCAGCCTGCCACATTGCACTGTACGGACTGTACAGTCACCCATTTTTTTGCATGTTTGGGTTTTCGGACAAAATGCGATATCTTTCGCATACGAAGCCTGTTTGACGAAGTAAATATATGGCCGAAATTAGGAAGATGAGACGGACGCAATGGTGTTGGTTTCATCGAATTCCGAGCACTTTCATTTTTGAGCCTTTTTTAGCCCTGTCAGGCTTCTGGATCTGATTCTGGATCACACCTCCCCACTAAAAGACCTTTTGGTCCCCAAAAGGTTACTGACTAGTCAACAAGCTCGGGATAGGCCACCCGGCTTGTCCTCTGTCTCTGAACTCTGTTTTGTGCACCTGTCTCATCAATATCAACTGTAACACAATCATGACAACTGACAGTATATTGTTAGCCATTTGAACCCTGTTACATCTTACTGAAGCCACTATCATCCATGTAGAAAACATTATTAATGACAGCATCAAAAAGACGACTGTAAATGAGCTGATATACTTGAGATATTTGCATGACATGAGCTTATCTTGAAGCAACTTATGATTGGTTTTCCATTCAACAATTATTTCTTGTTCTTGTTTAAGATCGATTACTTCATTTGAAACAATTATTGGTTTGTTGCTTGCTTGCATTGCCTTCTTTAATTATTCCATTGTTTGAAGTGTTTTATTTGCTTTAACATGATGAGCATGAACCACATAATCTTGACCTGCTTTAGTGAATTGATATTGATTCTTTGTCCTATAGAAGATTGCCTTACGATCATATAAGTATGGACTACCTAAGACCATTCCACATTCTCTTAA
>ML788519.1:180057-203137 GCA_009831015.1 Picea engelmannii | reverse complement strand
AGTTTTTCTGCATTTACTTCACCATCATATATGGGCAACTCAAATTTAACATCAAGTTTTAACAATGGCATTTCATTCTTATTCTTATGAACATTTTTCTTTCCATTAGATTTAGAACTTGAACTTGAAGAAGAAGGAGGTGATGATGGAGGTGAAGGAAGAATCTGAGGATGATCCTCTTCCTCTTCACTTTTTCCCTTTGAAGATTCACCCAAAACTGGTCTCTTTCGTTCCAAGTAATCTTCGTACAAAACTTTCACCATCTCCGACATAGCAAGGAATGTTTTCCGGAACTCTTTCTCATCCTGAAAAAGACCTTCTTCCGATGCCATATTCTCGTTGTGAGAAGCTCTCTTTCTCAATCCAATTAATGGATTCTCTGCAACAAGCTCACCTTCACCACCCTGTAGCTTTTCCCTGGTTAACATGAAAAACTCAAATCCAAACGTCAACTAGCTCTGATACCACTTGATCCGTAGGATCTTTTAATGACTATGGTTGAGTTTTAAATTGCATGTGTTAATTAACCCTTTTAAGAAGATTAATGAAAGAATGAGGAAAAGAGAGGAATTATGACAGCCATATACACATTTGCAGATCTGAAATGAAATAATAAACAGCAAACCATAACACGAGAATTGATAACGAAGTTCGGCACAACGTTGCCTACGTCTCTGGGCCTTTGTCTTTGTGGGGGAGGCTTCTTTATTTATGTTCAAAAGATCAAAAGTACATCGCAGTAGTGCCAATTGGCTACAAGAATAATTTTTTCATGTTCTTCCAAATCTCTAGAACCCAACAAAGAAAACGGCATGCAAAACGGATGTCTAGAGCTCCCAGAAATGGCCCGCAAGCGTCTGCTCCTCAATAGCTTCCCTACATAAAAATGGCTTTGGCTTGGCTTCCTTTCAGCATAACTCTGCTCTGACTGTCCTCCGTGGCCTCAAACAGGCCTGGTTATTATAGATCTGAAGTTAGTTATCCATCCCCAACTTCCTCCCAAATTTTGGGCTCCAAAAATGCCCAATATCTCCCAAAAATGACCAAAATCCATTAATAACAGGCTAAAATCAAATAAAAATCAAAACTATATAACAAAAAACCCACTTTTCATGAATATTTGGGCGCATCCCCCAAGCTTGCGTGCCCTTGGTCATATGGTGGACGGCCATGTGGCCAGGCGCTCCATCCGTTACGCACTAGCCCCATGTCCCTGGCTCCTGGTCTTCGGGCATAGGCATAGGGCCGCGGGCTAACAAACTTAACCCCCGTGCCCAAATTTGGTAGATAGGCCCCGGTTCCATTGACGGTGGTTACATACTGGCGCGGGGTCCAAGGGCTATCCCTTATCCAACTCCCGCGCATGTTAAACCCCGTGCTCTGGGTATATGGAGGTTACGCGACCACGGGCTGGGGCTTAGCCCCAGCCCCCTCCTTTTTTGCGCCATTTGCAACATATTCATTTTAAATAAAATCAAATGCAATACATATAATAAGTAACAATGTGGAGCGGGCGGTTATCCCGGTCCTTCCAGTCCGTAGCTTGGAGGAGGAGGTCGGGGGTTCGACTCCGGTGGAGACCCCATAGAATTTTACATAACTCAGAAGCCAACCACAGGGTGCCATGTGGCAGCCCATGACTGGGCCACGTGGCACCTCCACCACCAATCAAAACTGCCATTTGTTGAGCGTCATATGGTCCACGTGTCTGCCACATACTCTGCCACCTGTCACCGTACCTGACTAGTCAACATGTTGACGTCATCCATGCCACGTTAGCCTATGCCACATGTCACCCTTACAGTGGTGACACGTGTCACCCTCTCACTGGTCCAACTGTACCTTTCGTATGCCCATCACCTGCCACTTGTCATCACCAGAAGTTGCCACGTCAGTTGTACGGCCTGTACAGTCAGCCTACCACGTGGCACTGTATGGACTGTACGCACTGTACAGTCACCCATTTTGTTTGCATGTTTGGGTTTTCGGACAGAATGTGATATCCTTCGCATACGAAGCCAGTTTGATTAAGTAAATATATGGCCGGAATCAGGAAGATGAGACGGACGCAATGGTGTTGGTTTCGTCGAATTCTGAGCACTTTCATTTTTGAGCCTTTTTTAGCCCTGTCAGGCTTCTGAATCCGATTATGGATCACCAATGCAGCATCTAAACTCAACTCAACTAGTCAAACTGAAGTGTCAACTGAAAGAGAATATTCTCCAGGTGGAATATTCTCCCCTAAAATATAGGAGACTGGATAATGACTAATTATGACTAATAAACAAGGAAAACCTTAGGAAAAAGAAATCCTAGGTGTGTGTGAAGTAACTCCAACAGGTTGCTCCCAAACCATTC
Source organism: Picea engelmannii (assembly GCA_009831015.1). Lineage (NCBI taxonomy): Eukaryota > Viridiplantae > Streptophyta > Pinopsida > Pinales > Pinaceae > Picea > Picea engelmannii. The sequence goes on along the minus strand of ML788519.1, from coordinate 200,779 downwards.
CAAGCTCTTAGAACTATGCCACCACAGTTTGGAACATTTCGTTCCATCTCCCACATTTCCTGGAATGTTAGAACACCTAAAACTAGTTTCCTAAAGGCTGGGAGCAGTTCCCATGACACTACGGGTTTTCCCCTCTCTCTTTTTTCTCTTTTTTTTTCATTTTACTTTGTTTTAACGATTTTGTTTACAATAGTGTCATGCTTTCGAGGCATGGTTTCTAAAATGTTAAATTTTAAGCCCCAAAAAATAGGGTGTCGGTTGTCAAGACCATGATTTCAAAAAACTTGCAATTGTATCCCTAGAAAAAAGGGGGTCCTACTAGGAGCATCATTTTTCTATTCAAGGGTTGATTTTAAAGTTTTGGTTGCAACGATATTAATTTTCAAGTTCGTAGGTTTCAAAGAAGTTGTAGTTTTAACATCAAAGATAAAAACAATGTTGTTGTTGGCGCCACTTTTCAATTCGAGGGTTGATTTTAAGGTTTTTGTTGAGCATTGTTAAAGCCAACGTTTTAAAATGTGGTAATTTTAACCCCCCAAAAAAGGGTGCTACCGGTAGCACCATTTTTCAAAATAGGGGTAAAAATAGCCACTAAATACAAACTCTAAAAAAAATGAGAACTCTAAAGGGTTCTTGTCAAGTTAGTAAGTGTGTTCCAAGGGAAGTGTGTACTCTATGTGTGGCTCTGGTATACTTTTAGGACTCTCAGTTCCTATGGAGTTTGTTTGGCATAGGCCCTTCATGTTACCCATTATTTCTCTACACTAGAGACTCTCTTTATTAGGTGATTTCTCTCTAGCATATTTTGAGCACTGGCCTCTTAGTTATAATGTTCTATAGCTCTGGGAAATTTTGGTTATTTGGTATTTATCTATGGAAAAAGGGTTTTCTCGTTGAGTTCAGGGATCATTGGGACCTCTCACTTGTGTCTTAGTCTAAGCCTTGGAACACATTAATCAAGCTTATGTAATATTGTTTTTCTAGGTCTGTTGTTCATATCGATTACAATAAGCATGGGAATTTAGGAGGGTATTGAGAAGACACGAGGAGTCATAACAAATCTTCCATTTTCTCAATGACCTCCAAAGTGCACAAGAAAGAACACCAATGCACTTCATAGACAATTATAATCATGAATACTCTTTTACAGCAAAAGCAGAAAATTGATGAACTCGCGGTTGAGTGTAACATGTTGAGAAACATGGTTATCAACTAGAGTAAACATTCACACTCAACAACTTCTAACCATAGAATGTCCACAAACTTTGTTCCAGTAGATCTATTGGAAGAAGAAATAGTGCATTAGATGTTGGAAGATATGGACCTTGAGAATCAGAACTCCCTTCCTACCAATCACGAGTAGAAAGAAGCTAATAGTTTCCATGTTTTTCAAAAAATTTCTATGTTTATCAAAATAATTAAAATTTCATAAGTCTTTTTGAAGTTATATACTTGTAAGTTTTCATACAGAACTCATTGGAATGTAATAACTGTGAACTTTTACAAATTTTTCTCTATGACTTTTGAGAGTTGCCACTCCTATTTGAAAACTAGGGACAATTATTTTTGTCCTTCATTGTTCGTCGTTTTGCTATAACTTTTATAATACTTGAGATGGAGAACTTATCTCAAATGTCAAATTAATTAATTAATGATGATTGAGATCCCGCATGTAATGAAAAGGATGATCCTCCCTCAAATATATCTTTAATCTTAATCTTAATAATAACTTTATTAAATTTTATGAATATCGATAATCTCTTATTTTTTACTAATAATCAATTAATGATAATTGAGATCCCGCATGTAATGAAAAGGATGATCCTCCCTCAAATAATTTTTTTTTTCACACGAAAAAAACAATTCCATTGTTATTCATATAGAATCAAATGAAACTTCTAATTACAATAATCGAATTTCCAAGTGTAGAAAATTCCAAGTATAGAATATTCATGATTGTTCAGCTGAAACCTGAAAGTACAATGTTTGTCCTTTTCTTTTTTCCTTTATAATAATTTTGTTTTTAGTCACCTTATAGGATTTGCAGTTTGTCTTCTCTAACTATAGATCCATTAAAAAACTCTTCAAAATAAATCCACCCTGGTTCATCTTTTAGATCTTTCTTGGATAGACTGTCAGCTATTTTGTTGAATTGTCTTTGAATGTGCATAAAGTTTAAGGTTTCAAAGCCTCGCTTTAAGTTGCTAATCATGTCCTTCCAATGGCTAAGGTAAATTATCTCTAGTTTCGCTTTGTCACTAATCCAGTCTATAGTAACCTTAGAGTCCCCTGCCCCCATTAAATTCTTGATAGAGAAATGAGTGGCAAGATAAAGTAGACCCCATAATCCCAGCAACTCATATTTTATATTGTTCTCTGTGCCACCAGCAAAATGTGCTTGGATGTTGTGTCCAGGAGTGATTTTTAAGTAAATACCTATACCACAAATGTTTGTTGAAGTTGCCCCATCAAAGAAGCCAATGGGGTTATTGTTGAAGTAGGTCGGGTTAAGTAGTATGTCTGTTTTATCTGCTTCCTCTTTAGGTAGATATTCTTGTAATGTGGTGAGAATTTTCTGATAGAGTCCTTGAACATTCTTGGTAAGATTGTCAAACAGAATTCTGTTTCTAAATTTCCAAATTTCCACATAAGCAGAAGGGGAATGTGTTTATGATTTGGTAATTTGAGGAACCAAAATTTGAGGTTTTATTCAATGGTATCCTTGTTCCACTCAAAATCAATTCTCAAGGAGGTGAGTATTTGACCCCAAATCATTTGTGTAATCTGGCAGTCCACAAAAAGATGTGTCACTGACTCTTCTACCTTAAGACATAAAGTGCAGACAGAAGGGCCAATTCCTCCACGTTTTTGAAAGTTGATACCTGTGAGTAATCGATCTTCTAAGCATAGCCACAAGAAGCATATGATTTTGACCGCTACCTTCACCGACCAAATAGTTTTGTGCCACCATTGTCCATCATTGCAGTTGGAGGTGTAAAGGATACAATAATATGTTGAACTAGCCGTGACTGTTCCTGTGGAACGGTTCCATGACCAATGAAGAAAATATTTTTCTTTGTTGAGTCGAATGCCACTAAGAATTAGTTCCTTAGTGTAAGCATCCCATTCTTGACTAAGTTCTATATTTAATCCCAAAGATCTAGCGCTTAGCCAGCTCTGTAATGGATCGGTTGTGTCTTTATTTCTGGCTTGCGCTAAGCTGTAAATGCCATGACTGTGTAAGTGTTGTAATAGCGTGTTGGATAGTTGGACGTTGCTGCCCTCACATCCAATGTAAGGATCTCTCCCAAGGGTGACGTGTTGTCCTGTGCCAACCTTCCAAGCCAGCCATCGCTTGATCATTGGTAAAGCTAGCATCAAATTCTGCCAAATAATAGAGGGCGTCTTTGTGTGGTGGAAATCCTTGCGCAGCCAAGAAGTAGTGTCAATACCTTTTAGATATTTCCTGGTGATGACCTTATTCCAAAGATTGTTGCCGAAGAGACCTCTCCAATAGGTTTTGGTTGCCAGTGCAAGAGCATACCATTCCAAGTGTTTTATGCCCCAACCACCAGCTTCTTTCGGCTTAGCTAAGATTTGCCAATTAGCTAGGTGATAACCAGAGGTTTTTTTTCCTCCTTTCCAAATAAATCTGCTAATCAATAGTTGAATACAGTGGAGGACAGACTTCGGAGCTTTTGCCAGACTAAGCCAAAAGACTGGGATACTTTGAAGGACTGAATTTGCTAGAGTCAGTCGGCCTCCCAGGGACAGCCAACGAAAAGTCCAGTTGTTAATCTTCTTCTCTATTTTTCTGATGAGCCACGACCAATCGCCAATTCTATAATAGTTTGGTTTCAGGAAGAAACCGAGATACTTTAACTCTTGGTCTAGACAATCTACCTGAATTTTGTAATCATCAATGAGATAGCTCTTTAAAAGTGGATCTACATTTTGTGCTATAAATCCAGATTTATGAGTGTTGATGGTGAGACCTGTTGCTAAACAGAACTTTGTGAGGAGAATTTTGAGTGTTTTCCAGAAGTCAATGTTGCCAGCACCCAGGATGAGGACGTCGTCCACAAATAATAGATGTGAAATATAGATGCCAGATGCTACTTTAAGTCCTTTGAAAGTCCCTGTTTCAACTGCCTTGTTGATCATTCTGTTGAGTGCCTCAATTACAAGAAGGAAGAGCATTGGTGACAATGGACAGCGTTGTCGGAGTCCCCGTTGGCAGCGAAAAAAATCTGTTGGGGTTCCATTCACCAACACTGCCGTATTGACCGAAGTTATGCATCCCATAATCCAAGATTTATTTAAACTGTCCAGTCCTATTTGGTCCATTAACAAAAAGAGATATTGCCAGCTTACACTGTCGTAAGCTCTTTTCAGATCAAGTTTTAGGATGACTGCGTTCATCTTTTTTACCTTGGCTGAGTGTAGACTTTCCTGGGTTATACCCACTGCATCGAAAATGAGTCGATCCTTTAGAAACCCAAACTCTTCCGAAGAGATGCACTTTGCCAAAGTGTCTTTCAAACGGTTAGCTATGGTTTTTGAGATGACTTTGTACATGAAATTGCATAATGCAATGGGTAGGAAATCATTAAAGTTGACAGGTTTACTAGATTTAATCTTTAATCTTAATCTTAATAATAACTTTATTAAATTTTATGAATATCGATAATCTCTTATTTTTTACTAATACCAAAGCTTTATGTTTATTATCGTTTTCTCTCATGTAACTCGTACCAAAGCTTTAAGTTTATTATGGTTTTCTCATGTAACATATAAGGGCCATGATTTTTTTATTATTTAACCAAGTAACAATTTTGATAAGTTTTATGTTGATTAATAATTTTAATAGGTTTTATGTTGGTTAATAATTTTAATAGGTTTTAATGATTTAAAAAAAAAATTATAAATGATCAAAATTAAATAGTTAATTTAAAATCTAAGTCATCTCCATAATAAATGAATATTCCAAATTTTTCATTACAATCCAATTATCAATAAAAATATTTTCATTACAACTTCCCATTAAACTACAATTTACTACACAATAAAAATATTTTATTTAATTTTTAATGAAAGACTTCCATTCAAATGTAAATCGTTCGTCGCTAGGGACAAGTACTACACAAAAAAACCTTGGCATCATGAAATCCAAACAAAGACTTGGAAATTAGCCATCGTCATCGTTTTGTAGTTGGTTTTGAAGATTCTAATGTGAATTTATTTTTTCTAATAAACTATAAAAAATTATATTTTTATTAAAGTGGTTGTATTAGTTAATATTATTGTTTTAGGGACTATAAAAATTTAAGTGGAGTTTATTAGTTAATATTGATATTAATTTTTTAATAAAAACGAGTTATTTTGTATCAAAATGTTGACGCAATTGTACTGGTTAGTATAATAATATAAAAATAAGATAGTTATCCAAAAAGATATATTGAAACTTATACAAAATTTGAGCCTTATTGTTTAGAGAAACGAAACAACTTTTTGTAGAGGATTTTGGAAAGTTTCTATTTTTATAAATTTTGTAAAAAACATCTAAGATCGAGCAAAATTTGTAAAACATTAAACATTAGTATTGGATAAAAGAATGGTGGCTCTAAGATTTCTCCTGGTTCTTTGTGTTGGCTTGAAAGTTCAAGTTTACGACCAACATTTCCACATCTTCCTGTTGTTGTTGAACAGTCTCGTTTTTCTTAACCTCCTCCACTATAGACCCAATATATAGCCTAGCATTTAAGGCAGCTGAAGTAGGACTTCTAACCAGACTCACAACCATTTGTCGAAGACCAACACACTCATTTTGAAGAGCTTTTATTTGTCTCTTTTCAATGTGTAAGATTTTGAAAATGAAGGCATATTCATTGTTTCTAGTTTCTTCCTAGGAATGAAACCTACCAATAATAGAGAAAATTGAATTCCTATTATCAGTGATGAAATCTTCTTACCTCCTCAGAGCTCCATGAATATAAGTGATCTCACGGAATGGGCATCTCCCAAAATGTCAATGGTCCATTTTGAAGGCACTACATAACACTTGTAAAAAAATCCTACCACTACCCACTGCTAATAGACTACCATAACCATTAACTAGTCCCCTTTCCAGTATTCCCTCAGATAGTTGACAACATAACAAAAGACTATAAATTTCAAAATGTGTTCCACTAAACTTTATTTTTAGCGCAATGAGGAAGGTGCACCAGAGGATTCAAGAGGAGTAGCAGTTGAGCTACAATTATAAGCCACCAAACCATGAAATGACCTACACCAAAACCACTAAACCACCAAATAGGGTCGAGCGAACCAAAACCACGAAGTCACCAAATGGGGTTGAGTGAACTAGGATCCCCTGAGAGAAAACCAAAATCCCACGGGAGTGAACCAGAGCTCACCTCAAGACCGAAGGAAAAGCCCCAATTCAATCCAAGACAAAACAAAACAAGGAACCACAGAGAAATAATCCATAGAGGCTTCCCAAATTGCAGACTTGTAGCCAAATCCATTATCCCACCAGTAGTAAAATTGAAATACTAGTGCAATTGATTAACTTTCTCCCACATTAAATGATGAGTGTGTAAAGGTACCACGAAGGTAATGCACCTTGGACATCGTGTTTCATGGTTAAATTGCACATGACAATTAATGTGTCATTTATCTCTCATGCAATTAAAATACATGACTATGGATTAAAGTTTAAGGTATGGGGGAGGTTGACACCCCACTTTTTGTTCTTAAGGCGCCACAGTCCAGCTAAGTAGGCATGTTGGCCAGATAATCTTCCTTTCGGTTGAGCTCTATTAAGATGTGGTAGTATTCAATACTTTCAAACCTATTGACTTACTTCTTGTTCACTTGATCATTCTTATAAGTTTGTCATCATTCGAAGAGGAGGCTCTAAGCATCAAATTGATAACTAAAGCCAAATCTCTAATTACAATAAGACTTTTGATATAATTTTCATAAAAAAAGAATTAGCCCCTAAAATAGAAACAATACCTTCACTTGATTATTTGATGCTTTACCCAAAGCCCATTAAAGATTTTTTTTAATTTATTTTTGGAATAAAACCAACAACTTGATAACTTTTCATACTTTATCAATGTCAAAGATATTGGTACTCTTTAATTCAAGTATAAGTAAATTTGATATAAAGGAATATTCTATGTAAAGTTACAAAGTGAGTCGTTTATTTATAACCTAAAGCCAAACAAAATTAATTACTCTTATAATATTTATTTATTGCTTGTTTTTTATATTTGCGCGATGAGCTTAAAAGTTATCTATATCATTAAAAGATATAAATTGTCTTCTCATATCGATATTGTGTTTAAAAGATATAAATTGTCTTGTTATATCAATGTTGTGTTTTGCTATTATAAGAACAACCAAAACAAAATCGATGATGCCTATAACATTCATTTATAACATCCAGGATTATGATTTTAAAAATAAACTAATTGATTGTTAATGTTATAAAAATGTTGTAATATATGGTTTAAATAGATTTAATAGTTGAGTCTCATGGTGGATTATCTTGTCGTTGGTCTTGCATGTTTTATACTATTTCATTGGTGCTAGGACCTACCATACGACAAGTTGGCGCAGGTTTTTTTGAACGTTTCCTTTGTGCTTTTCAAAGCTACTACTAACCCAATAGACTCGGGGATGAGCATTGACACTCACAAGGATGTCACGAGACTTATGAACCCATCGGATGAAGACGAATGGCTCAAAGAAGGTCTATTCTATAAAGCAGACTCTGCAGGAGTGTACTCAGCCAACCACTCTCATCTGACCATTCCCTCAGGCTTTACTACTTCTCCCTTGGCTCCTTCCTTAGGCCCCCTGCTGACCACACCTTCCCTTCCTAATAACCCTTCTAGAGGTGGCCCTCGGGTTGCCTCTTGGCCACAGCGGAGTAATAGTTTTCATAAGTCAAGTCTCAACATTAGAAGAGACAACAAAGAGGAAGCATTGCTCGACAGAACTAAAACTTCACACACATTTTTAAGCCAGACCGAGTACTAGAAAAGAGTGTGGAAACCAAATAAGCGAGCTCAGAGGATGGTATTAGGAGCAGACGTAGGCCTCGAAGACACTTGCAGACTGGTTTTGTGTGGGATGGTTGGGCGGTTTTCCTATTCCTACTTAGCGGATCAACCAATTTCAGATTGGGTGCTTCATTATTGGGTTCCTATCCTTAGGTATGCTCCGGAGATACATTTTCTTATAAAAGGCTGGATGGGTTTCATCTGTAAAGCTCCAAAGGATGTTTCTCTTATTTTAGATAGGTTCTGGGTCCTGGGTAGGAGCAGTCTTATGCTGAAAAGGTGGAGGGTGGCCTTTGACCCAACAACTGAGTACTTCCAACACAGACATATCTGGGTCCTCCTGCCTTCTCTGCCTTTGTAGTTATGGAATGAAGGGGCATTAATGGATATGGGGAACACCTTGGGGTGTTTCATTGAACTAGATACTTGGTCTATAACAGATGCTACAAGAAAGATGGGAAAAATCTTAGTGGAATTAGATATTCATGAGGGTCTTCCTGAGGTTTTGGACATTGAATGGAGAGGGCGTCATCATAAAAAAAATTTAGACTACCAGGGCATCCCATTCAGATGCAACTGGTGTCATTGTACAGGCCATCTCCGAAGAGATTGCACTGGTAAGGTGTGAGAGGATAAGTCTGAAGATACTTTGTTACAGGAATATCCCTTGGACTATATGATGGAAGTGGATTCTCTGGGTGAGATTCCTTCCCACTTGCTCCCAGTGATAGAGCCCCCTTCATCGACTTTGAACAATTTAATGAGTAAGTTATGATTCTTCTGCCCCTCACTCTTTTCATCTTTAACTTTTTGGGAAAAGAAATCGCTGGAAAAAACAAATTGGTTGTCTCTCTATACTTATGTTGACTTAGGTGATTCGGGAAGGGGTGTTGTGCCATCAGCTCTTGATGGAGTTTCTCAGCTTACTGCACTGAAGGAGGGTCCGAATTACGGATTAGAACCTGTTATTACTTTTGACTCTAGTCCTACTATCCATGTTCACTTTCCCACCGCCTTTTCCTCTCCTCCCTTAAACCCTTTGATTACTACGACGCAGCATGTTTCCTCTTCCTCTTCTCCTCGGCTAGAACACTCTTCATCAACCATATTGCCTAGCCTCAGAGATCTTGTGGAGGAAACAAGTGACCTCGGTCGGGTTCTTGATTCTTTGATACCTTTTATCAAGGAAAACAAGGATGTTTTGAAACTCACTACCTATATGGGGAAGAGGATACTTGAGCCGGGAGGATCCTCGAAGGCTACTAGTTCTAAAGTATCCTCGGGGAGGGAAGGGAAAAAAAATTCTTGGTCCAGGGGTATAGGTGTAGAAATATCGCCTATAAAAACCCGAAGTTGTCGGAAAAAATTCTCTCAAGCTGTTGAAAAGACTACAGAGACTACCCCCTTTATCTCTAAGACTAATCCTTCAACCAATGACATTAGACCTCTTAGAGAAATGAAAGCCCTAGCGAGGTCAAAGTAATGTTATTGCTCTCCCTGAATGTTAGAGGGATCGGGGGCACTCTCAAAGATTCCTTCAGACGATTATTGGGTGTTACGAGACCTGAGATTTTTTTTCTACAAGAAACCCTGGTTTCTGCGCAGAAAGCTGGGGTTTTTTTCTCCTTCTTTCGTCTGTCTTGGGTTGTTTTCTCTGTTGACTCATTGGGCACTTCTGGCAGCTTACTTGTCACATGGGATCTTGTTTTATTTGATTTTTTACCCTTTCTCACTATGGGGGTCATTCTATTAACAGATAAATTTATTTTAAACAATTGGGAGCTGTCCATGCTAAATATCTATGGTCCATGCACGGCTTGGAAAACATTCTGGAAATTTGTGGAAGACAGTGACCTTTTGACAGTCAAAAATTTGATCATGGTTGGCAATTTTAATCTTGTTCTCAACTCAGAAGAAGCTTGGGGAGGGGCTTATGATGGAAATGGCGATTATTTTAGAGACCTTTTTTCATCTAATAACCTTATAGATGTCAAGTCATCAAAGGTTGTGCCTACCTGGAGAAATGGACATTCGGGTCAGCAGGCGATCGTAAGACGACTTGACAAAGTATTGATTTCAAAAGACTTACTAAATGAAGTTGGCTTGTATCGATCATGGGTCGAGATGCCATTCTTCTCTAATCATGCGCCCATCTGTTTGCAGTTGGAAACCCCGCCAGATTATAAGGGCTCTCCTTTTAAATTTAATACTTAGTGGCTCGAAGAAAAGGAATTTGTGGATATCTTATTCAAGGTTTGGAAAGAGACCAGGTTTCTAACCGAAGTGAGTGCCCAAACGAGGATGGTTCTGAACCTTCAAAGTATAAAAAAATTGGCAAAGAGTTGGCACAAAAATAAGATGAAAATTAGCAGAGGAAGGTTGCTAGAGCTGGAAACATAGATCAAAGCGGTCCTCTTATCTCCTTTCGAAGACCAAACAAATCAAGGCACCAATTCATTGCTTAGGAAACTTGAATTTGAAAGGAATAAAATTCTTCAACAAGAGGAAGACCACTAGAGATTACGTACTAGGGCCCTATGGCTGGCCAGCGGAGATAAAAATACTAAATACTTTCATAATTTGGCTTCACACAACAGAGCCAAAAAAATTATTTGGGATATCAAAGGAGATGATGGGGCCGGTTTTATTGGTCAAGACTTATTGAATAAAGAATTTTTCTACCATTTCAAGAACTTTTACAAAGCAACAAGTTGTGAAAATATTGCAGGACAGTGCAAGCTGGTCGATTTTTTCCCACTAATGGTCAAAGAGGCAGAATCCAACACTTTATACAATCTAGTTACTTTGGAGGAGCTGCAGTCAGTGCTCTTACATTTTAAAAAGGAAAGGAGCCCGGGTCCGGATGGGTGGACAATCGAGTTCTTCATCTTTTTTTTTTATTTAGTTGGGAAGACCTACTTGTGATGGTTGAAGAATTGAGAAAACTAGGAACTATCATGGGAGGCATAAATTCCACATTTCTAACATTGATACTAAAGGCAAATAAACCTTCTACCTTTGATGACTATTGCCCAATTTCTCTTTGCAACCTTTGTTATAAGGTTATATCCAAAATTATCACCAACCGGATAAAACACTTTCTCTCAAGGGAAATCTCCATTGAAAAAATGGGATTTCTGGAAGGCAGGTGTATTCAATATGTAGTTGTCGTTGCTCGTGAAAGCCTCCATAGTATAAAAATAAATAAAAAATGAAAGCCCTTGTATTAAAATTAGATCTGAGGAAAGCTTACGATTGTCTGGACTGGGACTTCCTTAGACTGATCCTGCACAAAGTTGGTTTCGGGATCCATATGACCAATTGGATAATGTCATGTGGCACATCTCCCGCCTTTGTCGTTCTTATTAATGGGGAGGCCACCGATTTTTTCAGAAGTGGAATGGGGGTTAGACAAGTTTGTCCTTTATCACCCCTCCTTTTCATTCTCGTGATGGAAGGTCTCAGCCTATTATTGAAGCACAGTTTTGAGGAAGGAAACATCTCAAGGATAAAAGTGTCCAGATTGACCAGAATTCTTCACCTATTGTTTGTGGAAGATGTCCTCATTTTATCTAAATCTAGCATGGTTGAATGGAAACTAATTTTGAGTCTTATCAATGATTTTTTCCAAGCATCGGGAATCGCAGTTAAACATTAAACATTAGTATTGGATAAAAGAATGGTAGTATTCAATACTTTCAAACCTATTGAGCTCTATTAGGATGTGGTAGTATTCAATACTTTCAAACCTATTGACTTACTTCTTGTTTACTTGATAATTCTTATAAGTTTGTCATCATTCGAAGAGGAGGCTCTAAGCATCAAATTGAGTACTAAGGCCAAATCTCTAATTACAATAATACTTTTGATATAACTTTCATAAAAAAGCATTAGCCCCTAAAATAGAAACAATACCTTCACTTGATTATTTGATGCTTTACCCAAACCCCATTTAAAGATTTTTTTTAATTTATTTTTGGAATAAAACCAACAACTTGAAAACTTTCCATACTTTATCAATGTCAAAGATATTGGTACTCTTTAATTCAAGTATAAGTAAATTTGATATAAAGGAATATTCTTTGTAAAGTTACAAAGTGAGTCATTTATTTATAACCTAAAGCCAACCAAAATTAATTACTCTTACAATATTTATTTATTGCTTGTTTTTAATATTTGTGCGATGAGCTTAAAAGTTATCTATATCATTAAAAGATATAAATTGTCTTCTCATGTCAATATTGTGTTTAAAAGATATAAATTGTCTTGTTATATCGATATTGTGTTTTGCTATTATAAGAACAACCAAAACAAAATCGATGATGCCTATAACATTCATTTATAACATCCAGGATTATGATTTTAAAAATAAACTAATTGATTGTTAATGTTATAAAAATGTTGTAATATATGGTTTAAATAGATTTAATAGTTGAGTCTCATGGCGGATTATCTTGTCACTGGTCTTGCATGTTTTACATTGTTTCATTGGTGCTAGGACCTACCATACGACAAGTTGGCGCAGGTTTTTTTGAACGTTTCCTTTGTGATTTTCAAAGTTGCTACTAACCCAATAGACTCTGGGATGAGCGTTGACACTCACAAGGATGTCACGAGACTTATAAACCCATTGGATGAAGACGAATGGCTCAAAGAAGGTCTATTCTATAAAGCAGACTCTGCAGGAGTGTACTCAGCCAACCACTCTCGTCTGACCATTCCCTCAGGATTTACTGCTTCTCCCTTGCCTCCTTCCTCAAGCCCCCTGCCGACCACACCTACCCTTCCCAATAACCCTTCTAGAGGTGGCCCCCGGGTTGCCTCTTGGCCGCAGCGGAGTAATAGTTTTCATAAGTCGGGTCTAAAACTTAGAAGAGACGACAAAGAGGAAGCATTGCTCGATAGAACTAAAACTTCACACACATTTTTAAGCCAGACCGAGTACCAGAAAAGAGTGTGGAAACCAAACAAGCGAGCTCGGAGGATGGTATTAGGAGCAGACGTAGGCCTCGAAGACACTTGCAGATTGGCTTTGTGTGGGATGGTTGGGCAGTTTTCCTATTCCTACTTAGCGGATCAACCAATTTCAGATTGGGTGCTTCATTACTAGGTTCCTATCCTTGGGTATGCTCCGGAGATACATTTTCTTACAAAAGGTTGGATGGGTTTCATCTATAAAACTCCGGAGGATGTTTCTCTTATTTTAGACAGGTTCTGGGTCCTAGGTAGGAGCAGTCTTATGCTGAAAAGGTGGAAGGTGGACTTTGACCCAGCGACTGAGTACTTCCAACACAGACATATCTGAGTCCTCCTACCTTCTCTGCCTTTGCAGTTCTGGAATGAAGGGGCATTAATGGCTATGGGGAACACCTTGGGGCGTTCCATTGCGCTAGATACTTCGTCTATAACATATGCTACAAGAAAGATGGGAAAAATCTTAGTGGAAATAGATATTCATGAGGGTCTTCCTGAGGTTTTGGACATTGAATGGAGAGGACGTTATCATAAAAAAAGTTAGACTACCAGGGCATCCCATTCAAATGCAGCTGGTGTCATTGTACAGGCCATCTCTGAAGGGATTGCACTGGTAAGGTGTGAGAGGATAAGTCTGAAGATACTTTGTTACATGAAGATCCCCCGAACTATATGATGGAAGTGGATTCTCTTGGTGAGATTCCTTCCCACTTGCCCCCAGTGACAGATCCCCCTTCATAGACTTTGAACAATTTAACGAGTAAGTTATGATTCTTCTGCCCCTCACTCTTTTCATCTTTAACTTTTTGGGAAAAGGAATCCTTGGAAAAATCAGATTGGTTGTCTCGCTATACTTCTGCTGACTTAGGTGATTCGGAAAGGGGTGTTGCGCCATCAGCTCTTGATGGGGTTTCTCATCTTACTGCACTGAAGGAGGGTCAGAATTACGGATTAGACCTTGTTATTACTTTTGACTCCAGTCCTACTATCCCTGCTCACTTTCCCACCGCCTTTGCCTCTCCTCCCTTAAACACTTTGATTACTACGACGCAGCATGTTTCCTCTTCCTCTTCTCCTCGGCTAGAACACTCTTCATCAACCATATTGCCTGGCCTCAGAGATCCTATGGAGGAAACAAGCAACCTCAGTTGGGTTCTTGATTCTTTGATACCTTTTATCAAGGAAAACAAGGATGTTGTGAAACTCACTACCTATATGGGGAAGAGGATACTTGAGCCGAGGGGATCCTCGGAGGTTACTAGTTCTAAAGTTTCCTCGGGGAGGGAAGGGAAAAAAAATTCTTGGTCCAGGGGTATAGGTGTAGAAATATCGCCTATAAAAACCCGAAGTTGTCGAAAAAAACTCTCTCAACCTGTTGAAAAGACTACAGAGACTACCCCCTTTATCTCTGAGACTAATCCTTCAACCAATGACATTGGACCTCTTAGAGAAATGAAATCCCTAGCGAGGTCAAAGTAATGTTATTGCTCTCCCTGAATGTTAGAGGGATCGGGGGCACTGTCAAAGCTGCTTCCTTCAGACAATTGTTGGGTGTTACGAGACCTAAGATTGTTTTCTACAAGAAACCCTAGTTTCTGTGTAGAAAGTTGGGGTTTTTTTCTCCTTCTTCTGTCTGTCTTGGGTTGTCTGCTCTATTGACTCGTTGGGCACTTCTGGCAGCTTACTTGTCGCATGGGATCTTGTTTTATTTGATTTTTTACTCTTTCTCACTATGGGGGTCATTCTATTAACAGGTAAAATTATTTTAAACAATCGGGAGCTGGCCATGCTAAATATCTATGGTCCATGCACGGCTCGAAAAACATTCTCGGAATCTGTGAAAGACAGTGGCCTTTTGACTGTCAAAAATTTGATCATGGCTGGCAATTTGAATCTTGTTCTCAACTCAGAAGAATCTTGGGGAGGGGCTTATGATGGAAATGATGATTATTTTAGAGACCTTTTTTCATCTAATAACCTTATAGATGTCAAGTCATCAAAGGTCATGCCTACCTGGAGAAATGGACGTTCGGGTCAGCAGGCGATCGCAAGATGACTTGACGGGGTATTGATTTCAGAAGACTTACTAAATGAAGTTGGCTTGTATCGATCATGGGTCGAGATGCCATTCTTCTCCAATCATGCGCCCATCTGTTTGCAGTTGGAAACCCCGCTAGATTATAAGAGCTTTCCTTTTAAATTTAATACTTAGTGGCTCGAAGAAAAGGAATTTGTGGATATCGTCTTCAAGGTTTGGAAAGAGCACTAGTTTCTAACCAAAGAGAGCGCCCAAAAGAGGATGGTTCTGAACCTTCAAAGTATAAAAAATTTGGCAAAGAGTTGGCACAAAAATAAGATGAAAATTAGCAAAGGAAGGTTGCTAGAGCTAGAAACAGAGATCAAAGCGGTCCTCTTATCTCCTTTTGAAGACCAAACAAATGAAGGCCTCGAGTCATTGCTTAGGAAACTTGAATTTGAAAGGAATAAAATTCTTCAACAGGAGGAAGACCACTGGAGATTACGCAGTAGGGCCCTATGGCTGGTCAGCGGAGATAAAAATACTAAATACTTTCATAATTGGCTTCACACAACAGAGCCAAAAAAATATTTGGGATATCAAAGGAGATGATGGAGCTGGTGTTATTGGTCAAGACTCATTGAATAAAGAATTTGTCTGCCATTTCAAGAACTTTTACAAAGCAACAAGTTGTGCAAATACTGCAAGACAATGCAAGTTGGTCGATTTTTTCCCACCGATGGTAGAAGAGGCAGAATCCAACACTTTATACAATCTAGTTACTTTGGAGGAGCTGCAGTCAGTGCTCTTAAATTTTAAAAAGGAAAGGAGAACGGGTCCAGATGGGTGGACAACTGAGTTCTTCATCTTTTTTTTCGATTTAGTTGGGGAAGACCTACTTGTGATGGTTGAAGAATCGAGAAAACTAGGAACTATCATGGGAGGCATAAATTCCACCTTTCTAACATTGATACCAAAGGCAAATAAACCTTCTACCTTTGATGACTATTGCCCAATTTCTCTTTGCAACCTTTGTTATAAGGTTATATCCAAAATTATCGCCAACCGGATAAAACACTTTCTCTCAAGGGTAATCTCCATTGAAGAGATGGGATTTTTTGAAGGCAGGTGTATTCAAGATGCAGTTGGCATTGCTCATGAAAGCCTCCATAGTATAAAAATAAATAAAAAATGAAAACCCTTGTATTAAAATTAGATCTGAGGAAAGCTTACAATTGTCTGGATTGGGACTTCCTTAGACTGATCCTGCACAAAGTTGGTTTCAGGATCCATATGACCAATTGGATAATGTCATGTGTCACATCTCCCGCCTTTGTCGTTCTTATTAATGGGGAGGCCACAGATTTTTTCAGAAGTGGAATGGGAGTCAGACAAGGTTGTCCTTTATCACCCCTCCTTTTCATTCTCGTGATGGAAGGTCTCAGCCTATTATTGAAGCACAGTTTTGAGGAAGGAAACATCTCAGGGATAAAAGTGTCCAGATTGACCAGAATTCTTCACCTACTGTTTGTGGACGATGTCCTCGTTTTATCTAAATTTAGCATGGTTGAATGGAAACTAATTTTGAGTCTTATCAATGATTTTTTCCAAGCATCGAGAATCGCAGTTAATCAGAATAAATCTGCAGTCCATTATGAAGGGATCTCAGATATGGAGCTGCCACTTTTCAAATATTTTTTGCCCTATACTTTTATTGAGCTCACTTTAGGCTTATGTTACTTGGGGTACTTTCTGAAGACAAGAGCTCAGCGAACAGCCGATTGGGATTGGTTGGTGTATCAAATAAAATTAATTTATGGAGCAATAGGTGGTTTTCTTTAGGGGGAGATTCATCCTGATTAAAGTTGTTTTAGAAGGACAATCGGTTTTCTGGATGTCCTTGGAAGCTCTACCTCGAACAATACTAAATAGGATAAGGAAACTGATGTGTCATTTTCTGTGGAATGGTCACTTGGAAGACCAGAAATACCACCTCTGTAGATGGGAGATACTATCTAGACCAAAAAAAATGGGGGCAGGGGACTACGCAATCTTCCTCTTTTCAACTTGGCTTTGAATGTGTCCACTCTCTGGAGGGTACTAACGCAATCCATATTATGGAAGAAGGTTATTAAATTTAAATGCCTACATAATGTTACTCTCATAAACTGGATCAGACAACCTACTCATCACAACAATGCATCTTCGAGAATGTGGAATAGCCTATGTCGCATGTTCCCTGTTATCATTCAATGGCTATGTTGGTGCCCTGGATCTGGCCACTTAATCTCTTTAGGCCGTGACAGGATTTTGGGGTTGGGTGACCAATCTTTCTTATCCGAGGAGCTCATTACCTTGCTAAACGGAACGAAGGTGAATTCTCTGGCACATGCGTAGTCATCAAGAGAACCCCTATCCTACGTAGATATTTGGAAAAGTAGTCACGATTTGGAATTGAGAGGAGATCATGCAAATGCCTGGAACAATTACACAAAGGAGTTAAGGCTAGCGGGAATTACACTTATTGAGCAATTGGAGGATCAATTACGCTAGAATGGAGGAGATGAGTCGAGCAGACTAACAGTCAATAATTGCTATAATGCAATCATTTCTACTCAGGAACTACCTGTCAGGAGAGGGTGGAAAATTCATATGTGGAAATGGAGAATCCAACAAAAAATAATTATGTTCTTTTGGCTGGTAATAGAGAACAGAATTTTAACGTGGGACGTCCTACAATCTAAGGGATGGACGGGACCGGGAGTATGCATCATGTGCAGATATTCCATTGACAACAGCAAACATTTATTCATACACTGTTGTTTTACTCAAGTTGCCTGGACAATTTGCTTAAAAAACTTGAACCCGCAGTGGTCTTGGTGCAATCAAAACATAGTCGATTGTATGGACTCTTGGGTACTAAACAAATCTGCATCAAAAAGAATGCACGTGCTATTGAGCTGGTATATTTGGAAAGCTTGGAATGAAGCTCTTTTTGAAGGGAAGATCCATTTTCCAGGTTTCGTTGCCTACAGGACTTTAAATTCTCTTAATACCAATCAAACCTTCTTTAAGCCACAGGCCTTAAGGATGAGCCCTATTATTCGGTGGATTGGCTTCACTTTGGCTTTCTTTGATGGGGCTTCCATTGTAGGGGGATCAAACTGTGGGGCAGGGGGATCACTGAAGACATTAAATGAACAAGATGTAAGATGGTTTATTAACTGTGGAGAAGGATCCAACACAAAAGTTGAATTAATGGGAGCGTGGGCTGCAATGACCATTGAAACTCTCTTGGGTTTTTACCATATCCAGATGTTGGGGGATTCCAAAGTGGTTATAGATTGGTTGGGGGGGAAATGCAAGCTCCAAGCTACCCAAATCGAAGACTGGAAACGCAGAACCCAGATTTTGGCGCAATCTTTCCAAGGCATTTGCTTTCAACATATCTATCAAGAATCTAACGCGGAGGCGGATAGATTATCCAAACAAGCATTATTAGCGCCAAAAGGAAGACTAACATATTACTATTGGGATGGTGTGAGTGAAGGATCACATCAGTTTATAGAAATTTACTGAAAGGCTATATATTGCTTGCTTTCATTTTGTATGATTTTGTGGGATGTATCTTTGAACTTTTTCTTCAGGTTAAGTGATATTTCTTTTCCTTGTATTTTTTGGAGGGGACTGGTGTGCACGGAACTGATGTAACCAGCTTCTAGTACCTTGTTTTCCAATTTCTGGATAGCCTGGGCATTTTTAAATTTGTTGCAATGGCAGGCCTGGAACTTTTTCTGCGAGATGATGTAAAAATTATATTCTTAATATAATTTGAGAGAATTTTCTTATTGGCAAAAAATAGATTTAATAGTTAAAATTATATGTTTTTTTCAAAGGTTATATTTTTAAATTAAGAAGTAGGAGTATGTATATTTTTGCAAACTAAATAATCGGATTATTGTCAAATGAGATTTGTGGTCACACATAAGTAGTTCTCATGCATTAATTTAGTATCTAGATAAACTATGACCTTAGAATTAAATTATTATTATTATTATTAAAAAAGAAAAAGAAAAAGAAAAATTATGATTATACTATTTATAACTTGATAATATTAAAAGCATTTTTAAATTAAAATGTTAAAAAACTCATACATTTGAAAAGAAATAACAAATCTAAAAAATTAATAAAAAATGTAAAACATAATTATACATTTGAAAACCAACAAAAAAAAACCTAAAAAATCCATCAATCAAATTCAAATGTCATAAAATAATAAATAAACTAAAAACTTCATAAGCTCACTTTTTTCAACCCCTCTACTACAAAAATCCAATAGAAATCCATATATTCTTAATGTTATTGAGAAATGTTATGTTCATATATATTCTTTTATGGCTCCAAATATTAAAAAAAATATCTTTCTAGATTTTTATTTGAGTTTAATTTTTTATTTTTTTATTTTTTATAAAATAGGGTTTAACTTTATTTTTTAATCAATTTTTTTATATTTATTTTAATTTTATAATTATTTTAAATATTTTTTGCATTTTCATAATATTTTTTTTTTCTGTTAAAAAAACGTAACTTCTATTTTAGAGGAAAAAAGTTATAATCCTTAGGTGCTCCAGCGCATTAGAAATGGACTCTAAAAATCTCATATTGTTTACAATATAGCAAAAAGGCTTATCAAGAAAGATGGCAAAACATCCAAAATTGCATCATTAAAATATGGTCAACTCAGACAAATGCAAGAAAATCAAACTACCGGCCTAATAGAATATGCTTACAGATTAAAAAAATTGGTCTCCCTATGAGAGGGCATCTCACCACCAGAGAAATCATCTTGAAATAGTCGATTAGCTTCCATAGTAATAGCTACTTTTGATAAGGAATCAGCTTTGGCGTCATGCTCCATGTATATATGACGAAAACTTATGGTCGTCTTCTAAGTTTTAATAATATGTAGTCCTTCCTAGGCCGAACCTATGGCCTCATGAATTAATCTCCCTTTTAATAATTAAAACTACTTTGGAGAAATGAATTTGGACAATATGGTCTTAAGACACATGGCAATGATTTTGGCTACAATTTTATAATAGCAGTTCCATAAGACTATAGGACGAAAGTCATGAAATGACAAGGAGCAATATGACTTTCGAATAAGAGCTATGAATGTAGAGTTTATGTTTCCCAGAACCTTACCAGTGATGTGGATTTCCTCCATAATTCACAAGAAGTTTTCACCCATGATATCCAAAAAAATCTCAAAAAACTCAACAGTCCAGTCGTTTGGGACAAGACTCGTATCCTTTTTAAAGTACTCGATCATTTCCTAGAGATCCCCCTTAGAGATTTCATGGTATAATTATTGATTGTCCTCTTCATCATCAAGCTTTGGAAAGTAAGATATCAGCCTCAGAACTTCATTATTTTTATGTTGGGTCGGTTCCTTAAATAAATTATGAAATTTTTTGACCCCGAGAGCTACCAAATATATGATGTCCCTTACCTTGGACCCCTTATCATCACACAACTCCCATATAGTATTATAAGTCTTTTGATAATTTGTGAATTTTAGAAATAATTTTTATTTTGATCCCTAGTTGCTAGCCAAAGAGCCTAAATTTTTAGTCTTCATTGTTTCTCTTGCTTT
>ML788519.1:125953-157922 GCA_009831015.1 Picea engelmannii | reverse complement strand
ATGAAGCGCCAAAAGTCATGTGGGCCCTGTTTGGGTAAGTTAGTACATCAACTTCTCGGGGTCGTAACTTTTGCATACGATCTCCGTTTTAGGCGTGTGATAGCTCGTTGGAAAGGTATCATCGAGGAGATTCATTTTGGGGGCTCAATCATGCCTTCGTCTATCATTGAGAACCTCTATCTCAAAAAACCTTCATTTAGGCCCTCAAAATGGCCCCGGAAGTTAAAACCTGATAAAAATAGTAAATTGCCAGAATTGCCAGAAAACTATTTTGAGCCAGTCGGAAAAGGTGGGTGGCCACCGATATCCACCTGGATCATATTCTGGATCGTTGGATCAGAGGGCACGTGAACAAGGGTTGTCCGATGAAAGTGTAGCAAATGTTAAGTCACAACCATCAGATCTCATTGGAGAGAGATTGACAGCCAATAGGCATTGTGGGGAACCAAGTTGCACGGGAGTTAATTCCCCAAGGAAGTCCCGCAATCCAAACAAGGGTTTCACCGAGGGGTTACGTGTCAGCGTCAGAAGAATTGTAGGGAAAAAGGTGGGTTACTCCAAACCGTTGACGTGTGCCCCCGCAAATTGAAAGGCATTAAGTGATGTGACATGTTAGTGCTCAAACATCAAAACTTTGAAGAGTTGAAGTAGACCTAGACCGTTGATCAAAGTGGACACATGGAAGGAGATCCTGCACTCCAGCGGATAACCACTTTGGAAGAAATATGGATGTGAAAAGCCAGAACTTCCGAAGGCCCGAAGCCCGGAGTTCATCTGGATCGTCCATCAACAAGGACACGTGGCACCAGATCTCTTACTTCGAAGACTTAGAAATCTGGAAGGTTTTGCAGAGCGAAGCACTAGGGCAAGAATCACTGAAGTCCTGAAGTCCGGGGTTAATACGGACCGTCCGATAATGGAGAAACATGTCGTCAGTTTGGCCAGTTCGGGAGAATTGGAAGTGTGCTAGTGTGGAAACTCTCAAAGCCCGAAGTCTCAAATCCCAAAGAGTCGAAGTGGTGGGGCACGATGATGTCATCTAGAGGTGATGTGGACCCTGGAATTCCGAAGTTATGTGGCTTGTGGACGTCATCTGGGGTGACGTGGACACATGGCATGTGTGCCACGTGTCAATGAGTTTTGAACACATGGAGGATTGAAATGTCAGTTAGAACATGACATGTGTCATCCACTTGATTGGGCCACGTGTCCTCTTATAGTATTTTTGCATGTGGCGAAATATCATGCAGTCTGGAGACTGGGAACTCCAGAGGAAACAGATGTGACAATTGGCATTGGGTCGAGAACTCCCGAAGAGCTGAAGCGATTCAGAACCGTTGATCTGTGAGAGACACGCATCGATAGATCGTTGATTTTGAGAGAAAACACTCTGAGATAAAGTGAAGTTGAAGGGTTTGAAACTCATGAAGCCCGAAGAGTCGAAACGATTCATAGTCGTGGATCTGTGAGAGGACACGCGTCGATAGATCGTGAACTCCATGTGAAAGCGTTCTGGGAGGAAGCAACCAAGGGAAGTTGAGACTTCTTAAGGCTGGAGTTTCAAAGTGGATCTAGATCGTTGATCGTGAAAGAGGATGAGGATCGTTGATCTGTTCCTGGTTGAAGGTTTCGAAGTTGGGAAGCACCAGGAAGGATCTGGTCGCGGTTTCAAGCCGTGGTCACCTGGGGAAGTGGTTTGAAGGGAGTGCTTGTGCAGAATTAAATTTTGTATCGGCTAAGGGATAACATGGAAGTGTTATACGGTGAAAATAAATACATATATGTTCTTCATTAATTGAGAAGAAAAATGACCTATAACATGGTTTGACAAATTTTGTTTATCATATGCTTAATTCTAACAAAAATGGTCACTTGCAGATTTTGCAGAATTAAGGGGTTTAAACACATCAGCTCAGAACGCGTATTGAAGAAATGGAAGAAGGTGAGGGAGCCTCCAATCATGATAAGGAGGCTGAAGGCCAAAATACCATAGTTGTTAATGCAGAGACAGAGTCCAATGGACGAAAGGAAAGAGGAGAGTAGGAAACATTAATAGAAATTGTAAGAATCCTGAAAATAGAAGTGCAGAGATACAAGGCAGACAATGAGAGACTGATTAGAGAGAAAAGTCAGATAAATGCTTGAGTGTTGCAAAGCTTAAATCAGTTGCAGAGGCAAATGAATAAGGGATCAAACTCAAAACAAGAGGAAGAAGGCAGGTTTCGTGAAATAATAAAGGATTGTGGAAGATTTGGTTATTCGATAAGTGCCAGTAGAACTCATAGGAACCACTCACCTCCTTACTCAGAAAGAAAGTTGTATGCATCGGAAGATCCCATAAGCAATCCAGAAGCGTCTCCTATTGGGCACCAGAGAAGGAGACAGGGAGTGGACAGTTTGCAAGGGGAGTTGAGGAAGCTTAAGCCACCCTCCTTTGATGGTGAAAGAGAAAGGGAAGATGACGTTGAAGCATGGTTGCTTGGACTTGGGAGATATTTTCAATTGCATAACTATTCATCAAACCTGGAAGCCAGGATTTCCACCTACCATTTACATGGGAAAGATGCAATGTGGTGGGATCAACTAAAGAAAATTGAACATATTAATGAGAATAGGATCACTTGGAAGCATTTCAAGAAGTACTTCCAGAAGGAGTACCTCTGTTTGGGACTTCAATTATTTTTCACCTATGCTTCCATTATATCACTCATTATTCACCACCATGTCACTTCATTTTCCCTATTGTTCACCATTAATGGGTCTCATTTATATTTTCCAAATATTATTTATTTTTAAGCATTTTTAAGAGAAATTCTTGATTAAATATTAGAAAATAATATATTTTACTTCATAAATGGAAAGTGGATTGTTTTTGTGACATGTGTAGGTTCCAAGGAAGATTCCAAGACACCTTTATGTGGAACTCTATGTTCAAATTCGAATTTGAGGAGATCATGGAGAGATTATTGAGAAGATCATGGAGGATATCATGGATCTCATGGAGAAGATCAAGGACAAAAGAGGGTTATGTGTCTAGATGGTTGAGAGATGTATGGAGCTAAAGAGAGATTAGTGGATCACATTTATGAGTTTGTTACTCATCCCATTGTATAAATAGGAGTACAATCTCCTCCATTTGTAATCTAAAGTTTGTAATCTTAGAATTAGAGAGAGTTGTAATCTTAGAGTTGGTTTGTAATGGACTTGTGAAATACATAATCATACTTCGATTTTTCTTCTACATCTGAGTCTCCTTTGAAGAGGTGTGCTTGTGGAGTTATGGAGGGCCCCCATGGCCTCACTTGCATGTTGATTTGCTTATTTTAGGTATAATTTAATTTATGTTTTTGTTTGATTTCAGCTCTTAAGTTTTGTTAAATGTTCTAATATTGGGAGAGTCTTATTTGAAAGTGTTCTTGTAAGAGAATCGTAAGACCTCATACAATTATTAGATTTAGGATTGTTTCATTTCATCTTTTAATTCTTTGTTAAATGTTCTAATATTGTAGGAGATTCTAAAATTCAAGTGTTCTTGTAAGAGAACCTTAGGATCTTGACAATTGTTAGATATAGGTTATGATTGATTTGAATGAGACTTTGTGAGTTGAGTCCTTGTAAGGGGACTGGAGTTTCCAACGAATCTTAGGAATTAGATAACAGATTTTGGTGTGTGTAAGAGATTCTGTGAGTTGAGTCCTTGTAAGGGGATTAGAATCTCAGGCAAACATAAGCATTCTGTTTTTAGGTAGTTGAATCTTTCTAGATCTATATATTTTAGGTAGCGCTTCTAAGTTTACCTTCCTAGGTTGAAATTAAATGAACTCTGATTGACATCATCAATTAGAACTAAACAACCTCTTAGAGAATTTCTATGACAAGAAAATGCAGGAGTTCTTTGAACTCAGGCTGGGAAGCATGACTATGGCAGAATATGAGAAGAAATTATTGGGATTATGAAAATATGTTGGGTTTATAAACGATGAAAAGGTAAATATACAGAGGTTTTTGAGTGGATTTCCAGCCTTTTATAAAGAAAATATTAGTATGATGAGCCCAAGATATTGATTGAGGCCATCAGGAAGGATAAATACCTGTATGAGCAAGGACAAGGAAGAGAATCCTTGCAGAAATCTTGGAAGGATAAGAGGAAGGAGAAGTCTGATCAGAGGAGGAAAGGATTCAAACCTCCCTTCAATAGGAATGAGCCTAATATAAATCATCAAGAGCAGTATGCTAAGGGTGAATCCAAGAAAGGAGACTCCTTGGGAAAAAGAGGAAAACCACCTATCCAATGTTGGGGATGCAAAGAAGATCACTTGTACAAGGATTTCCCACACAAAAAGGACAGAGTGAAGACTGTGTAAAACATCCAAGAGGCTACAACAGTCAAAGATATAGGAAGAATCTATGCAGCTTTAGATGATCAACAAGCAGAGCACCAGTCCAATATGATCAAGGTGGAAGGTAAGATTATAAATCAGCTGGTTGTTATTTTAATTGATTCAGGAGCAAGTCATTGTTACATTGATCCTAAAATAGTGGATAGATTACATTTGGAGAAAAGTAAGCTTGGAAAATCGAGTTTGGTTCAGCTATCCACTGGGAACAAAAGGAGAATCCATGATATGGTCAGAGGATGTTCCATAAGTCTTAATGGTGTTAATACAAATGTTGATCTAAATATCATACCATTAGGGTCTTATGATATTCTAATTGGAATGGATTGGATGGACAAGCATCATGTTGTCCTAGATTGTCATAGAAAGACATTTACATGTCTTGATGGGGATGGAAAACAGAGCACTGTGAAAGGAGTTCCAAACCCCATCTCTATAAGGGAGATTCCAACCTTACAGCTGAAGAGATGTTTTAGAAAAGGATGTCAGTTGTATGCATCTCGTGTGGAAGATCCAGAAAATAAAAAGGGGCAAGCCTTGAAGATTTCTCGGTACTACAAGAATTTGAAGATGTATTCCAAGAAATACCAGTGTTTCCACCAAGAAGGGAGATAGATTTCTCAATTGATCTAGTGCCTGGAGTTGCCCCGGTGTCAAAAACACCTTACAGAATGAGCACACCAGAGTTGAAAGAATTGAATGAAGTTGGTGGAATTGTTGAAGAAAGGGTACATACATCCAAGTGTTTTACCTTGGGGAGCACCAGTACCTTTTGTCAAAAAGAAGGATGGAACCTTGAGGTTGTGTATTGAATTTCAACAACTGAATAAGTATACTATAAAGAACAAGTATAATCTACCCAGAATTGATGACCTCTTTGATCAGCGAAGAGGAGCAAAGATATTTTCAAAGATTGACCTGAGGTCAGGATACCATCAGGTAAGAATCAAGGAAGAAGACATTCATAAGACAGCCTTTAGGACCAGGTATGGGCACTATGAATTTGTAGTGGCACCATTTGGACTGACCAATGCACCCAGTTGTCTTTATGTGATTAATGAATGGCATATTCAGAAATTATTTGGATAAGTTTGTCATAGTGTTATTGGATGACATACTTATCTATTCTAAGTCTGAAGGCGAGCATGAACATCACTTAAGACTGGTATTGCAAGTGCTGAGAGAACATCAGTTGTATTCCAATTTGAGTAAGTGTTCTTTTTATCAAAATCAAATCCATTACTTGGGACACATTATCTCAAAGAAGGGCATATCACTAGATCCAGAGAATACTAAAGCCATTAGAGGATGGCCAACGCCCATAAATGTGTCAGAAGTCAGATATTTTATGGGATTGGTTGGTTACTACAGAAGGTTCATAGTAGGATTCTCTAAGATTTCTCAGCCCATCACTTCTTTGCAAAAGAAGGGAACTAAATTTGAATGGACACCTAAGTGTGAAGAGAACTTTAATATGTTGAAGGAATTACTTACTAGTTCACCTGTGTTAAAGATTGTTGACCCAAATGAAGGTTTTGTGGTATGTACAGATGCATGTAAGGAAGGACTTGGGGGAGTCCTCATGAAAAATGGACATGTCATTGGTTATGAGTCAAGAAAGCTTAAGGATCATGAGAGGAACTATGCCAAACATGACTTGGAGCTTGCTGACATTTTCCACGCCTTGAGGATGTGGAGGCATTATCTCATGGGGAAGAGA
Source organism: Picea engelmannii (assembly GCA_009831015.1). NCBI lineage: Eukaryota > Viridiplantae > Streptophyta > Pinopsida > Pinales > Pinaceae > Picea > Picea engelmannii. The sequence continues at coordinate 151,805 of ML788519.1, read as the reverse complement.
TTTGAACTAAGGATAGACCACATTGGCCTGAAGTATCTTTTTGAACAGCCAACCTTGAATGCCAAGAAAACAAGATGGCTGGAATTGTTAAGTGAATATGACCTTGATATCAAGCATATCAAAGGAAAAGAGAATAAATTTGTCGATGCACTTAGTAGAAGAGTGCATCTCATGCATGTTACTATTGTCAGTATGCATCAATCAGACTTGAAGAGAAAAAATTTAGATGGTCTTGTTACAGATCAGCATTACCTATAGGTAAAGGAAAGCTTACAGCAAGGAGATGTACAGCAGAAAATAAAGGAGTATGAGATAAAGGAAGATGGATTACTCGTGCATAAGAATATAATCTATGTTCCTAGTTTCGGAGAACTGAGGAATTTGGTATTGAAGGAAATGCATGATGTTCCTTATGTTGGACATCTTGGTTATCATAAAACGATTGCAGCAGTAAGAAGCCAATTCTTTTGGCCAAGAATAAAAAAGGATGTTGTTGATTACATCGCTCGATGTATGGAATGTGAGAAGGTGAAGGCTTAGCATAGGCACCCAGCAGGTTTGTTGCAGCCATTACCAATCGCATAGAAGAAATGGGAAGTGATAACCATTGACTTCATAACTAAATTACCCAGGACAGCAAGGAAACATGATTCAATCATGGTGGTGGTTGACAAAGTAACAAAGGCTCCTTAGTTTGTTCCTGTAAAGACAACACGTACATCAGCTAATATTGCAGAGATTTACATGAGAGAGATTCCTAGGTTGCATGGGATACCTAGGACAATTATCTCGGACATAGATACAAAGTTTACCTCCAATTTCTAGAGGGGATTGTTTAAAGGATTTGGTACAAAACTAAACTTTAGCACAACATACCATCCCCAATCAGATGGAAAAACAGATATGGTCAACCAAATAATTGAAGACATGCTAAGAATGTATGTGATGGATAATCCATCTAAGTGGGAAGATTACTTGCACTTGGTCGAATTTTCATATAATAATGGGTATCAAGATTCATTGAGAATGAGACCATTTGAAGCCTTGTATGGTAGGAAATGCAATACTCCAGTGAGTTGGGACAACCCAGCAGATAGAGTGGTACTTGGGCCAGAGTTGCTCAAGGATATGGAAGACCAGATGGTTAAGATCAAGAAGAATTTAAAGGCAGCTTAGGATAGACAGAAAGTTTATGCAGATAAGAACATGACAGCTAGAGAATTTAAAGTAGGGGAGCATGTACTTTTGAAAGTGAAGCCCAAGAAAAGCTCTTTGAAATTGGGTAGTCGTACAAAGCTGGCATCCAAATTATGTGGTCCATTTGAAATATTAGATAGAATAGGGCCAGTTGCATACATACTTGCATTTCCTGCTTCCATAAATATGCATAATGTATTTCATGTCTCTTTACTAAAGAAATATGTACATGATCTTAACCATGTTATTGATTGGCATCTGATTCAGGTAGAGACAGAGGGAGACTTTCAGGTCCAGCCAGTGCGGGTATTGGACAGAAAGGTCAAAATTCTCTGGAATCAAGTTATAGAGATGGTAAAAGTTCAGTGGCCCTGCTACAGTCCTAAAGATGCTACCTAGAAGCATGAAGATGACATGTGGGCAGAGTACCCGCAGCTTTTTGAATAAATTTTGAGATTTTGATCTCTATTTTGTATATGCACTCAGGACGGTGCCAAAATAAGGGGGAGGGGATGTAACACCCCAGGTTTTGAGCCCCATTTTAGCTAATGTATTGTTATAATGTTGAGAGGCCAGAGTGCCCAAACAATTATTAAAAGGCCAGTGTGCCTAAGAAATGTAATGTTTTGATCATTATTAATAATAAACACATTGTTGGTTGTTAGACGAACAAGGACTAGAGTTATAGGGGGCTATGATTCCACAAGAGAGGGGGCTTGAGGGGATAAATGTTTATTTTCTATTTTTTTAATTACCCTTTTGTCTAAGCGGGGGGATCAGTTACGTGAAATTCTTAGGGAAGGACAGGAGGTTCTTGATTCCCCACGAAATACTTAAACCCTCCCCTGCACTGTTGGGGGGGTTGGCCGATAGCTCGTTCACTCATTTGCTCATTCGCTCTTTGATCTGTTTATGCATTCATTCACTTGCTCACTCATTCATTCATTTTGTCCTTACCTATCACTCATTGATCCATCCTCACCCGCATCTTGGCTTGGGAAGGGAAATGAACTGTCGAATATTAGCCATGGTATTGTTGGTTATAGTGGTTGTTGGTGTAATCCAGCCATGAATTGAGGCTTGCATGTCTGAGATGCATTGGCCTGTGTCCGGCCTTGGGTTTTTGAGGTTAGCTTGCCCTCACAGGGTCGTGACCCTTTGTCCCGATCATTGTAGCACGTGTGTCACCCAGGGCATAAGGGGCATGATGACTTGACGTCATCCTCACCTTCCTCCGGCTTATCATCGGCAGTCTGTTCAGGGTTCCAAACTCAATGCTGGAAACTAAACATGAGGGTTTCACTCGTTGCAGGACTTAACCCAACACCTTACGGCACGAGCTAACGACAGTCATGCGCCACCTGTGTCTTCACAACTGTGAGTCCTGAGAGTTTCAGCATTGAGATTCTGAACCAGTTGCATTGGAGCCCAAAATAAGGAGAAGGATTGTCTGAGGGACTGCGTGGCAGAGAAGGGTGGAGGTCCATTCTCTTGGGTGGTGTAGGTTGGGTAGAAGAGAGCTAGGTACTAGGATTTTTGTGAGTGCTGGGAAAGCCTGTGAGAGCTTGAGTGTTGACTGGTTTGGGGAAGCCAAGTAATACTCTGGAACCGTCCTTGCGGATTCATAGCCCTGGCTCAGGGGTGACATTGTTGTTGAGATTTGGAGCGGTAGTGTCTACGGTTGGGTGGAACGTCCTTGGTCTGCAGCCATTTAGTGTCATCCTTATAAATATAAGTGCTCTTTGTTATGGTACTATTTACATGTATATGAATGTATTTCGTTGTGTATTTATTTATCGTTTAATTGAATCTTTAGAATATGCATTGTCGATGCTTATTGTTGTGCATGTCATTAAATCTTTTATTTTATGCATCCTTATTAATTTAAAAGGTTCGCTAAGAGAATGAAGTCCAAGGGTGGGCTTGAAGGTGGCGTACCTCAGCCTGTGGGAGGTCGGGGTGTGTTACACTCATGCACAGATTTGACTGGAGGGATTCAAAGATCCATTTCAAAGATCTAACCTAGTTGAAACAAATTGGCACAGAAGAGGCATTCATCTTAGAGTTTCAGTGGGTAGTAGTGGCAATGAAAGATATATTTGAGCCCCGGTTGATCATGTTATTCACATAAGGGGTCATAGAACCCTTGAGAGGATGGGTGAAGGAATATCGGCCTCACACCTTGTAGGATGCCATTCTATGCAGTAGATATTTGGCGGACTCAGTGCTAAAAACTAAACCCTTTTCCAAACCCTTCGTACCATAGAAGGATCGAGACCGGAAGCCATTCCAGAGAGAATGGAAGGGCAAGGAGAAGTTGGATGATGAGACGAGGTGAGAGCTTATGAGGAAGAATATTTTCTTCAACTGTAGAGATCTTTGGGTCCCAAGCCAAAGGTGCATGGGAAACGGAGAGATTCATTATATTGAGGTGGCAGCATACAGTGTGGATAGTGAGGAGGAGGAGCAGGATAGTGGATCCACCAACTCATAGGAGGAGTCAGAGCAGGCAGAGGAGCAGCCTCCCCGTAGACCACCGACACCGGTAGGGGCCCACCCACTGGTAATTCCACAGCCTCCTAAGCAGGCTAGCAAATGGAAACCAACAATGGGAGGATTCATAGCGTCCCTTTCTGGTGTTCATAGGAACAACACCCTCCGGATTAGAGGGACTATTCAGGGTCAAAAGGAAATCGCCCTGATAGATGGTGGGGCCACCCACAACTTCATTGAAGCCTCATTAGTATCAATACAGGCCCTTCAAACAGAGGAGTTTGAGGGATTTGATGTCGCAGTAGTAGATGGCCATATAGTGGAGTGTCTAAATAGAGTTCCAGACTTGGAGATCAAGTTAGGAAACTACACCGTGAGAGATACATTTTATGTGGTTGAACTATCAAACACAGATGTGGTTTTGGGAGTCTAGTGGTTGATCACCTTGGGTAAAATCACCACCAACTACCAGACCTTGCAGATGGGATTCAGAGACAGTGACGGGAAGAGGGTTGTCTTTAGGGGCATGTCGACTGGAACACCCTGGACAGTCTCAGCTAAGAGGATGGAAAGGATATTCATACATGGGGAGGCAGGATTTATCGCAGAGTGCTTGATCACTACATGGAAGGATTTTGAGGGTCGATAGTAGTATCAAACAGAGATCAGGAACTTGTTGGGATGACATCAGTAGGTTTTTGGGTCGATTCCACCAAGAAGACCGCCGGACAGGGATTTGAGCATACCATTGAGTTGGAGGAGGGGGCCAAACCCATGATCATCCCCCCCTTATCTTCATCCTAAGATGTTCAAGGATGATATAGAAAAAGCAATCAAGGAATTGTTGGTGATGGGACACATTAGACCTAGTAGCAGTCCATTCGCCTCTTCAATTGTCTTAGTCCTAAAGAAGGATGGTACCATGAGGATGTGCATCGATTACCGGGCCTTGAATAAGAAAACCGTCAAGAATTGTTATCCTATCCCTCGCATTGATGAGTTGATGGATGAGTTGCATGGGGCAGTTTTCTTCTCGAAGATTGATCTATTGTCTAGATATCATCAGATCAGCATAAGAGACTGGGACATAGACAAGACAACATTTCGGTGCCATTTTGGCCATTTCGAGTTTCTGGTTATGCCATTCGGGCTAACCAATGCACCAACTATATTCCAGTCTTGCATGAACCACATATTCAGGGGGAAGTTGAGGAAAAGAATTTTGGTTTTCTTCGATGACATTTTGGTCTATAGCAAGACATGGTAGGAGCATATCAGGCACTTGGAGGAGGTGTTCAACATCATGGAGGCGCAATCACTATACGCTAAAGAGTCCAAGTGTGAGTTTGGGATGACAGAGTTGCTTTACTTGGGCCACATCATCAGTGCACAGGGGGTTCAGGTACATCAGGAGAAGATCAGGGCCATTTTGGATTGGCCAACACCCAAGAGTTTGACAGAGTTAAAGAGCTTCTTTGGGCTGTGCAGTTATTACAGGAGGTTTGTCAGGGGTTTTTCACAATTAGGAGCACTAGTCACATATTTGACCAAGAAGGGTTCCTTTCAATGGACATAAGAGTCACAACAGACATTTGACAAGATGAAGGAGGTTATGAGCACATGTCATGTTCTAGCCCTTCCAGACTTCTCACAGTCGTTCGTCTTGGAGTGCAACGCATCAGGGGTGGGGATTGGAGCAATGTTGATGGAGGGAGGCCATCCCATTGTGTTTGAGAGAAGGAATATCAGTGATTCGGAGAAACTATACTCTATTTACGACAAGGAAATGCTCGCAATAATGCATGCCTTAACCAAATTTAGGCAGTATCTGGTAGGTAGCAGATTTGTAGTGAAGACTGATCACAACAGTCTCAAGTATTTCCTGGATCATAAATACCTTAGTGAGAGACAACAGAAGTGGATCTTGAAGATCCAATCCTTTGACTTTAACATTGAGTATGTCAAGGGAAAAAGGAACGTTGTGGAAGATGCCTTGTCCAAGAGGCCACCAGGGTGTTCGATGATGGACATTTGCACAGATTGGAAAGCACATTTGTTGGTGGAATATTCCAAAAAAAAATTTGCTTGTGAGGTGATGGATGGGTAGGTGGTTGATGATAGATATAGGGTACTAGATGATGTCATTTACTACAAATATTTGATCTACTTGGTTCCATAATCTACCTTAAAGGGGAATATTTTGAAGGTGTGCCATGATTCGCCTACACCAGGGCACCAGTGGTATTTCAAAACTTATAGGCATATCAGGGAGACATTCTCGGGGAAGGGTCTCAAGGATGATGTATTGAAGCACATCCAGAAGTGCACCACTTGTCAGTAGAACAAGTCAGAGCAGACACACCCAGTAGGGTTACTTCAGCCTCTACCCATTCCGAAGCAGAAATGGGAGAGCATTTCTATGGATTTCATCACAGGCCTCCCTCACGTGTAGGGCGGGGACTGTATATTTGTGGTGGTCAACAGACTAACCAAATTTGCACATTTATTTTCCATACCCATGGACTGCAATGCCATACAGGTAGCAAAGTTGTTTTTCAGATAGGTATTCATATTGCATGGCCTACCCAAGCAAATAGTCAATGATAGAGATGGGTGCTTCATCAGTGCGTTTTCGTAGGAGATTTTTCGGTTGACAGGCACAAAGCTAGCCATGAGTACCATCTACCACCCACAGATAAATGGAAATATAGAGATTGTCAACAAATGGGTGGAGGGGTATCTAAGGAACTATGTGGGAGGAAAGCAGCGCACATGGTTGAGGTTGTTGCACATGGGTGAGTATTGTTACAACACGACTCACCATATGTCTATCAGGATGCCACCATTTAGAGCATTGTATGGATATGATGCACCCACTTTTGTGGAGACCGTATTTGGGGATAGCAGGGTCCCGGGGGGAAAATATTGGGTGGAGGAGAGCCAAAGGATTATGCGGGCAGTGAAGGAAAACTTACAGGTAGCACAGAACCAACAAAAGATCTATGCAAACAAGCAAAGGGTTGAGCAAAATTTTGAGGTTGGGGACTTGGTTTTTCTACGGTTACAACCATACTGACAGTCCTCCTTAAAGAGGACTGGAGCAGAGAAACTGAAACCGAGATTTTATGGGCCATATAGAGTCATCGGGAGAGTAGGCAAGGTGGAATACGAGCTAGAGCTACCATAGGGTAGCAAGATTTATAACATCTTTCATGTTTCTTGACTTAAAAAGGAAGTGGGACAACATATCAACACTTCATAGGAGTTGCCACCCTTAGATGAGGAGGGACAGTTGGAGTTAGTGCCAAAGGAGGTGCTTGAGCAGAGAGAGCACAGGTTGAGGAACAGGATCATCAGGGAGTGCTTGGTTATATGGAGGGGACTTCCAGTGGAGGATGCCACGTGGGAGGGGGAGCATATTTTGCGACACCTGGGATTGATGTTGCTTGAGGACAAGCAATATCGGGAAGGGAGGATTGTGATGTCCCATTCCCAAGAGTAGGCCAGCAGGGAGTGACTTAGTAGTCTATTTGTTCCCATAGACTATAGTCAGGTACAAACAGGGAATGAGAGGAGAAATAAGGAAGAATTGATGGCTAAACGATGAATTAAGCCAAAAACCATAGGAAAAGTCACTTAAGCCTAAGTCAACGAAGAAAAAGAACGAAAAGGTGTTAAGGGGGGACTTAATTAATTAATTACGAGACTTAGGAGGAAAAACGCCTAGCTTAAGTGAGTTCAATGGTGAATTAGATCGGGAAGAGTATAAGGGAGGAATTCGACCTAATTCCTCACTATGTTATGTTATGATTTGATGTTGAGAGAGTTCCCAGAGGAGGAAGAGATTTGACTTCTATTATTTTGTGGTTTTCTGGAGGAAACCACCACCATTGATTGGTTTTGGTGTTGAGAGACACACCCTATCCCATCGGAGATACCATCCAAGTATTTCACCGTGCGATTCAGGAGTATCCAGTTTGCAGTGTTGCACAACTCAGCTAGTGAGGGCGCAATGAAATAGAGAGGGCTTGAGTAGTTGCATGAGATCAGAGCTTGTATTACAGATCCCTTCTGACCAAGTTGAGATCTAGCCAAGGCGCACAGATTGAGACACTTACCATCATATTCTAACGTTGGAATCTTTCTAGGCGCAACATTCAGTCATTTAGGGTGCAGTTCTTGAGGAAGTATTGTTGGGGTTATAGACGGAGTTTCAGATCAAATCCGAGGAAACCCCTCTGACCTAGTTCAACATTATCCAGGGCAAACATTATGAGACATATAGCACCTAATTATGTTGGTGGAATCATTTGGGCACACTCATAGAGACTAGGAGGTGCGCAGACCCCCAGGGGGTGAGATCTGGAGCCTTAGAGGATATATCTTTCATCCTACAGTCATCGGGATCAATATAGAGGCCATGGTGCTTCTATTGAGACAATTTCCATCTCATTCCAACACTTATAGCCTTCCGGATGATTTTTCCAGTTTGTAGCAGTTACCATGCTTCTCCAGAACTATCGATTTTGTCGTTCTATCTGTGCATGCATCTGATCTGCCTTCATATTCTATTCATGGGTATTTTATGTTATTTTCTTGTATTCCAGTGATGATCCATGAGATCTAATTGAGGACTATTTTCTATATTTCTAGTATATCATTGTATTTCCCTGCTTAAATCTCATAATACATATTCATGGGTGGTTGTTGTTCTCTATTTCCGCATGCATCATATATATATTGTTTAAACCATAATGTATAACATGCACATGCAACAAACACAAAATATCTCAAGCACATAACTAAAATGCATCCAGAAACCCCCAGAGTATCAGATCTAAAGATAAAACACATCCAGAAACCCCCAGAGTATCAAATTTGTGAGACAGAACACTAGATTAGCTGTAGATATCCAAATCAGCTGGATCTAGGATATTTCATGTCGCGAGTAAGAAACTAGCTCCAAACAATGGAACATACCTATGCTTAATGCAAGGAAGTGCATGCGTGGTATGGAAACTCGGGGGGATGTTTTCTCTTAGGGTACAGGGTGTCAAGATGCAAAGGATATAAAAAAGGTTATGCTTGGCTAGTGATGCAAATTGTTGAGGCAAGAGGTTTATAATGAGAAAGTGGGAACTGGAAATACGCTCAATACTGCAAGGATGATGGAATGTGATTACAACTTAACTCCAAAGAATGTCCTTTTTCATAGATTTAGTCCCCTGGGCCCAAAAAAGTATAAAATAATACCCAGGAGAACTCTTCTAACCAACAGTGACTAGAGTATTCATTTTTCATAAGTAGTTTACTTGGTCCAAAACGGGGTTAAACTTACACCAAATAGATTTCCTTTCAAATCCATTTAACGAGTGTGAAAGAGACAAGTTCACTCGACAATATTTTCACTTTTTAGAGAGTCGGAAAAGAGCTTAACCAAGACTCAAGGAGAGTCCCATAGGTAATGGTTAAAATGATTGTGAGTAAGAATATGAGGTTTGAATGCAAAGTCATATCGGAACTATAAGGAAATCCTGGTCCTATGGAATAACTTATGCATGGGCACCAAATGGCACAAAAGTTCTAACTAGGGCACCCATGTTTGGTAAGCCTCTACCACTTAATAACGACACTTCTAGTGGCAGTAAGAAGGTTTTGTGTCGCTAATAAATGGGTCTGTATCTAAGGCATATGGATCATGGTCATAGGATGATGCAAGAATGCAAAACGGAGTGACAACCTATCCTATATGTTGGTGAAAGAAAATACATGCCGAAGGCATGAACGGGCGGTATGACGCTGAAAACCATAAAAAATCCTGGACAAAACCACCAAAACCAATTCTTTCCACTGCACTATTAGTCCATAAGGTAAAAAATTAGCACAAACTATATGAAGTGGGTAAAAAAATTCTACTAATACTAAAAATAGACCATTTTACCATATCATTTGAGTTTTTTCACCCACATAGAGCATTTTAGGCCATTTTGCCCAGGATCTTCAAGTGTTTATTGCGGAAGCTACGATCAACAGAATTAGCAATTTTCTAGACCAAGTAAGTGCCCATCCCCTCTACTTCAAATTTAGTGGTTTAAATTTCAATTTTGGTCCTTTTTTTAGTATTAGAGGGCGAAACATGTAAATTAGGGTGTACATGGGTGATAGTTCATCGGGTCGCGTATACGACCCCATATACGCGGGCAAGGTGAATTATGCCCGCGTAAATGCAACCCTATACGCGAATGTTACCAATTTAGCCTGCATACAAGTCCATGAACACGTTTTTTGGAAGGATTTAACTCAAAAAATCGCTTTTCCTTTGGAGGATGGTGATTGAATGGAGGGAGAGGGAGCATGAAGAGATAGATGCAGTAGTGGAAAGGGATGCAGGGGCCAAACAAGTGTTAAAAATATGTGGCCTTTATAAATTTTGGGCTCTCAAAGGAATGAGGTATCAAGTGAGGTTACTCTAGATGCTAGTAAACTACTGGGATCCGGAGTCATAGGCCTTCAACCTCGATGGGAAACCATTGAGGATTTAAGTGGACAACATATATTTTATCACAGGATTGTCTCATCAAGGCGAGGTAGTGAATATCAAGGCCCGAGGGGCTGGGGGTGGTATGATTATGGAGGAGTACATTTACACCCACTATGTTGCAGGCACGGATAAAGTAGGGAGCCAACTCCCAATCAGGGTGATCGGAAACTTGAGATTAAAGATCATCGTGCTTGTATGTACACAGATTTCGGGGTCGGCCTCATTGCACCAGGAATCAAGGCCACTCATGTTCTATGCGGTGCAATGTTTACGACCCACTGTTTATGATTGGTGTACCTCACTGCTGTCTAACATGAAGAGCGAGTTGACGGATTGCAAACAAGGGAAAAAGAGAAATTTTGAATTTGCATCCATTCTGTGTAGATTTTTCTTTGATCGGGTTCCATCCTTGAGCGATATAGTAGAGATTATTCCACATGGATCACGTAATCCATCCATGTCACGGTGGACCGACATGAAGAGGCGGCTAGAAGGTGGTAGGGTGCCAACCCCCTACAATGATGAGTTATTTTTCTAGTGACGTCGATAGGTTATAGCCATCGATGACTACTCTTAAGGCCAAGATCCTACCTCGTCCGGACGTTCGATGAAGACCATCATTGAGCACGCAACTAAAATCTTTATACTTGCAACTTGTCCTCAACAACCAAGATACGCAAGCATATGGTGATAATATATAATGTTAGCATATAGATTAGCATAATCCATTAACATACATGAAAAATACGCCCATGGAATAATAATTCAAATATTTGCAAGATATCAATTGGACGAGAAAAGAGTATTTATATTAAAATAATCAGCAGAAGTATATAGGTGACAAACTTTTGTAATGACACACATCAGAACTTAGAAACTAAGTCCCTCTAGTTGGGCCTCCACCACTTCAATCCTCCACCAAAGGCAATCTCGTATAAAGGAGATAATGAGGTTCTCCATCATAAAGAAGGAAGAGCTTAGGGGTTGAACAAGGAGTTCATACTTTTAAGGATAAAGGGATGCAGACTCAATATGAAGTGAAATTTCTCCAGAGTGTATTTGCTCTCAAAATTGAATTGTTCAATCTCCTCCAAGACTTGGAGAAGGCTCAATTTATAGCCTTCACATGGAAATGAAGGGTCGAGTCGGAGCATATCCAGTATATGGAAGGTCAAGGATCATGGATCTCTTGACATGGCATGGAAGCCTGACATAATTTTTAATTTTGAGCACCAAACCCGATGTACGCGGGTTGTAGTGGAGCAACCTGCATATACGCATGTTGTCTAACTAATAGGGCGCGTATATGTGGAAAAATGTGTTTTTTGGCTCTGGAGGGTACAAAAGAGGACTTCAAGTCTGCATAGGGAAATGGAAAGGCCATCCAAGCAAGTTGCATGGGGTGAGGTAAAATTTGTTGTAACAATCCACAATATCTTACTGCCAACTTTGGGCAACTTCCTAATCTTAGTGAACTTCTTTTTGCCTTCACTTTTATAAACACGTGTTCGCCCACTTTAAAATCTCTAACCATTATATTATTGTCTGCATAAATTTTCTTCCTATCCTGGGCAGCCTTTAAATTATGCTTAATCCTTGCCATTTTCTGTTCCATTTCCTTTAACAAATCTATCCCAACAACTTTTTTGTATGCTGGATTATCCCAACTTACTAATGTGTTACACTTTCTACCATACAATGTTTCAAATGGACGCATTTTCAATGAGGCTTGATACCCATTATCATAAGCAAATTAAACTAAATGGATATAATCCTCCCACTTTGACGATTGATCTATCACATACATTATGAGCATGTCCTCAATTATTTTGTTAATCCTCTCTGTTTTCCCATCTGACTTTGGGTGATATGTTGTACTAAGATTTAGAATTGTCCCAAAGCCTTTGAACAAACCCTTCCAAAAATTGGAAGTAAAATTTGGATCTCTGTCTGAAACTATTGCTTTGGGAACCCCATGTATCCTAGCAACTTCCTTCATATAAATCTCTGCAATATTTGCTCCCTTGTGTGTAGTCTTCACTGGAATAAAATGTGTCGCCTTAGTTAATATCCACCACCACCATGATGGAATGATGTTGCTTCACTTATCTGGGCAGCTTTGTAATAAAATCAATTGTAACCACTCCCCACTTCCATTCTGGAATGGGAAATGGTTGTAACAAAGATGTTGTATGCCTATGTTCAATCTTCACTTTTTGGCATTCTAGACATCTGGCTATGTAATTATCCACTTCTTTCTTCATTCCCAGCCAAAAGTATTGGCTTCTTACAGCTGCAATTACCTTCTGATATATTGGGTGTCCAGAATATGGCACATTATGCATTTCCCTCGGCACTACATTTTTCATCTCATTAGAGTTTGGCACATATACCTTGTCTTTGTACATGAGAATCCCATCTTCTTTTAGTTCATAAGAATTAAATTTCTACTGAAAATTTCCTTGTTGTAATGTTTCTTTTATTTTTAGATAATGTTGATCTAAATTTGTTGCTGCAATGATTTCATATTTCAAATCATTCATGTGCATGCTAATGGTTGCAATATGCTTCTCATGAGCTCTCTTGTCGAGTGCATCAACCACTGGATTTTCCTTGCCTTTGATATGCTTAATCTCAAAGTCATATTCACTTAGAAATTCAAGCCATCTAGTTTGTTTGCCATTTAATGTTGGTTGTCCAAACAAATGCTTCAAACCACAGTGGTTTGTCCTTACCTCAAATTTCCTTCCCATGAGGTAATGTCTCTTGTCTAGGAGGATCTGGAATCCTCAAAGAGGTCCACGAGGATCTAGGAATGCTTAAAATTTGATCGTCTCAAATGTTTTTTTAAAACAACTTCATTGCATAGAGCTCGACAATAACTTTCCAACAGTGCAAAAATCGCCTTGAAGGGAGTTCATATGCAAAATGTATGGCCAGTCAAAGTTTTGGTCAAACCAAGTCAAAGGACCAAAAAGGGGGTGACACTTGGCACAACTGGAAGGGTGACATGTGGCACGACCGTACACATATGTACAACTATGTTAGCAAGGTAACAAGGAAACCATACAATCACAGGTGGACTAATCAGATATTGACACGTGGCAAGCCTGTATAGGCTTAGGTGGACAAATGAGAGACTACCTCATGGCAGTCTCCCATTAGCCTCTCATGACTATGGTATATTAAAAAATTAATGTGTCGATGGGAGTCAAACCTCCGACCTCTTGCCTAGCATTACCACGACTTACCAATAGGACAAAAAATATGCCTTAATATGTCATATGGTGCATAATATATTTGAAGTGATGTAAGGTTTAGTTGGTCAGAAAAAGGGGCCGAAGGCTAAGCCCCCGACCCAAGGTTCATATGATATCCAATGTAACCAACACCTATATTCACGGGGGGGCTAACAAAAAAAATACAATAGTTATAGCAAAGTGCCAAAGGGGGGAGAGGCTCATGGGGGTCGAACCCATGACATCACCCCACATAACACAACGTTTTGACATGCCATGAGTGCCTCCTTTGATGGAGATTCCACGGGATATATTTTTGAGTTGATGTCGTCGGTTACCCAAGGTGCGGACTACAGTCAAGTCTATGTCCTATTTAAGGAGGGCATGCATCCTGAGGTGGAAATAGATCTCAAGATCAGGCAGAGAGTATGAGGACTGCATAAAGTATGATGCAGAGTACGGATAGTGCATCAGGATCCATTCCAAAAGGAAAGCAAGCATAATGAGTTTGTCTTGATTTATGGGCCATGGAGCACCATGTCCAAACATAGCCTTGTTTATACTCATTTTTCTAGTTTTTTCGAGAGGAGCATGATGGTGATGTTATTTTTATGCTAATATGTTTTCTATGAAATTCTTAGTCCAAATTTCCATGTATGAGAGCCATAGTGCATCATTTGGCATGTAAAGATGGTGAAATTGAACCAGTTGAGAATATGGTCGAGTTTATACTCATTTTTCTCAGAATTTTGAGAGGAATTCAATGGTAAACTCTTTTTTTGGGTTTTAGCAGCAGAATTAAATAGTGACTTCAAATTTGTCTTTGTAAGTCCATTTTCATTGTAATTTTGACATTGGAGATTATGAAAAGAAGTCTCAATGTTGAAGGGGACTCAGAGATGTAGCCTAGGAGAGGTGAACTCCGTCATCAAATATTGTATTATTTAGTTCTTTTATTTTTTTCTATGTTATCTCACTTTATTTTGTAAACTATAATCATTTCATGAAGTTTTGGATAAGCAATGTTTCACACATGTTCTGCAAAGTTGTCAATACGATCAAGAAATATTTGGAATCAAGTTAGATGTTAAGATGTGTGTTTAAAGAATAAATTAGCATCTAAGGATTTTCGGATTAGTCTCCACATTTTTAATGCATGTACAATTGTTGCTAATTACAAGTCATGAGTAGCATAATTCCTCTCATGCTCCTTTAATTTTCTGGATTCATAACACACCACATGATCCTTTTGACTGAGGACTCCATTGATCCATTCATTGCATGCATCAATACACACAACACAATCTTCATCTGGATCTGCAATCTTCAATATTGGCACACTTGTCAATATTCCCTTCATTGGTTGAAAGATCTCTTCACACTTGGAAGTCCTTTCAAATTTCACTCCCTTCTTTTGTAAAGAAGTGATTCAACTTGCAATCTTTGAAAACCCTTTTATGAATCTTCAGTAATAATTGGAAAAACCCATGAACGATCTAACCTCTATGAAATTTATTAGCATTAGTCATCCTCTAATGACCTCTACCTTCTCAAGATAAATTGTTATCCCCTTTGTTGAAATGATATGCCCCAAGTAGTGAATCTTCTTTTGATAAAAGATGGACTTACTTAACTTAGCATACAATTTATGCTCTCTTAGAACTTGCAACACCATTCTTAAATGTTGCTCATGTTCCTCTTCTGACTTAGAGTAGATGAGTATATCATCTAGGAACACAATTACAAACTTGTCCAAGTACTCCCTGAACACTCCATTCATCAAACACATAAAAATAGTTAGGGAATTTGATAGTCCAAATGGCACTACCATGAATTCATAATGCATGTATCTTGTCTTGAATGTTGTCTTGTCGATGTCTTCTTCCTTAATCCTGACTTGATGATAGCCTGATCTTAAGTCAATCTTAGAAAATAATCTTGCACCTTTCAGCTAATCAAACAAATCATCAATCTTTGGAAAAGGATATTTGTTATTTATGGTGACCTTATTCAGCTGTCCGAAATCAATACACAGCCTTAAGGTTCCATATTTATTCATTACAAAGAGCATTGGGGCTCCCAAGGTGACACACTTGGGTGTATATACCCCTTCTTTAACAATTCTTCAAGCTACATCTGCAACTCTTTCAATTTTGGTGTGCCCATTCTATAAGGTGTCTTGGACACTGGGTAAACTCCTGGAATAAAATCAATAGAGAAATCAATGTCTCTCTTTGGTGGTGATCCCGAGATTTCCCTAAAAACATCTTCAAAATCCCTTGAGACTGAATGGTCTTCAATGCTTACCACTTCATCTTTGGTTGCCTCTTCCATATGGGTTACAAAAATCTGACATCCCTTCCTGAAAATCTTTTTCAACTACATAGTAGAAATCTATCTAACATCTGCAACTCTTGGAATACCTTGAATCTTGTCTTGCTTCCCTTCTTTATCAAGACATGTGATTGTCTTCTTGTAACAGACTAGGACAACACGGTTTTTTTCCAACCAATCCATGACAATTAGATAATCATATGAATCCAATGGTGTGATGTTTACCTCTACCTTTTTGTTGAGTCCATTCATGTCTATCAAATAATCTTTAACAAACTCATTGATCTTTATCTTAGGTCCTGTGGATAATTGAACTAACCAAGATTTCTTATGCTTACTCCTTTGCAAGTGAAATATTTCAACAATGTTAGAGTTTATGTAACTATGGCTGGATCTATAATCAATTAAAATTGATATGGGGTGGTTATCAATCTTACCTTCCACTTCAATCAAGGGGGCTTGATACTTTTCTTGCTTGTGGTGATTCCCCTCACACCCCCAAAATTATACAGGTTGTTGCCTTGGCCTTTTCCCAAATGAATATGTAGTCTTGTGCTCATTTTGGGTTGATTGTCCTTGCTAATTTGCTTGGGTGTTTTTCTTGAAAAAGGGTGGCTTAAAACATTTTTTCCTTTGATCCTTTTTACCATTCATTTTTTCATTCCAAGCTTTTTGGAAAATGGACCTTCCTTTTCTCTGCTCATAAAGATGCTTTTCTCTCCTTATGGCTTCCTCCAAAGTCTTTGGGTTATCATATTGAATCTTGTCACTATAGAAGGAGGATAACCCACTTCTAAACCTTTGGATTTTAACCTTCTCATCTTTTATGAAGTCAACATACTTCAACAATTCAAAGAGTCTCTTTTCATGTTCGTCCATTGTCATACTTCCCAACTTGAGTTCAAATAACTCTTTCATCTTTCATAATAATGCTCGGACATATATTTCTCTTGGAAATATCCTTTGAAGTGCCTCCATGAGATCCTCTTCTCATCAAGGTGCTTGTCTTGCTTAAGCTTATCCCACCACATGGTTTCCTTTCCTTGCAAGTGGCAGGTGTAAATTCTAGCTTCTACCTTGAGGGGTAATCATGTAGCTGGAAATATTTCTTCATTTCCAATAGCCAAGCCACAACCTCTTTGCCTTTTCTTTACTCACCATTAAAAGTTGGTGGCTTGATCTTCCTGAGCTCACCTTGCAAAATGTCTTCCTCATGCCTTCTTCTTTGCCTCCTAACATGAGACACATTTGGGTTGCTCCCTGGACCTGAACTTACATGAGTTCTTCTAGTGGGCTTCTTGGGAGAATGATTGGGCATGCTCATTCTTATTGACTGCCTATCATTTCCATGATCAACCCTTTTTCTATGGGATCTAGATGTTGTCACTTGTCTAGAAATAGTTGATTGCTCGGTGCCAGAGTCTTTGTTAACTTGCTTATGCAATATGTTTAAGCTCTAAATTATATCTTCTTGAGCCTTCATAATCCTTTCATTATCTTCTCTATAGCTATGCACTTCCCTATGCAAGCTTCTCATAGTTACAAGCTCTTGCCTACTACTTCTACCATTTGACTTTGTCTCAACATTTCCCATGTTGGCATGCATACCTCTAATATCTTCGTCATGGTTG
Source organism: Picea engelmannii (assembly GCA_009831015.1). Taxonomy (NCBI): domain Eukaryota; kingdom Viridiplantae; phylum Streptophyta; class Pinopsida; order Pinales; family Pinaceae; genus Picea; species Picea engelmannii. The sequence goes on along the minus strand of ML788519.1, from coordinate 134,370 downwards.
TAATATCCCTCAGCATCATCCATAACTACAGTCCTCATATAAGAACCATTTTTTCTTTCTTGCACCTCTAATTATGCAAGAAATGTGCATGTAATAATTATTGTTGGAACATGCATAAAATAAATCATTTCATCAATTGGAATACAGGTTACTCTTTATCCCAATTTATGAAGGACATGATGTTCCAAATCAAAATATGATTCTTTAGATGCATTCCTCTCTGAAAACATTTCCAACGTCTATACCCATGCCTCAATCTTAGTTCTAAGCGAAAAGTTACAACAACCACATGCTACAATTTTCCACTCATTTACTGCTACAGAAATATCTTTATTAATTTGTGAGAAATTTGATTTAATAATTAAAAATGTTGGTTCTACATATGTCTTCTATTACTCAAGACCTTTCCAGTGACTATTTGTTTTCTCAAATCCGAGCTTCGAGCTGAAAGTTATGATCCAGAGAAGTTTAAGTTGTTTTATCCAATTTATCCATGTATGCTACTGTTGTAGGTGAATCCCCCTGCGGACAAGTGGATTCCCTCTTGGTATCTAGACTGCTAAGGCCAATATAGAAAGTGCTTAACATGGACACTGACTTCCTTTTAGATCTAATCAAGCTAACAAATGAAAGAGAAGGAGAAATATATGTACCTCATTAACGATGTAATTAATTTGGCAAGGCCTTGTCCTTTTATCAACTGAGTTGGCTTTATGGTGAGATCATACTCCAGCATTTTTGTTATCCATTTCCCTCACTTTCCTTCACAATCAGGCTGAACCAATATTTCTTTGACTGCACTGCTTGGAACATAAGCTGTAATCTTAGATTGAAGAACATATACTCTGAAGGATTTCAGAGCCTTTACCAAGGCATAGGCATGTTTCTCTATTATATCATACTTCAATTCAGAGTCTCTGAGTTTTTTTCTAAAGAAGGAGATGGGTTGCTCGTATCCTTGCTCATTTCTTTGCAGAAGAACAGCAGCTATGGTATTTTCTAATGCAAATGAAAAAATCATGAATTCTTTGGAGAAATCTGGGCTAATTAGAACAGGTGCCTAAACAATAGCCTACTTGATCCTTTCAAAGGATTCTTTCGCTTCTGGTATCCACTTAATTTTTGCATCCTTTTTCAACATGTCAGTAATGTACTTGATAATCTCTGCAAAGTTAGGAATAAACCTCCTTAAAAAATTAATTTTACCAATGAAGGATTGAATAGAATTTTTGTTTCTCGGAATGTCTATTTGTTGGATAGCCTTTACTCTTTCAGGATCTATTTTAATACCTTCAGGTGAAACAATGTGTCCTAAAAGATTTCCTTCCTCCATGGAAAAATGTGATTTTTTGGGATTAAGTGATATACCGTACCTCCTCTACTTCTCAAAGGTCTACTTCAAGTGCTGTAAATGTTCTTCGTCGGATGCTGAAAATATAGTGATGTCATCAAGGTAAATAACCACAAACCTGTCTTTCTCCCCAATGAAAGCGATGTCCATAGCCCTTTGGAATGTGGTTCCTACGTTCATCAATCTGAAAGGCATCTTTTCATACATAAAAGTGCCACAAGGAGTGGTAAAAGTTGTTTTATTTTTGTCCTCTTCCATTACTGATATTTGATTGTACCCTGAGTATCCATCAAGCATAGAGATCCTCTTTGTGCCGACAACTCTTTGTAAAATATAATCCATTTTTTGTAATGGATAATTGTCTTTCAAAGAGCACCTGTTTAGATTACTGAAGCCCACATAGAGCCTTATCTCTATGTTCTTCTTCCTGACAGGTACAAGGTTGGATACCCATTCTGAGTATCTTAATGGCACTATGATTTTTGCTTCTAGCAACCTTTTCAGCTCCTTTTCTATTATAGGTAATAGTAAAGGATCAAATTGCTTGAACTTTTTCTTAACGGGTTTTGATCCAGGTTTCAGAGGAATTTTGTGTTGAATAATCTCAGTATCAAACACTTTCAGATCTTCATAAGACTAGGCAAATATATCTGAATATTGTTTCATCAATTCAACATACGCTTCTTTATGTTTTTGTGATAGTTTTCTAGATATTTTGACCAACCTGGGGTTTGCATCTGGACTAATGTCATAGTCCTCTACATTTGTTTCTTATGTTTGGATAACAACCTTCCTGGAAACATCATTGTGTTCGAACAACCTCTCTAGTGGAACCAAACCTTTGGGCAGATGGTTTGTCTTCAGTTCAATTATTTTGTGGCCAGCAATAGTATCTTGAAGGACTTCTGCAGCATGTATTTTTGCTTCACCATTTTTGTCATCTTGATCTATTGAAATGTTAGAAACTCTTCAATAGTTTTCAAAAATCTTTGAATTTCCTCATCATCTTTAAAAACCTACCAATGCTTTATATTATCCGGTATTGAGGGTCTGTGTCTGACTTCAACTTCGAACTTCAGATTAGGAAACATCGGAGTTTTAAAGTTGCTAGCTGCAAGTGCCAAAGAGTCAGCCTGTTGATTTAAATTTATGTGCACAAAAGTAATATTGAATGCCAAAAAGAAATTATCCACATAATCCCACACCTCATTTCTATATTGTTTTAACCTTTGTTGTTTGGTTTGATATATATTATTGATCTGGTGAATAATAAGTTCTGAGTCTCCAAAAACAGACAGCTTATCTATACCCATATCTCTAGCGGCTTTCAAACCTAACAGCAAGGCTTCATACTCACTGTGTTATTAGTGGTGTCAAATTCAAGTTTATATGACATAGGAATAACCTCCTTGGTAGGGGAAATGAAGACAGTGCCAGCTCCAAAACCTTCTTTAGAACATGCTCTACCAAAATACATTTTCCAAACAAAATTGTCTGTACTATCTCCAACTGCAGTTGTTGTCTTTCTGACTGATACTTCTTCCATCTCATCACTCATATGAAAAATAGAAGAACCAAGATCATCTTCTACAACATATATAGGATGATTAGTGGGATTGTTGTGATCACTTACCAAATAAGCCAATCTAACTTCTCTGTATAATCTTCGTTGTTCCCCACCAAAAACAGGTATGGTTGCATAGCTAAGGTCCATATCTAGAGTACCACCTACCTTCTTGGCCCAAGATCTTGAAAGAAGCATTCCAAATTGTGGTGGTATGTCATCCACAATAACATCTAATACCACACTTTTCATAGGTAATTGGGAAAGAGTAACAACCACATCTTTCATAACTCCAAGGCATTTGACTTTCTTGGAGTCAAAAGAATATAGATCATGATATGGTCTAGTAATGTCCAACCCTAATTCTTCCATCACCACCTTAGGCATGACATTATGCGAGGCACCATAATCCATTAAGAAGTTGTGAAATATCTTGTCATGGACATTTAATAAAATGTAGAATGGTGGAGAGGCATCAATTATGTCTTCAATGTGAGGTCCAATAGTTATAGCAGGGTTTTCATCCTCTAGATTGAYTGTATCTGAAAAGGTGACATGAGGTAGAGCATGTAGAGCCTTGAGAACAGTCTTTCTGAARGGTTTTGTTTTCATGAGTTCTAATAATGGCACTGAAATCTTGATTTTGTTGATTTTGTGTTCTAAACTGAAAGAAGAAAAGTTTATGTCTGGGTCCTTTATGTCAACAGTACTATCCTTGGCAGGTTGTTTCAATGGTTGATCAGCTTGAATCTTGGGACTTCCTTTGATAATTCCTGTTTTAACTGGAGTAGTGGCCTTCTTTGTGGAAACAGGTGTATCTACTTTAGGTGCATTCGAACCAGATCTAAGATTGTATTTTTTCCTTTTAGGTTCCTTTTGGACTATCTCATCTTCATCCCCTTCATCAAACTGGTTTGCAATCAGAGCATCTTCATAATCTTGTTGTGTCACATGTAGAGGAGATGATTCAGAATCATTCAAATGAACTGCAGGGTCTTCTTATGTATCATCTTTGTCCTCCTACTCATCTACTGCATTATTCTGAAAAGGAGGCAAAACCTTTTGGTCATCTTGGTTTTTTCTTTCTCTTGGTAAGATTTGAGGTGCATTGTTTGGCCTCCTAAACTGATTTGGATTTCTGTAACCACTCTCATGTGCAGGTCTACTGGGATGTTTTTGTTCCATCTTCAACCTTGCCATTTCAGATGTCAGAGTTTTCAGCATCTTAGCCATTTCATCCATCTTAGAATCAGATGATGAATTAGAAGATGAAGGCAACTCTTCCTTTTTCTTTTTCTTGTCTCTATCACTTCTAGACTTCAATTTGTTTGCTACTAATATGTTTGATTCTACCTCGATCGCAGCATATTGCATCAGGTTGAGGGTAGCATCTCTTATTTCCCTAAGCAACAAGGAAAATTCGGCATCGAAAGCATTGGCAAAAGTGATTTTAGCTGATGTCTCTGAAGGTTTAATATCCTCTAGAATTTTACCATACATCTGGTTGAACCTTTTGGTAAAATCATGTATTGATTCACCTTGTTTCCTCCTTAAAGCATTGAATTCGGTAATGTAGTATAAAATGTCTTTCTTGTCTGCCCAGTGTTTAAGAAAGGCATCATCTAAGGCTACGATATCAGCAATTGAATTATGAGGCAAACTCATGAACCACTTTCTTGCTTCCCCATTTAGACTCTGCACGAATAATCTCATCCACACATCAGCATGCTCTACATTGAAATTATCTGCAAAACTATAAAATGAACTCAAATGCTCTTCAGCAGTAACTGCTCCATCTCCATTGAATCTGGGCAAGTATCTCATATAATCATTTGGTGGAAAGGAAAACATGACTTTTGGAAGAACCAAAGGGGCATACCTTGCTGCAACTATTTCATCCATTCTGTCTGCAGCCATATTAGCTATTTTTGGTGCTTTGGAAGTAAGCAAGATTGGTGATGTTGGAGGTGAAAATGTCCCTTGTGTATTATAACTTAGATGTACTTTCACTGAGTCTTGATCTTTAGCAGATAAGGATTTCTCTTCTGGACTATGATCAGATAATGGGCTAAAAAACAAAGGATTCTCAAAAGAAAAATATTGTGATTTAAAATCCTCAGATGAGAGAGATTCAAGAGATGATGAAGATGTCTCTGGTTCACTCTTAATATCTGTGTTGTGACCTCTCAAAGTTTCAGTCATAGGCAAGATGTCTGAATATTCATGTTTAATGAGTTCAGTAAGTAACTTCCATTGTTCTAGATTTAATTATGAGATAGTTGAAGGGAATGAAACTGTAGCAGGCTCAATAAMAGGTTTAATTTCCCTTTCAGGATTCACCTCTTCATCTACTTGGGTTTTGGTGATTTCAGAGGATTGTCCTTGAGAACTTTCTGAAGACAATTTTCYTTTTAAGAGTGAAGACTRTCCAGAAAKAACTTTAGGTTTTCTTAGTAACTTTTCARGATYTGGAACTGYTGCAAYAGGCTCRGGATCTRGATTTTTCYTGGTTACTRGTCTCYTAKTARATGATGAAGAAKTTAGAGGAGTTTTAGGTCCTTTACCTTCTCTTTTAGGAGCCAGAATTACCACAGAGGAGTCGCCAGGTGAATAATCACATTCTTAAATAATGTCCAAAATCTTGTTCACCATCAAGATCTAAATCTAATCTTGTCGTTTCCCCAGGGAAGATATCTTCGTTTCTTCGTCCCCGGCAACGGAACCAAAAATGTTAGTCCCTAAAGTTGCATTGATTGTGAGAGCGTGCAAGCTAGGGCATCATCAATTTATTGCAAAGTGTTTTAAAGGTTTTAATGATTTGGTTTTTGGGGTAAGGTGGTTGAAAACTGGCTCAAGAGTATAACATAACATGAAAATCACAATCAGAACATAGCATATCCCATTGACTGGTTAAAAGGTAGTCACATAGATGAATTAGACCAATAATAAAAGAGAGGAGGAAGCTTCCAATTTGTCAACTTCACATAAATCCTTGTCTCAAAATATCATAAAGAAACAAGACCATCAGCTTGATATCAAAACTTGAAAATAATTTCCACAGTAAATTTTTCACTGTATTAATTAACAATCAAGAAACAAAAGAATTGCAATCTGAATAATGAATTCAAGCATGAAGAAATAAAACAGAGTAGAAAAGAGTGTCTAACCATCCATATGCCTTTGTTATTAAGTGTTAAATAGAATAATAATGCCTTACAAGGAGTTTTCAGAATAAGTCCTTTGGATCTCCAATTTTTCGACCTAAACACAGTCTTTCCTCTGCCTATTTAAACTATCCATAAAACCTCCAGATCCTATCATCTACTGTACTTTTAATGACTAGATCTGAATAGTATCTATCTACTAGGGAAGTTAGCTCAAAAAGAGCTTTTACAATCCAAAAATAGATCATTGCTCAATAGCTTGATATTGTATGATCTTGCTAGCATTACATTTGATTCTACAAAATAGGGATTAGTTTGATCTAGTCATACAGTTCGAGTTCTTTGCATTTCACAGGCCAAAAACGAGTAGACACTGCCATATTTCCTGGAAAACATCAAAATTATGATTGTAGCAATCTTCATGAAACCTTTAGGATATAATCACAGCAGTAGCTTTAGCATTTTTTTCTGTTTGAGCTTTGTGGTAAGCACGACATTGTGCCAATAGAGTCTGAAGTTCATTTCTCTGAGCTCTTTGAACAACGCCCTTTGCTCTTTTTTCTTCTTTTTGAAACCTTGAATCCTTTCTTGCTAACGAGCATTCCATTGTTCTATTTGTGCCTTTTCTTTCTTCAATTGTCTCATTATTTTCTGGAATTCTTTGATCCTTTCTTTATCAGTTCTGATTTTAACCCTGAATTCTGAGAACTATTCAAAAGGCGCAGGCTCATTCAGATTTAAGGCAACCTTGGGTTCTTTCGATTTAACTTGGTATTTAGAAACCAATCCTGAGCTATGTTCTTCATCAGAACTTGATGAATCCATGGCTTCAGGCACATCTCATATGTGTTCTGAGTCTACAAGCTAATCCTTTTTATTCTCAGGAATCTCACTGATACCTTTAGCAATTTCTTTAGCTTTTTCCAATCTGGTTGTAGCTCTCATTACAGGTCCTGTAGATGATGAAAAAAATTGTTTACCTTTGTTTACTGGTTTCTTAAGCAATGGAGTTCCTTTTGCCTTTTTCCAGGTACCTGCTTCAGCATCTTCAGAGTGATCTTCTATAATTATGACGTTTTCTTCTTTGATCGATGGATTATACATGGCTTTAGACTTCAACCTGTACTTATTGGTAACCCTAGTAGAATTCCTTCTAGGTTTTTGAGACGCAGACACACCTTTATCCTTTGTCCTTTTGACTGCAGTGCCCCTTTTACTGGTTGATGGAGATTCATGCTTGACTGTAGTTTGAGTATTAAAATCTTCATCTGAATCTTCTTCCCCTTTAACATCTTCCTCAAAAAACATTTCGATTTCTAGATCCAACTTAGGTCTTTTACCTCTATTATTCCTCGTCACCCTGATATCAGGCATTTCTTCTTTAACAGGGGTTTCATCATTTGAAATATTTTGTTTATGTGTAACTGACTTTTTTCCTTTACCTTTCTTCTGTTTGTTGGACTGTGTGTTAGGATTTAATGATTGCATGAGACAACTCCAGGGCTTCTATAATTCTCTCAAAGAAGACATAACTAAGTCTTAATTAAGACATGATGAAACATGTTACCCTTTTCATTGGTGGAGAGTGACTGCACTCTCTTTGAAATATTTTTCAAGCTTTTGAGTAGAAAGTAAGGTAGATTTAAGGGATAATCGCCATTTAGATGCATTAATATCCTAATGTGGTAGATATATACTAGTGAAAATCTACCTTCACAGGTGATATACCTATGGATAACGATTAGAGCGGTGTGCCATTCAGGTCTAATCTAGATGCAAGGAACTCCCGTTCTCCAATTTGGATTTTGCTTATCTGGAAGCAGGAATTGATTGACAAACTCTGTAACCACATGCTCTTTCTTCCACCATCTTTATCCTCCAACCACCAATCTGCAAGCTTTAGAAATTGTATGTTTTGTCACCAGCATCAGCATCTTCCCGATCTCCACCTCATGACCATCAAAGTTCAGTGCAAACTCCATGGAGACCTGCTCGTCGTAACCTTGAAAAGTGGTAAGGAATTCAAACCACCAGGCATCTCTGAACCTTTGAGCCATCTGAGGATAATCTTCGAGGAGTTCAGTACCCTCGGGTTCTAATCTGACTACATGTTTTCTCCACTTAGGCGCCATCAAAACATAATGCTATAACTGGCACGATTCGGATTCCGAATTTGCCACCTGCAATCTGTTAGTATATGTTAGGATATTTAGACACTTAGGAGTTAGTTAAGATCTACTTGGTCTAATATGTCGTTAGGTAAAAGTGTGTTTCTTTAGTATGCATTTGTAGTTAGGAAATCCGACGGTCACGATATGTTCCCGACATAGAGTGATCC
>ML788519.1:89569-121872 GCA_009831015.1 Picea engelmannii | reverse complement strand
TGGTTATGTGAGTGGTTACTGAAGGTGTTCATCCTCTGTTGGAATACCTGTGTTGTCAAACAGTATATAATTGTTCTTCTAAGCAAATACTTGCGCCTAAAATTCAGCAAAATCAGACATAGAATGACAGGTTCAATATAATGATCGTTGAGAATTAGACGATTTGAAATGGGTCCTTTGCGGGTACAGAGAAATCTGATCATGTAACGGTTTGAATCACAAAATGATTCCAAATCTATTGTGGGACACATGTGAACTCTCAAACCATGATCTGTGTCATCATAACGAAATATGGGTGGCGGGCGCATATTAAGGCATGATTATCTTTGCACTACGGGAATAATGCTATTCCAGTAGCGCTATCAATGACTTAGCATAATTAGAATTTGTAAAGTTCAAACAGGCATATAAAGTGACACATCATTTAAAACCATGTCTTACAACTCCAAACTTAAATAAATTATTCAAAAAGCTGAAATGCAAACCATAACAAGCTAAAAACAATGATTAAAATCAAATGGAAGCATATAATGAAGTGCAGGTAGGAAGGGTTTGGGATTAGGGTTTCTCACAAAATCAAAAGAAAAAATTAGAGACTAACAATGATGATCCCAATGTTGCATGGTGATAAAACCAAAGCAACATCTAAACTCAACTCAACTAGTTAAACTGAAGTGTCAACTGAACAGAATATTCTCCAGGTGGAATATTCTCCCCTAAAATATAGGAGATTGGATAATGACTAATTATGACTAATAAACAAGGAAAAACCTTAGGAAAAATAAATCCTAGGTGTGTGTGAAGTAACTGCAACACCCCCCTTGAACATCACTATGGTGAAAATAAAGAATGGGTCCTATATCTATTGTAAATTATTCTCTTTGAGTGTGGAAAATGGTTAATGAGAATTCTTCCATTCTTTCTCTCCTTCTACTTATTTCTCCAATTCTCTCTGCAAATGTGTGTATTATTGTTTAGCTAGATCTATTATATGCAGGTTCAACACATTTACATGGTGATGATCCCAATGTTGCATGGTGACAAAACCAATGCAGCATCTAGACTCAACTCAACTAGTCAAACTGAAATGTCAACTGAAGAGAATATTCTCCCTAGAGTAACATTCTTCCTAAAATATAGGAGACTGAATAATGACTAATAAATAAGGAAAAACCATAGGAAAATAAATCCTAGGTGTGTGTGAAGTAAGTAACTCCAACACCCTCGCTAAACATCACTATGGTGAAAATAAACAATGGGTCCCAGCAACAAAACCATGTTAGGTACCCAAATACAAAAGATACACTAAACTAAATGAGGAAAGAGGTAAAACCTCATGGGAACCCCCCCCCCCCTCAAATTACAACGCATAAAAAAAAATGAGAAGGAACAAAAAACAGTTGCTAAGCAACCCTGTCCTTCACTCCAAGAAGACCTTGCAACTGTGCAAGTTTGTTCTTATTGAAGATTTTGTTGAACATGTAGATGTCTGCACGGATTTGATGAAGTATATGTACCATTGAGATGTCCACAGATATCCACTTTATCTTCTTGTAATGAAGAATATCCAAATAAATTTTGGATGAAACTTTCAAAACCGTGCAGTCGTTTCCGGAAAAATGCTAAAATTTTATTGATTTTAAAAAGATCATAACTTCACTTTCCGGACTCCGTTTCGGACGATTTGTTTTTTGAAATTGGATATTTTCCCGAGAGGAATTCAAATATCCAATTTGTTTCTGCAAATTGTGCTTAAAAAACATCATAATGAAGTCTGATGTGCGCGGCTCTCTTTTTGTCTTCTGAGATGCATGCATGGTGCACGCAAAAGTGTCTGCATGTGACCCCTGAGATGCATGCCATATATATTCCACATGAAATTCAAAAAACAAATCTGAAATGGAGTAGACATCATCTTCAATTAAAGGAATACAAATTTCTGCAAATACTTTTGTAGAAGACTCTTCATAATAAGAGGCTTGATCTTCTATTGGCTTCTCTTCTGGCTCTATCTATTCAACCTCCTGCATGAAATCTTCACAATATTCTTTATTCCCAAATAGAACCTCCAATCTGGTCCATAATTCATTTGGAGTGAATTCTTGTGAGTCATCATATACTTGGTGGAGAATTTCTGGAGAAATACACAAGAAGATAAATCCTATGGCCATATCTTGTCTATTGACAAAGTCATTTTTCTCATCGGCGGAATCAGGCTCTACTTTCGTTGCCATAGTTATTTGGTATAAGCCTCTACTTCTAAGAATAAATAGAATCTTTGGCTTCCATTCCAAATAGTTATGAGGCGTGAGAAGTATTATAGGTGAGTAAAACATAAATTCCATTTTTTTTGCGTTCTTCAATCTTCAATACCTACAAAAAAAATTGGTGTAGCTTTTGCTTAGCAGTCCGTCAGCTCTGATACCATGTAAATGTGTTAAAACTGCACATAATAGATCTAGCTAAACAATAATACACACATTTGCAGAGAGAATTTGAGAGAGAAGAAGAATGAGAGAAAGAATGGAAGAATTCTCATTAACGGTATTCCACACTCAAAGAGTGAATAATTTATAATAGATATAGGATACATGAGTAACTAATGAGCCATATTGGTGTTCTAGAGTGATATGGACACACACCAACAGTTACGGGAGTAAACTTCCACCTATTCTAGTCTCTCAGGAAATTACGAGAGTGAACTACCACCTAGCTGAGTTAACTAGTCAATTAGTCTTCAGTTAACTGACTGAACAAAGAGTAGTGAGGAGTTAACTCAGGGAATCAAGGGTAATGTGCCAGTTTGGTGATGATCCCAAGGCAAGGTCGAATTAGCATGGTGATGATCCCAATGTTGCATGGTGATAAAACCAATGCAACATCTAAACTCAACTCAACTAGTCAAACTGAAGTGTCAGCTAAAGAGAATATTCTCCAGGTGGAATATTCTCCCCTAAAATATAAGAGACTGGATAATGACTAATTATGACTAATAAACAAGGAAAAACCTTAGGAAAAATAAATCCTAGGTGTGTGTGAACTAACTCCAACATTTTGAACGGTTGAAACCTTATGAATTTTTAAATTTATCACGATGAATCTCAGTCGTCGATCTCGAGATCAAAAGCGATCTCAGTCGTCAATTCACTAAACTTTGTTCAATGCTATAATGACCATTAAAACTCGAATTTTGACCTTCCATATCAAATTTAACTTTGCAAATCTGCATATCTACTCCACGAAACGTCTCTTAGACAGTCCTGAGTCATTTAAACTCAGATTTTGCTCATGAATTTGGGGATTTCACTCTGTTTTTCTCTATTTTTCCCCAAATTTGTCACAAACAAAATCTGCAACAACAAATTTGTCAAACTCGCTTTGGTTCGAGCCCATACAAGCCCAGTATTGAACCAAACAATCTAATACCATAATGTAATGTCCCCTAGCCCAACTAAGGAACATTACGATGCATAATACTCATAAAAACTAAATTTTAACAGCCAATTCAATTTCTTGTAGCTTACAGCTACGAATTACATATATATTTAATTGTTGAATGTTACCACTATTTAGATGCATCTACAACATGCTTAAACAACACGAATTGCAACTAAACTCAATTTTAGCAGCATACAAATCAGTTTGATACACAAAGTTAATGCATAATAAATAAAATCTTAATACAAACAACAACAACATAAAACACTTATCTTTTATAAACAGTTGTGCAACCAGCTGCTTAGGACGGACATTCACCCAACCATAGACTCTTTGTTCCAAATCTCAACATCAAGTCACCCTCAAGCTGAGGCTAGTAATTCACAAAAGAGGGTGGTCTCTTACTGTCCACTCACAGGTCAGAAATCCCACATCCCACTTATATCCTCCTACAACTATCCTAATTTTCCACCAACTCTCTTCTTCTTGACCTACCCAACCCAAGGAATGTACCCCTTCACTGATATCAGTCCCTTGGGTATCCCATTTGTTTATCAGGGTCTTTCTAGCATAAGTAACCAAGAATCTCTCAGCTGGAAACTCAAGGGAACTTGCTGCCAAGAAAACTACGAATAAACAACAACAAACACTTGTTATAGTGCAAATCACACAGGAGTTCACTCTTTAGGCCTAACAACCTGGATCTTCAATCTTCAGCTCCAAAATGCTCCAGATACGCTCCAACGGGATATAGAATTTTCCCTCCATTGTTGTTCTAACTCCAAGCTTTCCTTCTTTCTCTCTACTTGTTGTTCATGCAAAAATATTGACTATCTAAAACTATTGTCCCCCAACCCATACGAATTTCCTCCCTTTGGCGTGTCTTTATTGACTCACAGACTTCCCTAAGTTGATTGTACTCAACCCCCATGTGCTCAATAACTATGGGATGTAACTTCTCACAACCACCCTCTTACATGTATTCAATAATTGGCTTTGGGAACACTCAATCAGAAATTAGAAGGTTCATATACCAATAGAAATTTTAGGAGAATGGGTTGAATTAATATACATGGGTAATTCGCCCTTGGACACCCTCTTAAGAATTCTCTTAGACTCTCCTCTCTCTTGTGGATTAATTCTTCCCCCATCTCTGTCCATGTTCCCCTTAGTAGTTGACATTACATTTTATTATTAAAATATAGAAATGCAATTCGCATATTACATCGCTTGGCCATGGACACATATTATATCTACATTAAGCATTAATTAAAATGGGGATTATAGTGGGGATGTTACATTAAGGAAGACTTCTAGGTGTTCTTCTTGTGGATTTGGCTCATGGATCTCCTCTACTTCTCGAGATGCAAATTCCTCTCTCGTGAAAATTCAGAACTTTGGACAAGGGTTTAAGAAATTCCTTGTTGTGATAAGCCCTTCTTTGCACAACAAATTCTTGAACATTTTCAAGTTCTTTTTGTTGGTTTAGACCTCCAAGTCATAAATGGATTAGTAGTATGGGGGTTCTTACAACACCTTGGAATAAGGAAAAGAAATGAAATCAATAGAAATGAAAACACACCACTCAAAGAAAACTTAAGCAATATGAAAAATTGTCATGTATTCGAACTCCTTATGCTAATGACACCTTGTTGTCACCAAGTTATCTGTCCACATGAGTCAACTCTTCACAAATGAAACCCACTTGCGTGAAAGAGAACACACTTGCATGAAAGGAAACAATGAAGCTTCGAAGAAACTCACTAAAGTGAATGTGTCAAGCTTTTACACTACAAAAAACTCAGTAGTGAGGTCATGTTTGCATCTTACCACTTCTCCTCCTCCAAGTTGCAACTGTAACTAAATTACACACAAAATAAGAAACTTGTGAAAACAACCTACCTATGCTCTAATCCCTTTAGCATATCCCCGACAACAATGCCAAAAATGTCAAACAAATTATATGTATAATTCTTGGACCTTAAATCATCAATCTGGGAGCGTAAACTTTGAGATGCAAGCACAATAAACGCAGGATTAAAGCCTTTCCTAAAAAGGGTGTAAACCTAACTGACTGAATAACACGGGGATTCATCACTTTAATTGAGATCCACAAGAATTTATGTTAATAAAAGAACCAGTAACAATCTTTCACTTTGTTCATAAAGTCAGAGAATCAAAGCAACAATTGTTTATTCAATTCATCAGATCTCGATATAAGTGGACATTCATGTGACGCATTGCATAATCAAATATCAAATAGAGAATCTAGACAATGAATCTAAGGAAACTAAAAATAGCAAATCAACTACACTACATAGATATTTAGTTCACTGGATGGTAAATCAAAGAAGTGGTTTGCTAGGCATGCAATACAATCTTTCACTTCAGTAATATTCCTAAGTGTTCATGTATTTGTTCATATAGCAAATCTCGATTCTACTTTTCAATGACACTGATCTTCTCAAGTTTAAATGCAATCAAAAACATATTAAAGAATGTTGAAAAGCAATCAATCTATTTTGTACATTAACATTGACAAAATATTTATCATCATCTGATTGACAATATAGAGTTTTCAATGGCACGGGTTATAAATCTTTCACGACTGTTAACTTAAGTGTTCTTATAATAGAATTATAAAACTCAATATCTATCGTTCAATCTCCAATGAGGATTTGTCCTATATGCAATTCAATAACACACGGTGAGAATATAAATGATAAGAGCAATGTAATTAAGCCATGAACCAGACATATGAAACTAAGAAATTACAAAGACATATACATCTATAAAATCAAGGGATATATGTGTTGTGTATGGAATCGAATAGATTTATGTGCTAACTATGAAATCAAAGAAATAACTACAAACTAGAATTATCAATCATGTTGCTATGTAACAGAGCAACATTGACCGAATTGGTGGGCCCTACCAACTAGCTTCACGCTGCTAGAAAGATCACAAGTTTAAGAATGAATTATAAACACATGAATTTGTCTTAGAACATCACCACGATCACTTTATGTTAATAGATTGAAAGTTCAACAATACAAATTCATGAAAATAGAGTAACGATCTGATAATGTTCCATGTCCTTTTTACACCATCTAGGATTAGCTTATATACACATTCGTCTCACAAGAGCACACAGGAAAACTCAAAATGGATCCCCTATTCCATGCCTTGGACATATCGATTACAACAATGAAATATATGAAAATAGATACAGTTCAATCTTCAGGCACTTCTCTGACAAAGGTAGATCATAAATCGCATCAAATGATATTCTCGTGACATGTCAATGCATGAGAATATCTCCAATCTCGACCATGACCAAGTCCCTTGCTAGATGTGTTGTTTTGGTTGTAATTGACTGTAGGCTTTGATTGAAAAATAATGCCTACCTCTTTTGCTCATGAATTGATATAATGAACATGGAAGCATGTTGAGGCATCCAAGAGAAGAACCCATATCTTTGATCCTCTTATGGAAGCTTGTGTATATGCCAAACGACAAGGTGGGTTACAGGATCCCCGTGTGAGTTACAGAACCTGGACTAGTTAACCATCATTAGCAATAAAATGACTTTTAACCTTCCTAATTCATTTAAAACGATGGAAAAACGTTGATTAACCAACAAAATTACCTTTTGAGCTCTCGAATGAAATTTGCATGGAAAATATGATAAAGAGGAATGATAATGTAGTAA
Organism: Picea engelmannii; assembly: GCA_009831015.1. NCBI lineage: Eukaryota > Viridiplantae > Streptophyta > Pinopsida > Pinales > Pinaceae > Picea > Picea engelmannii. The sequence goes on along the minus strand of ML788519.1, from coordinate 114,722 downwards.
AGAGAGAGTTATGATAGGTCAAAAAGGGTAACTAACATTGAAAATACCATCAAATTAGAGGCCTAATAACTTCCTATGTAATGTACCTAGGGAGAATAATGTGGGGTACGTAGGGAGGTACCCAAGGGGATAGTGAATGTAATATGACCATAATAATGGAATAGGCCCACTATGTAATCAAAAATAAATAATATAATAATAAGGGGTAATTGGCATAGACCCCTAGGAATACTCATGAGAAAGTATAAATACACATGAGTATCATTCTATTGGAGATATGTTGGATTGTATTGTCTTGTAGAAAACATAGTTTGTGGAGTGATTCCTTCCATAAGGAGTAATTAGTGGTGTTACCCTACCTTAAGGGTTCTCTTTATATTCTTGTGTTGTTCATGGTGAATGTTTTGGCATTTTTGGAGTTTAAAGGTTTATTTCTAAAGTTTTATGGTTTATTCTCTCTTCTATCTATTAAGGTTTAGTACAAGTGGTTTTAGAGCTCTTTCTTAGACACGAAGTGGGAGAATTTATTTTTTCTTTTTGCAGATTTTTTAATGGAAAAAAGAGGACGGGAGCATTTAGGGAAATTTATAAAACTTAATGTGCAGAATTTGGAGAATCCAACCATATATCTGAATTTCTCTCGAAAAAATACCCAATCTCAAAAAAAATCGTCCAAAATGAAGTCGCAAAAGTGGAGTTATCATTGATTTAAAATCAACCTTTTTTTAGGGCTTTTTCCAGTGATGGCCACATGGTTTGCAGATTGGATATCATTTGACATAGTGCACATATTTTATTTAAATTAGTGCCAATGGATCCAGAGAAACCATGCAATTTCATAGTCATAATAGTCAATTTGAGAATTATAGTAGAATTTATGACCATTTACATTTTTGGCCTCAAACCCTAACTACATAAAGGAGCTCCATTGAAAAGTAAGTAATTTTCTTTAAAACCATAGTTCTATTTTTGGGTTTTCACAAGGAAAATGTATTTTATAGGGAAAATTGATGGCCCTAATATTGAAGAATATATATAATGGATGAAGTTAAAATACCCAATGACTTGGAAAGAGAGTATGTATAGTCATCTAAGAGATGAAGCACCTATATGGTGTAATTCAGTGGACTTGTTCAAAACATTTAAAATTCTAGATGAAGATTATGACAGACTATTTTTAGATAGGTGTGCTCATGTTGGTGATGGGTGCTCAAATCGACATCATTTTAACACTCATCCAATACTTTTTGCACACCTTTTTCCCATTTCCATTTCCATATTTATACACTTTCCATCCACAATGGTACATTTTTGGTCAAGGTATAATCACTCATGCAATATGGTATTTTAGTGCTTATTCATATGCATTTTTCAAAAGATTGTTACCTTTTGTGTTAACAATGATTTATAGGAACAAAGTTGTATAGGTGCCTTCCCAACATGAGAGCTACAATTCATTTTCAAGTGTAGTTGCTACAACTCTGGTCGTTGTTGCAACTCTAGTCGTTGATGCAACTCTCGTTATTGCAACTCTCAATGTTGTAACTCTCATGGCAGACCCTTGTTGTAACTCCCAGTGATGCAATTCTCACCGCAGTTCATTGTGACAACTCTGCAACAGCTCATCAGTCAACAATTCTAATTTATTTCCAACAATTCCTTCATTAACATCTCGTTGTTTTCCATTATTGTAGCTTTTGAGTGCTAAACACTAGCATTGCAAGGTAGTGATCTGTGATTGATAAGCAAACAACTATAGTTTCTCTTCCTTATTTATTTCTAGCAATTCCTCTATAAAACATCGTGCTACAACTCTGGTGTTTTCTCGTTGTTGTAACTCTGTTGCCACCACTTTATGCTGGCATTTCAGAACCTTGTCTTTTGATTGGTTAAAGTGTAGCAGTAACATCTTTTATTCATTTTCATTTATTGCCAACAATTCCTCTATTTAATTTTGTTGTTTAATTACTGCAATTTTGGTTGTTGTAACTCGCGTTGTTGCAATTCTTGTTGTTGTAATTCCTATTGTTGCGACTATAGTTGTTGCAACTCTCATTGCTACAACTCTGGTTGTCGCAACTCTCAATGTTGCAATTCTGCATTTAGCTTTCTAATTAACAATTGTGTGGTTTGTTAATTGAGATATCTTATTTTCCTTGTTTACAAGCACATTGTGGTTTGATTCTTATAGTCTAAGCTACATGAGCCATAACATAACTATTACAATAATCAAGATCACTTTAATACTTGGACAAGTCACCTTTACTTTTCTGCAAGTGTGATTTACTTTCATGTGAGTGTGATTTACTTTCTTGCAAGAGTGATTAACTTTTCCGCAAATGTGATTTACTTTCCTGCAAGAGTGATTTACTTTTCCACAAGTGTGATTTACTTTCTTTGAAGTGTGTCATTTACTTTCTTGTGACTGTGTCATTTACCTTATTACAATGCATGCTTTTATTTATACAAGTGTAAAATTGTTGTAGTTTAATTCGATGACTTGCTAAAGTATTTTAGTATCTTGCCTTGTGGCATTCATTCAAAAGTGCTACAACTCATTGACAATTACAACATTATACTTGCATATAGGATGCATGACAGTTCGTAAGTGTAATACGACCTTAGATTGATAATTAAATGCACAACCCTTCAGTTGCTTACTAAATTAATTAGGAGGTAATTGAAAAGTCTGTCAGTTGGGAAGAAGGAAAAAAGGATAGAGAAAGCACCACGGGTTTGTTTTCATGCACAAATTACTTATTACTGGTTAATGAATGTATTCAGTAGGAAAATATTATTGTTTCTATAAACCATAGTAGTAATTATAACTTCATCAATGTTAACTTGGCTAAAAGATTATAAGTACCCATAAAGAATATTCAAAGCACACAGGTTGAGGGTGAAAATGTTTAAATTTTTAAAGATTTGAAGATTACCATAGACAAATATGTGTTGCATTCATATTTTTATGCTATAGATATGGATGATGTGGGTATTGTTTTTCGATATCCTTGGATGGACTTAGTTGGTATAGTTAATATTAGTGTGCAAAAGAAGTTTTTGAAGTTATGGTACTAGAAAAAGAAAATTACATTATAGGATATTTCTCTTATTAAGCGAGAAGGGACCAAGGAGGCACTGAAAGAAGTCCTTGCAGGGAAACAAATTGCATTACCTAATGACACATCAGATGGAGAGTCAAGGGTTGAATCCGATAAAGAGCCTACAAAATTTCTTGAAGAAAATCCAAAGGAAGGGCATAAAAATGAAGATGAAACTAAGGAACCACATGTTGAAGAGTCAAAGAAAGGAAAATCAATAGTTAAGATTGTTATATATCGCCACCCAGACCACATGAAGAAACAACAGTGGTCAAGGCAAGGGCATGCGCATCAACAAACTTACTATGGATTAACATGGAACCAAAAATGCAACCAACATGGAGGCACATGGAAGACTAAAAGCAATGCAAGGAGATATCAAAGTAGCATGACAAAGACATGGATACCAAGGAGAAACTAGAATTAAAATCAAGGAGGAAAGGCCGCAGTTGGACCCCATGTCCACATTTCACTAGGATGGATGGAAGCTCGTGCATGATACTAGTTGACTACATTGCTTAATAGTTCATATTATATGGCTTATTCCCATGTTTCAAAGACAAAAAATGCCAAGGGTTGTAATGTACCTAGGAATGATAATATGGGGTACGTAAGGAGGTACCAAAAGGGATAATGAATGTAATATGGCCATAATAATGGAATAGGTCCACTATGTAATTACAGGGAAATAATATAATAAGAAGGGGTAGATGGCATAGACCACTAGGAATATTCATGAGAAAGTATAACTACACATAAGTATCATTGTATTGGATATGTGTTAGATTGTATTGTCTTGTAGAAAGCATCGCTTGTGGAGTGATTCCTTCCATGAGGATTAATTTATGGTGTTACTTTGCCTTAACGGTTCTTCTCTCTATATTGTTGTGTTGTTCATGGTGAATGTTTTGGTATCTTTGGAGTTTAAGGGTTTATTTATTAATTTTGAGGTTTTATTCTCTCTTAGATATGTCGAGGTTTACCACATCCTATCAACCCAACCTCTTTGCTTCTTTGCAACCTTCCATCTCCCTTCTCAAGATCATAGCCTTCTCTTCCTTAGCTCTCCTTAGTCACTTACATGTTCCAATTGAAATCTTTAGCATAGCATGGGAACATACCCACTAATAGAATCTCATAATATTGAATGGGCAAAGGGAATGAATAACATAAAATTAAATTAAATGAAAGGCCCATGGGAGTGATCAATTAGAATTGCATGAAGGTAGGGCATGAGAAAAGAAATGATTTTTGAATATCCATGAGCTTCAAATACTTATGGAGACGGAGTCTCTTACACTCCTCTTGACTTGTACTCAACCCCCATGCTCTCATAACTATGGAAGTGGGACTTTCCCACCAACCACCACCTACATTCAAGGATTGGTGGTTGGGGTCTTTAACAAGGCACACATTTAAAAGATGGTGGTTAGGAGACTTGGGAAACTTAGGAAGTTCATGATTATTTTGTGGCCCCTTGGTCCTCCTTTCCTCTTCCCCTCTTATGGATTCACATCCCCTTTCGTACTCCTCCATAGCCAACCTTGGACCTTTTATATTAATTTTCAAAATAATATTTACATATCATGATTATACCATGTCAAGTCTACCTCTTGGTACATCAAAAGCATATTTATCGAAAAATACATGCCTAGAAATTCATTAGTCAGGCCTTGGCCTTGAGCTCCACACTAGGAATTCATACAAGATATTTCATCATTTACAAATGGGGCCAATTATATAAATTTACTCCCATTATTTTATATACTTATTTACAATTTCGTTCAAAACATCTAAAGGGTCATTATCGAGATACTGCACGAGCCTTATGTGCCAAATGAATTATCAATTTCCTATAATGTAATGAGGCTTAGAAGGTGATTCTATCAAATCATATATGGCAAGGAGCTCCCCTCAGTAATAAATCATGGTTCAACTTGAATTTATAAACTCTTGTAGTCATCTTTCCCATGGTCAAGGTGGAAGGGACTTTGTTTCTCAAATTATTTAGAAGGTTCGGGATGCTAGTAATCCTTCCTTAAATTGGAAAGGCCAAGGCTTCATATTTGGATCAACTTTCAATCATCATTCTCTATGGTGACCCCCATCCTTCTTGACAAAGGAAAAACCTTAGCTAAGACAACATTGGTCTTGGCCTTGGATTTTTCAAAAGAGGCATCAACATGATCAAGGATGCATTTGATGTTGATACCTAAGACTAGGTCCCTTGGATTAAGTTGAATGACGAGTTCACACTTGTCGATATTATAGACTTCTCCTCTACTGGATCAAGGAGATCATGCCATATTCCCTCCATACGAATCTAAGAATGCAATCTCGCATAACCCGAGTGAAGGACTAGAATTGGAACAAGACCAAGGCCTTTAAAATGTACAAGCTAGATGATGGTTATAGGTGGTTGCGCTATAAACATGTATTGGATGTTTCTAGTTAAATAGAATCTAGAGACTTAAATCCAAGAAAATGTATTGGAGGTCACTCTCTAAGAGGACAAATTGCCTAAGGTCGTTAGATTTCGAGCAACATGGCAACTCATTAGAATTGAAGTTGTATTTTTATCTAGAAGAAAATAAGCGTTTATGTGTTCAACCAAAAATCCAACCTATTTAGATTTTCTCTTGTGTTGAAAATTCACTCATTTATGCTAATCTTTGTATGCGTATTATTATCTAGGTACAAAAAAGTGGATTTGGACATGTTTCATATGTGTTAGTTGTTGGAGCATCAAGGGATTCCTTACATTATGAACAATGATCTTTCCATTCACTCTCATGCTCCTTTCCCTCATTCCAAGAATTTTTGATGCTTTAATGGGAGGTCGAGTCATAAAGTTGGTTGAGTTGTTCAAGAAAGGCAATAGCACTACCATAGTTGGTCTTGTAGCCCTTGTCCACAACCCATGAATGATATTTTCCTAACACCCACACTTGTTAATTTGGAGAATGAGAAGTCACCTATGAATGTTTTTCCAGATAGTGAAGGTTGACCTCTCGTTGTTCCAAATGCTAAGCTAATCAATGATGGTTGGGGGCTCACATGCAATGGAAAAGATGAACCCTTCCTAAATGTGTGTTTGATATCAATGATAGCTTCATGTATGTACATGAACTTTTCTTTATATGTCTTCATAACAAAACTTTTATGGTTGCCATGTTTTTTTCAAATGGATTCTAAAGACCGTGGTTTCTTTTTTGCTTGCACAACTCACATTATTGATAAGCTTTATGTTATTAAGCATTTTCGATAGGTTTTAGGGCTTTTTAAGCCAAATTTTACTAACTTATAATGGTCACAGGATTGATTTATTTTGGTAATGCCTAATATATACATAATTAATTTTATTAATCATTAAAAAAAAAACTTTATGCAAAAATATGTCTTCAACTTCACAATCTCCTTCGATTTATTTTTGGTAATGCCCAATATATACACAATTAATTTTATTAATCATTAAAAGAAAACTTTATGCAAAAATATGTATTCAACTTCACAATCTCCTTCCCTCTTTAGATGCAGAGATGAATATCTTCCTCCCTTCCACTCATAAGTAATGTATTTGACTTTCATATTATGTATTGCAACACTTGTAATTTTTCTTCAATTATAAACTAAATTACATTTTTCTTAAATTTTGATATCGTGTTCAATTTAGATGACCTTTTTTTTTATCATCTTCTTCATTGTACCTTCATTTTCTTCTATAATAATGATTTCTCATTTTCTTCTATAATATTGATTTCCCCTTTAAATATTATTCTTTCTTAAATAAATCAAAACCACAAACACATATCCACTACCCATATTCATATTCATGACAATGACAATTATATATTAAAAAACAACAATTTCTCACTTTCTCATTTCTAAGCAATCCCCTTTGATTTAACTAGACCAATGTCTAGCCACATAAAATAACTACCATATTCATGACAATTATATATTAGAAACAACACTTTCTCATTTGAGTTATCTTTCTCAGCAATCCCCTTTGATTTAACTAGACATATGTGCATAGCCACATAAAATAATACGTGCATATTTCCTTTAAAGCAAAGGTAAAACTCATTTGTTGTGATTTGACCGTACCATAAATGTGGTGATGAGTCATATTTTTGGAAAGGCTTTGAAACTTTGGCCACAAGGATGTAGGGGACAAGATTAAGGCCGCAAGATCAAAATTTTGAAACATGTCCCCACATAAACAACTTTGTATTTCCCCAAATATGAGGACCCCTTATAAGTTTCTATTTTTTCCCTCCTCGTCACCGAACTTAGTAAAAAGAACCTCCTTCATATATGTAAATATTCCTTCTTTTTTTAAGGGGGTGTATTAATTAAGAATATTGTCTTAAAAATCGTTAATTAGTTAATTTATGAATTGATTTTTTATTTTTATAAGTAATATATATTTAATAATGATAATAATTTAATTTTAAGGTAACTATTAAGTCATATATTAAATTGGTGTATGAGATCATTTTGCTTCTTGGACAAGGGACCTTTTCCGTGTAATTATCTGATTGCTAAAATCTAATCTATGGAGGTGTGCATACCCTACTCCTTTGGATTTGAATCTGTAACCTCCTAAGAAAAACACACATTCTTAACTAAATATACATTTTATACGGTATTAATAATTGAATCCAATTCACATCGTTAAAGTATACATATGCATAGATAATTTACAAGTTCTATATCACTTTATAGCATGAATTTTCAAATCTTTAAGAAATTAGATATTTTGAGAAATCGATTGACATTTGTCTATTATAAACATATTTATCATAAACATAATATTGTAAGTAGATATAATGAAAGGTTGTAGTGCAAATACAACCTGGAAGTATAAAACTCATGAAGTATAGAGAGGGTGTTATCATTGAACATCCTCTTTATTTTTTCTTATGAGCTTGTGTGATGAAGGAAGCCATTTAATAATTTTTGAAAATAATGAAGTTGCTAAAGATCAACCACTATTTTGTTGTAGTTTTAAAATACCATAATGTTTGTTTAATGAAAGAATCTAACTTTTTAATTTTACATGTGATGAAGATATTGAAGACTATTTGATAACTCGATTTTTCTAGTTTGAATATATTTTTTCTAAATGTGTAATAGATGAATAAATGAGAATGTTATTAAAGAAAGGATATAGGTAAATTCTTAAACTCTATATAGTTTTGTTTTTTTGTGCTTTATGCAAGCAAGATGTTGAATGTAATATCGATTTTTGTACTAGAAATATATATTATTACAAATTTTTTTCTTAGAAAAGGAAAATCAAAGTTGTAGTTGATTGCTTATGCTGATAATATCAAAAGCATTATGAGACCAAATCATAAAGATAACTTACATATTTAAAAGTAGTGAATGCATCTTTAAATGAAGGTTGGATATCATTAAAGAGGATATGGGCCAAGAGCTTTAGAACCCCACTCTATTGAGCCTCCTTTGCGACATAAATTCGACAAGGTTATGGTCTTACATACATGTATGAACCAACTTGGCTCAGGAAAGTAAGGTTCTGGTCCTAAACCCCCAACCTTTTATGTTGCAGGCAATGGCTATGGATTTGGGACTGAAACTCTATCTAAAACTGGGGCTACAATCCGGAAGGTATAATGACTGCAAGGATCAATTGAAATACCAAGCCGCCCACTTTCAAAGCATCCATCCAGTCAGAAATTGAAAAATGGTTGAGAATACATGCCTGGGCTATTGGTTTCAACCTAACCTGCTACAACTCCAATCAAACCGTGGGCCTTTACTAGCTAGCGATGGATCTTCCTACACCGAATGGCACGATCTTTCAGATGATCAATTAGTTACAAGTGTAAGTGTTATTGGTACTTGATCAACCGAATCAATAAGTGGTGTTGCTTCCTCTCAATACCTACCTGACTGACTGAAAGGAGGGACCAACCAACTGACCTTTCTTATTGAGGTTCTTGAGGTTATCCCAACCAAGGCGCCCAAACCTAGCCTAGCATGGGTGATTAAACCCAATGTGTCGGTGAAGACCACTCTATTGAGCCTCCTTTACGACATAAATTCAAGAGGGTCCCTTCATATATTCCTTGTGTTGCTTAGAAAGATTACATGTTCTCCATATGTGTATGCATGTATTCTTTTCTTGGCTTTAGATATTAAAAAATATTGTTTTTCCCATTTTTTTTTATGAGTTTCTAGCCAATTTCAATTTTGTATATGTATCCCTTCTTTGTTTATTTTTCTATTACACATTCTCAAACCAAATCTTAATGTGCTTACTTTTCACTTTTAAAGTTGCTTTAGTGATAGTTTTTCTCTTTATATACCATAATCATCAAGTTTAATCATAAACATCATGAATTAAATCATCAGATATTTACTTATAAAATATTATTCAATATTACTAACAAAAAGAGTAAATAGAGATATCACACTTATAAAATATTATCCAATATTACTAACAAAAAGAGTAAATAGAGATATCACACTGCACCTCACAAAGTGAGGGATTTAAAAGCATATAAGCAAGCATTGTCTCTCATAAATTTACTAGAATCCATGTGAAAATAGATTATAGTCTTTATCATATTAATGTTATTAATAATGGAAGAGTAAAAGGAGAGTTTACAAGTGGTTGGGTTGTGGTTTACTAAGTAGATTGGTGGGATTTTTTCACAAATAACCTAGGTTTGATTCTTGATGTATTTATTTTACAGTCTTGGATGAATCATGGATGAAATAAAACACCCATATAGACATTGTTTTTAATGTGTGGAGGAAAAGATCAAATTACATAGCTTGGTCATGTTGATGCTAAAGAACTTCACACTGGCCAAGATAAAGAAAAATAACAAGACAACTCTTGTAAACAATACTTACAAGTATTAAAAAATTGATTCACTACACCAATAGAAATTTAGAGAAATCTCCTCCATTGGCTAGTAAGCACCAACATCTAGAGAAATATCTTTATAACCTCCTTAGGTAAAATATAGAGGATGGAATGTACTTTTATTTCTTAGCTCTCTTTGACTAAGATATTCAAATTCTCAATGTGAACTAGAAGTTGAAATGACTCAGAGCCCGAGCACTTCTCTCTACAACTATGGTTTTCCCTAGCTACAATCGTTGCTCTTGACCTTGTTGAAGTTGTTGAAGTTGTGCTTTGGATCTATTCTTGGTTGAGATTGTTGTTGTGCCTGCATGTTGTTGGACAATCCCTCTGCTGCCATGGGGGACCTTTGGCCTCGCGTGCTCGTGAAGCAGTTGTAGGTGCTTGGGGACTCCTAGGTGGTTATAGACCAGGCAAATGGAAAATGTAAAGTGGATATTGTGCGTCTCCAATCCTTGTTGTCCCAATCTTTTCACCTTATTCAATATTTCGATTGGTCTTCCTTTACCCACATCTACTCGGAGTTGAATAAAAAGGTGGATCAGATGTCTAAAGAAGCTTTGGAATGTTGTGATGTGTATTTTGTTGTTAAAAAATTCTACGATGGGTAGGAGACTAAAAGCATGGAGTTCCACTTTTAAATGTTATTCTGGTCAGAGTTAGTTTTGGATGAGTCTGTCCAGTTTTGTAAGTCTTGTATCAGTTTTTCTGTAATCTATTATGAATGCCATACAATGATATGGTGTCGGGTTTTTTCAGTCTTTGTTTGGTAATGCATTGAAAAGTGACAAGGCATGCCTTGCCATACTTCGTCCAAAGTCTAATATTGCTTAGTCTAATCTTGATGAGTCCTTGAGATCAAGCATATGTATATTCTTTCTGGAATATAAAGTTTTTTTCTTTAAATATATATATATATATATATATATCAAAATTAATTTTTTTTAATTTATTAAATTCTTATTAATTTTATTTTTTTGGTTGTTAGTTTGTCCGTGACCTGCGGGACTATCCTATGGTTGAGAAACCATGACTCAGAGGCATTTAAGCTATCAAAATCACCCAAAGATCGCACCCGGCCTAAGCCACACCAACCCTTAACATGGATGGATTTTTTGTCCCCGCAAGTTTCGAATCAGTGACTTTAACATCACGGAGTGCCTTAACAGTGCACTCTGTCACCGACTATCCTACACCTCGGGAACAATTCTTATTAATTTAAAATCTAAATCATTTTAATGATAAATGAACGCTCAAACTTCTTATTAGTCCCTGTCAAAAGCGTAGAGGGACTATAGCGATCGATAATTCGTTGACTTCGTATTAATATGTCCTTTGACTATAAATTTTTGCGTCATGTCTATTTTTCGAACTATAGAACTAAAAACATTATTTTTTATATAATAAAAAAAACCTTATATGTCATCATCTCATTGGAGAATAGATTGGAAGTCTTATTTTCAGCTTCATTATTCCCAATGTTGTAAATGTTTAGATATCCAAAGTTTTGAGCATCGACACTCTTTTTTATTTATTTTTATTTTTATTGAAATGTTTACATACCGAAAGTTCTGAGCATCGACGCTCTTTTTTAATGTTTTTATTACTTCTATTTGTATTGAAATGTTTACATACCAAAATTTTTTAGCATTAACACTCTTTTTGAGGTACTTGCATAGGCCTAACAACTTAAATGTTTACATAGCGCAAGGCCCTTAAACAAGCCTAACAGCTTAAATGTTTGCATAGCACGAGGCCCTTAAACAGGTCTGTCAACCTTAAATGTTTACTTACATAGGCTTCTCATGGTACATTTTTCCTCGAATTGTTCCATACAATGTTGCAGTGAATTTGGACAATATTATTGTCCACCGCCACTCGCATAGCCATCATATGTTTCATACTTATTCTATGCTTGGAATGTAATTTAGTCATCATTGAAGAAACATATATTCTTTATTGGTTTACTGGTTGCTTCTTGTTTGTTGGTTCATTCATTTGTCGGTTGTTGCTTTTTGTTGTTTGGTTCGACTTTGTAAGGTTGAGGTCCTGCACCTGCAGTTGGACCTGTTGGTGCTTGTTGCTTGCTTCTATTTGCTTCAATTTTTCAAAGGTTGGGGTCATGCACCCGTAGTTTGAGGTGTTTCTTCACTTTGCAGGGTTCAAGTCTTGCACCCACAATTCGACCTGTGCTTATGTCGTTCAGTGTTGTCGAGTAAGTTTCGTTACCATAGTTCCATTCGTATTCGTTCTTTGTTGTTTATTATTTGCAGTTTACAAGTAAGAATGTTTAAGTATTTCCACTTGCATGGCCATCATATGTTTCAGATTTCGTCTATGCTTGGAATGCAATTTGGTCATCATTGAAGATACATATATTGTTTATCGGTTCACTATTTGTTGCTTGTTCGTTGGTTCGTTGGTTCGTTGGTTGTTGCTTGATCTTGTTTGGTTCAACTTTGCAAGTTTGAGGTCATGCACCTGCAGTTCGACATGTTGGTGCTTGCTCACTGGTTCGTTGCTTGCTGCTTGCTTTTGTTTCCTTCAACTTTGCAAGGTTTGGGTCCTACACCGGCAATTGGAGTTGTTTTTTTCACTTTGCAGGGTTCAATTCATGCACCCGCAAGTGGACCTGTGGTTATGTCATTCATCATTAACGAGTAAGTTTCAATAGCATACTTTAATTCGTATTGGTTGTTTACTATTCGTTGTTGGCATTTTTCAAGTAAGAATGTTTAAGTATTTATTCATCATTCTTATCCTGCAAACTTTCCATAGAGGTTGTCATATCTTTTTCTCCTGCTCTTAAATTTTCCTCTGATTTTTTCCCGAGGCTCTACACCATGTGCATGCCAATGTCGTGTGCAAAACTCATGTTGTCATTTTTTCTAGCATTGCAAATCTCAGTCCTTTGTCGTGTGTGACGAAGTGGAAATCTAGCACCTATCTCGTACCTGCCTATCCCGTACGGGAATCGCACCCGTGTCTTTCGCATGAAAAATACAATGTCAAGCTTGTTGCCTTTGCAGTATGTTCTTGTAGAAGAAAATTGCAGGTAGGTGTATAAGGGCTAGGTACGGTACAACAGTGCCTAGGCTACACCAAAATTGCACAAACTTGGCATATCTTTCCCTCTTGCTCTTAAATTTTTCTCCATTTTTTTCTCCAAACTCTGAACCATACCTACATGACTTTGCAAAATGTTATTGTAGAAGAAAAAAGATGCTGACATGGTGCTAGCAAGAGCAGTGTTCTGTGGATGGCAAATTTCAATATTCAATCTCTATGTCGCTCTGCGTGCAACATTGCTAACATAATGAATGTTTTCTCAAATGCATCACACCATTTACATCTGGACGAAACCATTATCATTCTAGGATACTTTAGTGTTGACATGCTACAAAATAGTGCCATAACAAAACAATTGGAAAACTACATGTGCAATTACAATGTCCGCTTTCTTTTGGTTAAGATAAAAGATGTATAAAACACACTTATTGACCATATATGGTGAAATGTGTCCATATCACAATAAAGCCTATTTATCTTATACACAGACTGGTCTGACCACAATGCAACTTGTATTCTACTTGAATTATGAAATATACATCAAAGATATTACAAAATTATATTTCCATGTCTCAAAGCATATCTGGATACTTTGTTGCACAAAACAAATCATTCAGCTATGACCATCCAACTTCTTAATATTTTTTGGCTTGTAATATATTTTGGCCAGGAAAAATTCTATATAATCACAACCATGGATCAAGAAAAAGAAAGGTCCATGTTTCTAACTCTCTTTTATTCTATTCCTTTGCTTCTCATTTACTGTATGTACATATTACTTGTTTTCCCTTGCATACCATCTTACATTCATGTTCATTGTATTTTGTGCGTTCCCACATTGAAACAAACGGAATAACTGGAGAAGACCAAGCACTCTTTAACACAAATGTAGAAGAGGAGATACAAAGGTGCATGTTTCGACTCTTATTGCATATTCCGTTGTTTTGTATTTCATTTATTGTTTGTATATTTTCTCTATTGCTTTGCACCTAATTTATTGTATGTAGATACTACGTATCTTCCTACATAATAACCTATCTTCATGTCAATTGTATTCTCTGTGCTGCTACATTGAAATACATAGAACTGTAATTATTTTTTTACATGTCTTTCTACATACCAACTTACCTTCATGTCCACTATATTTTCTACATTGCTACATTGAAAGAAATGAATTAGTTGGACAAGAGGATGAAATCTTATATGCCACAACAGAGGAAGCTGAAGTACAATCGAAAAGGTATACCAATTGTGATGGTAAATCAAACACACAAAACGAGTAGGTGGATAAAATATTGGACTAGAAAACAATGATTTGGCAACAATGGGCCTTTGTTGAGACTTCCTGCTTCTGAACATTGCCCTCCCCATTTCTATTTTCCCACTTTCTATTGTCCTTTTTTTTTTCCTTTTCTATACTTAACCGAATTCCCCTTTCTTTTTCCCCTCTACTTTCACTTTTTGGTTGCTTTGCTTAGTCATTTTTTCCAAAAATGTCTAGGTGCGTGGGTTGATGAACTCATGGGTTCACATTTATACTCATGCTTCTATATCACGAGTCCGACAAACGGCTTCCTCATTCCATAGTTAGCCACTTTTTCGATCGCGGGTTCCCGGGATGGCGAGCTGAAAATTGCGCCTCTAGCTTCGGGGGTTCTACGATATACAGATTGGTTGTCGAACTCCCCCATCATGCCATGTTCTGTGTTACACATTTTTGCAGTCAAAAATTCCGAAGCATACAATTTGACCGTCGAGTCCTCATGTTTCTTGAGTATCCCTTGACACCCTATTTCATATTCCATCTCCTTTGAGCCTGTATGTGACATTCAGAACAATTATGGACATTATACAATGCATATGCCTATTCAGTTCTTTTGATGTTCATGTACACATGCTTGCATCAGAAAAAATTGGGCTAGTGACATGGGCATGAGCAGTCAATCATCGCAAACATCAACAAAACAACAAGGCCAAAGGTAAAGATCCATACATTGTGCTCTTGATATGTTTACCAAACAAATATTCTGAGCTATTTATTCATCTATGCCACGATAAATATGTTGATGTCATCTGCAACACATACTTTGTAGTTCACACGAAGTATCGACGAGCGCAATTGAAACGCCAAACATAGTGCAAGTTCTGCAGACTAAGAGGTCTGGTTACAAAACTCTGGCCTCCATACTTCATCCAAGTTATGCGTCTACATGTACATTTATGCCAGGAAAAAAAGAAAAAAAAAATAATGCAGACTACCATTCACATTACTTTTCCTATTCAAAAAATGTCATCGGGTCTAAACTTATAACACCCAATATACCATCGATAAAAGGCTTGAACAACCACCGAACTCGACAAGTGTTCGTCGGGGACATAATGGTTGTGTATAGCACCTACTTGGACAAGGAAAACAAAACTAGATGCATTGTGCGTTTTGACATGACAGACAAGGAAGTCATGATGATAGTCACACTGACTATCCCTACACAACTTGTCCAGAAACATACAGAAAAGATCTTGCCAGGTAATGGGATATCCATTACAAATTTTAATATATTGTTGAAAATAGTATATGACCGTGGTGATTGTGATCGGATAATATCGCTCAATGAAACAAGTATTGTGGAAAAAATTCTCGTGATTTGTTCAGAATATTGTTTCGTACCGGACACAACAATCAGTCAACTTGCACAGAGCAACGACACTTACCCAATCGAAACCATTGGTGCAGTTGTCGCACTCGCGAGAAAACTTGGCTCGCGACACATTCTCCATATAAAAGATGGAGAGTCAGACAACGACAAGGTAATGGTATCGTTCTCCATATCCAGTTTTGTCCTTTACTTTCACATGTTCATATATCTCAGTTATGTTACACAACTATTACATTGTTCCATGTTGCAGCTTCAATTGTTCGACACCTATTCAAATTTGTTTTCCTCAATGGAACAACAATTGCATAAAGGAAAATTTCCACTTATGCTCTTCAAAAATATAACAAAGAAAAGAGATATTAAAGAAAGTATCTTTTGCACAACCCAAGAAACATTTGTAACAGAATTGCGAAGAGACATAGTACATGATCTCAAGAAACTAACTAGCTCGACAATTGTTGTGCGTATACATCTACAATTCCAACCACACTTTGATCATAAAAATTGTCTTGACCAATTTTATGCAGCTTTTTGTTGTTGTGCAGTTGTATATTATACTGTTCAATATATTAAATACTATGCTCACGTGCCCAAGTAGAGGGTGTTTTGGTTGCAATGAATGCGTACTCGACCCCCTTCGAGCCTGTATGTGCCAAATGCAACTCTCCTGCTTCTACCTCTGCTTTCATAAATGATGGTACAATTGATTGTCTACGATGCAGTAAAAAATGCCCTTACATATATACACATTGCCTAACGCTGCCATCCCAACCTTCAGCAACACAATCGTACATTGTACACTTAGACAACCTTTGTTGTAAGATGTGCTTCCTGCGTTAGTGAAATTGCCATATGAAGTATACCTACAGAAAAAGGCAAACAGTGTCTACATGCTACGCGACTTTAGGATCCATAGAAAATTTACATTAAATGAGGACAATACCATACTGCATATCGGCCGAACCAAAAAAAATAAAATTCAAATCAAGTGTTGGCAGGAAACGAAACAATCTCATGTGCATATGTCCATGCTACCCAATGAGGATATGAATAGAGTTTTGCAGTGCCATGGCAAATTGAAATGGAAGCGCATAAGATTGTTCAGTCCAGGAATGAGAAGCATGAGGAAAAACCCCATACAAAGTATCCAACTGTGAATAAATCAGGTCCATCCTTTGAACTGTCAAAATGGCTTACTCCTCTGAACGGAACCATCAGGCATTTCCAAAAATATTGGAAATTTGGCATTGTTAGAACTAGTAATGATAGAACATATTACTATCATAAGCAAATGTTCATAGTGATCTTGCTTCATGGTAAAATAGTAATCGACAAATTTCTTGGTGCCCATTTGGGGATTTGGTTATAACTGGGATACAATGCCCAATATCCACTAGTTTTTTGTCGTCTTGTGTTTGGAAGACTTGTGTTCATGTGCTTTTGTATTGTAGTTCAAGGTTCTCATGAGCCCTGTTTATGAATTATGGTTGGATGATACATTTAGGATCTTAGTGGTTTTTCTATGATCTTAAAGAATATACAAGACCCACTTTGCCTTTTAATGTAGGCTCTGTGAAGCAAATGTAATGTGTAGCTCATCTTATCACTTGTACTTGATCGATGAAATTGTAACGTCCCCGACCATCAACCCCCACTGTCAGGCAACGCTACTATGTGGAATATACACTTATATATAATATATACTTATAAAGAATATGCATTAAATCAAATTAACACATTTAACATGGAGTTATTGTTGTCATACAGACTTAATGGAATTAACAGCAATTCAAACTTGCAACGGAATACATGATAACATTTCAAGACACAGACATGCATCACATATAAATTAAGTACAAAATTAATACTTATCTTTTAAACTGGAGTAACTCCACCAACTGCGTGCAGACCTTCCACGAACCTCCCAGCCTTAGACTGCGCTGCTTATCACTCTCAGCAGTAGGTCACCCCCAAGCTGGTACTAAGCTCCACCGGGCAAGGGAATCCTAGGCTAGGCAAGGTCAATAGGAAGACACACAGTTTATGAGGATGGATTCTCTCCCAGAAGCCACTTATGCCCACTGCTCACAGACTCTCATTCCCCACATGCCTGTCCCATCCCAGAAGTATACACCTTCACTGTCACTAGGACAGTCCTTCGGCTGCTAAACCTCCCTTGCCTTGGGCTTCAGCAACAGGTCGGACCGGAATTCTCCGAGCTCTGTGGCAGCTACAGGACCCCTTTCAGGAGTTCTCACTTCCTCTGTGCACTCTCTCACCTGGAGAGAGTCGCTCACAGGCCTGACAACCTGCTTCTTCAACTGCAACCACCTCTCTCATCTAGAGAGAGTGTTGCACACAGGCCTGATAACCTGCTTCTTCCACTCTGTTCCAGCACAAGGAGGACAACAGTAAGGATCAGCAAGGGACAAGTCACGGCAGCAAATCACGCTCAGCCAAGGGACCGGTTGGCCACAATAGCCCATAGTTAAAACACACACAACATAGGCAATTACGGTATGCTCAGGCTTCACAGACGATAGCAACCCAAACAGTTAAGCACAAAATCGGATTTGTAGTGTGGACAAACCTGGGTTCACAGGACACACAGGTCGGCCTTTCCCTCCCGACTGGTTTCTTAGATATGCGTGGTTATGCAGAGGTCCAACGCAAAGGTAAAACGGGTACAGACTGAGGATGTGTCGTCTTCTCAGTAAAACATCACAAGATTACCTCACAGTTTCGGGTTTCATATGCGTGAGTGAATATTGCAAAGGTCGAATACAGAGGCCACGTGATTCATAGGAATACATCGGTCGAATTCCGGTTCTGGTTATCAGAAATGTGTGACAAGAAAATTAAGCAGAGGTCGATCACAGAGGTAACACGGTTCAGACAGCGGACGGAAGAATGGAGGATGAACCCCCATCATGGCTCAATTCTTGGGTTAAATTGCATGTGCCTGGGCCGACACATGTCACCCATGAAGCTTCATGCACTCCATCAAGTATGTGTTCCCTTTTGCACACGTTGGAGCTACATGCGTTGCCTCTCCCAGGACTTAGGATAAAAGCATATCTTTCACACCACTTTGGAATAATAATAA
This sequence comes from Picea engelmannii, assembly GCA_009831015.1. NCBI lineage: Eukaryota > Viridiplantae > Streptophyta > Pinopsida > Pinales > Pinaceae > Picea > Picea engelmannii. Next base: position 95,885 of record ML788519.1, on the reverse strand, counting down.
ATTATTATTCCCAAGGACTTAAGCCCTCAAGCTTAGTCCCTCTTCCAACCTTTCAGCCCCATTTCCCTTACCCAATCTGTGGAAGCTTAGTCCCCCATCACTCTTTCTTCGTGGTCGGTCAGCACGTAGCGATGTTTATATATTATATTAATGATCTTCATAATTACATATACAAAAATAGGTTCCTGACCTTTAACACTTAGGCTCTCCGGCCTAATAAACACCTAATCCCACCAGCTTATCAATACTCGATGCACCAGCCTACAAAACAGTATTTACAATTCATAAACATGATTACAATTCATAATATAACTGGGGCACATCCTTGGGGTATTACAGAAATTACCAAAATTCATCTTCAGAAATATTTTGAAATAAAATGATATGTACTATGTGAAGTATAGTGGAACTATCATATCAACCACACAAAATTCAAATTCAAATTCGTCTTTGTTATACTTACGGTGAAGTTGACAGTACAATAATTTTACTTGAACATCCCAAAATTGATTTTCATGTAGCTTTTCGATGCTTCTCTTATGCAAACACATCATGGAAAGTATAAGCATGACTCACTTTATCTACTCCTTGATTGAAGAGCATGTTCACTTATTTAATGCACTTTATAGTTACTGTTAAGACCATTAATGGGGCTTTGTTAACACCAATTCCTGCTTCTAAAAATTTCCCTACCCTTTTTTTTTTCCCTCTGCTTTCCCTTTCTGGTTACTTAGTCATTTTTCGAAAAATGTCTAGGTGCACGAGTTGGCGGATTCACGTGTTAAGATTTCCATTGATGCTTTTATATCAGGAGTTCGACCAACCGCTTCCCCGTTCCATATTCTACAACATTTTGGATCACAGGTTCCCGGGTAGGCGGGCTCAACATTGTGTTTCCATTGTTCTGCCGCCTGCAAACAACACTCGGACTTCTCCAATCTACAAATTGACAACCAAATTCCCCTTTCTTTTTCTCCTTTACTTTCCCCTTCTGGTTACTTAGTCGTTTTTCTGAATATGTATCATGCTTTTATATCCCGAGTCGGACCAACCGCTTTCCCATTCCATACTTGGCCACTATTTCCATCGGTGGTTCCCGGCCAAGCTTGCTCAACATTAGGCTTCCATTGTTTCGCGACCTACAAACAACACCCGAGGTTCCGCGATATACAAATTGACCACCGAAGTCCGTCATTATGTCATGTTTCGTGTTACACATTTTGCAGTCAAAAGTTTGGAGACATACAATTTGACCATCGAGCCCTCACGTCTCATGAGTATTATTTGTGACCCTGTTTTGAAGCCCGACCGACCGCTTTCCATACTTGGTCATTTCTTGAAATCTCTTTCGCGGGTTGGTGGGTTCATAAAATGTCCAATGCTTAATTTTTCTTCGCCATCCCCGCCACCTTCGCACTTCTTTCTAGATATTCAATTATTAAGTTTTAATGTTAATATCTCATCCTGTAGGAACTGTTAAGATTCTCATTAATGTCTAAAAGGCTCGAGGAGATCTGTCATTAATACGAATTAAACCAAGATTTGTGAAGGTTTGTGTTATCCCTTCCGAGTGTTCATTTCAAGCATCATGGAATCTCTTTCACGCGTCATCCGATTGGCGACTTCATGATATCTCCAATCCTTAATCGCTCTTCATCGTCACCGCCACCTTCGCACTTTTTTTCTAAGTATGAAATTACTAAGCTTTAATGGTGACATCTCATTATGCACGAACCATAAAGATTGTCATTGATCAGCGAAAGGATCGAGGAGATCTCCCATTGATACGCATTAAACCAAGATTTGCGGAGGGTTATATTATCCCTTCTGAATGTTCATTTCAAACATCATCTGGAGCAAATGGACATTCTCATTAATTTATGGCAGCAGTTCGATAGCAATTATGTCCAGATACAGTAAACACCTTCGGGAATGATGACCATAACTTCTAGTGGTCCAGTGCATATTCTTACTACTCATCTCCTTCTACCCAAAATCAAAGAATGAGATGGTCCCTTGGTGCATCGAGAGATATATTTCAAGCCAAATAATTCCAAGGCAACCCCCCCTGCTCAGACAACCCACCCCCCTGCATTGATGGTCGGCGCAGAGGTTGATGCATTTGATTTAGAGTCGGAAGAAGATGATCTGATGGACGATGATACGACGATGGATGATGGCAATGCAGATGTTGTTCCCACTCCTGCGCCCAAATTGAAATCCACCAGAATGAGGGGAACTTCCCGGCTCGGCGATGGCGGCCCTGACAAGACCAATGGAGGGGGTTTAAGAAAAGAAATCGATGTTGAATGCAATAGCCGCTTTGAAGCTCGAGAGTTTGACTCTCTCGACTCGGATGGAGGTCCTCGCCCTCAGAGATGTATCCTTTCCTTTCATTTTTATGGTTTTGGATTGGGTTTGGATTTGTCCTTGGTGCAACATGTGTCCCTGAAGTCTTTGACTGTAAGGAAATGGTCTCTTGGTGCACTGAGAGATATATTTCAAGCCAAATAATTATTCAATTGCGGGACCACTCTCCTGTTCTATGGAGATACAATTAACATCTTAGGGGGTGAGGACCAGAAATCCCAATGGTGCAAGGCATATTCCTATTACTCATCCCCTTCTACCCAAAACAGAGTAATTTGGACCTTTGGAATTGCTTATGCAGCCTATCTCCGTGAAGTCTTTTCCTGTAGGGAGGGGGTCTATTGGTCCCCTTCCACCCAGAATGAAGTATTTTGGACCTCTCGAATTTCTCATGTGGGTTGTGTCCCTGAAGTCTTTGACTGTAAGGAGGTGGTCTCTTGGTGTGTCCTTACTTTCATTTTCGAGCTCTTCCACTTGCCCTACAACGTTTTTTCTCTTCTTCCTCATGGGAAGCTTGTAAGAAATATCAATTTTATCGCAAGGAGGTTCTTATCTCCTACTGGGTTTGAAGAATTATGGGTTTCTTTCTTACTGGGGTGGATTGTTGGAGCAATGTTGTGGGATGTTGTACTCTTAGCAGTGGTGGTTGGGGATTGGAAACTCTTCTCACCGAGGCCTTTTCCCTATTATTTGTACAATTCAGTGGTGCTTTGCAATGTCTCTAGGTTGTCAGCGTAAGGACCAGGAGTGTTGTTGACATGTTTCAAGCCAAAGAATTATTCCACTGCAGAGCCACTCTCATGTTTCTTTGTCACATCAGGTCTTCCACAAGATATTGAGATTGCGACAGCCAACATTGACCTTCCGAGGAAAAGACTGCAAGGAGTTCCTAAAAAATCATGGTAATCAGTTTTGTATGCATGTTCAAGAGCTTGTCGATGGCTCCTGCATGTTGTCACACTAGATGAACAACACAGAATTGTATGCATGGAATTTTTTTTTGTAGCTCTTGTACCTGTATTTATGAAAAATATGTTCAATGCTTCGGGGCAAAGAACTCAGTGCAATGTCTATGGATAAATATATATTTCCCATTATTTTATTTTTTAGATTTACTATTTAAAAAATTGCCATGGAATCTTGGTTGGTACTACTTTGTTGGATTTAACACCTCTTCTCGTTTGCATGATTCGATAGTCATCTAATTCTTAAATATTGTATTGGATCAAGTAATTTGATCTAATATGGAGCGTTGAACAATTATATGACAATGCATTGTGTTGATCCCATGAGGCTTCTATGGAAACATAAATGAATTTCAGACAGTTTCAAACCAAACATTCAATTGTATTCGTAATGCAGATAGAACATAGCAACACTAATTCACGATGCGGGAGTTGGGGCCCCACCCAAGAAGTTTCGTTTTCATCTCAATCTTGTTGAGCAAACGATCTCTTATTTTCGTTTCGCTTCCTTGATTCCTTTACTCCAAAAGAAAACATTTTATTAGGTGTCCATTCCCTGGCCTCTATTTGAGCACTTTTACTTTATTAATGAAATTACCAAATTTCTTCTTCGCGAAAATTTTGAAAAAAAAAATAGAAAAAAATGATATGTGGTAGCTGAAGTCAAATGGGGCTATGAAATCAACCACAATTTTAAAATTCAAGTTTTTCATTGTTATACTTACGGTCAAGTTGACAGTACAATAAGTTTATTTATAGATATGCAATTATTAAGCTTTAATGCTAACAACTCATCATGTAGGAAGTTTAATACTTAAAATAATATTTCAAGGCATTGAACAATGTATCAATAACACAATTACTCCCACAAGTTGCAATAAAAACAAAGCATTTGCTCACACCCTTTTTAATGGTACAAGAACAATAGAAAATGAGTAAGTGGATAAAATATTGGACTAGCAAATGATGGTTTTTCAACAGTGGGGCTTGTTTGAGACCAATTCTCACTTACGAAAATTGCCCTCTGCTTTTCTATTTTCCCACTCTCTTTTATCCCCTTCTTTTCCATCTTCTATACTTAACCAAATTCCCCTTTCTTTTTCCCCTCTACTTTCTCTTCCTGGTTACTTAGTCATTTTTCCGAAAATGTCTAACTGCGTGGGTTGGCGGACTCACGGGTTCACATTTGGACTCATGCTTTTATATCATGATTCTGATTGAACGTTTCCCCATTCCATACCTAGTGACTTTTTTTATCGAAAATTCCCGAGCAAGCGGTCTCTAGATTGCACTTCCATTGTTTCGTGACCTCCAAACATCACCCAGACTTTCACGATATTCAAATTGACTTCCGGACTCCCACATCATCCCCTCTTCCGTGTTACACATTTTGCACTCAAAATTTTTGAGACATAAAATTTGACCATTAGGGCCTCACATCTCCTGGGGAACCCTTGACACCCTATTTTGAAACCCGTCCAACCACTTTCCGTACTTGGCCATTTCTTGGAATCTCTTTCGTAGATCGTCGGGTTGGCGGGTCCAGGAAATCTCCAATTCCTAATCATTGTTTCATGTGCCCACCACCTTCGCACTCCTTTCCAAGTATGCAATAACTGAGGTTTAATGATAACAGCTCATCATGCAACAACCGTAAAGATTGTCATTAATGAGAAAAAGGCTCGAGGAGACAGTCACACTCACTATCCCTATACAACTTGTCCAGAAACATGGAGAAAAGATCTTGCCAGGTAGTGGGATATCTATTACAAATTTCAATATATTAGCCCTTATTTTCCCTCTTGTACGCTTAACCAAATTCTTGTTTCTTTTTCCTCTCTACTTTCTCTTTTTGGTTACTTAGTCATTTTTTCCGAAAACTTCTAACTGCGCGGGTTGGCAAACTCACAGGTTCACATTTGCACTCATGATTTTATATCGTGACTCCAACCGACCGCTTCCCCATTCCATACCTAGACACTTTTTCGATCGCGGATTTCCAGGCAAGCAGGCTCTAGATTTCACTTCCATTGTTCTGTGACCTACAAACAACACCCAGACTTCTGCGATATACAAACTGACTGTCGGACTCCGACATCATCCCCTCTTCCATGTTACACATTTTGCACTCAAAAGTTCCCAGACATACAATTTGACCATCGGGGCCTCACGTCTCCTGGGGAACCCTTGTCACCCTATTTTGAAGCTTGTCCTTCCGATTTCCATACTTGCCCATTTCTTGGAATCTCTTTCGTGGTTCGTCGGGTTGGCGGGTTCACGAAATATCCAATTCTTGGTCATTGTTTCATGTGTCTGCCACCTTCGCACTTCTTTCCAAATATGCGATAATTGAAGTTGAATGCTAACAACTCACCATGCAACAAATGTAAAGATTGTCATTAATGAGTAAAAGTATCGAGGAGATAGTCACACCGACTATCCCTACACAACTTGTCCAAAAACATGTAGAAAATATCTTGCCAGATAATGGGATATCTATTACAAATTTCAATATATTAGCGAAAACGACTATGACCGACCGTTTCCATATTCCATACTTAGCCACTTTTTCGATTGCGGGTTCCCGGACAAGCAGGCTCAAGATTGCGCTTCCATTGTTCCGCGACCTGCAAACAACACCTGAAATTCCGCGATATACAAACCGACCGTTGGACTGCCCCACCATGCCCTCCTCTGTTTTACGCATTTTGCACTCAAAATTTCTGAGACATACAATTTGACCCTTGGGCCCTCACCTCTCCTGAGTATCCCTTGTAACCCTATTTTGAAGCCCATCCGACCGCTTTTCATATTTGGCCATTCCTTACTTGCTCTTCCCGGCCTCGCCACCTTAGCACTTGTTTAAATAAAAAATTGTTTACAAAAACATTTTTATTATTATTATTATCATATATATATATATATATATATATATATATATATATATATATATATATATATATATATATATATATATATAT